>CM054936.1:6164709-6289703 GCA_029168755.2 Tillandsia fasciculata
GCCACGCCAGCCGCCCTTGCCACCCTGCCGCGCCCCCCTGCCACCTGCACGCGCACATGACGTGCCCAATGCTCACGCCGCACACGTGTCCCAGGCCACCACTCGCTGACCCGGTGCACAACTCCCCCAAAACCCGAACTCAATGATCAGGCTGCCACGTGTTCTTCCACCGGTCCCCTGCACCGCCGAGGATTTCGTAGACCCGCGACCGTGTGAATCACCCAATGTGGAAGACGCACGTTTCACCCCCCGCCTCCGGTGTACGCCAGCCGGTGGACCCGCGCACCCGCGCGCCCTGCCCAGCAGCCCACGCCCCTGCCGCCGCGCCGCTTTCCGCCTGCCCCAGGGCCGCGCCTCCCGCTCCTCCCCGCCGCTGCCCGCCGCCGCCGGGCAATCGCCGAATCGACTGTTCCGGCGTGAACAGTAACCCGAGCCCGAAAAAGACAAGTGGGTAGTCCATTTTGAAACCGTTTTCCCGCGCGCTGAATCCGAATTTGACGTCCGTTTTGCCAAATTCCAACTCTAAAAATTGCCGAGGCACCCGGAAAATGTTTCTTAGCTCAAATTTTCGTGCGGAGCCCAATTTTATATCCGTTTCGCGCGAAACCACTTCTAAACCCTCCACGGGGTCCTCCGATCACTCACATGATCCATTTAAGCCCCGAAGTCCAACACTTGTGCCCAATTATGCCCAAACACTCCAACACACCAAGTAGGCCTCCAAAGCCACCCAACGCACTGCAGCAGCTCTGCGGAGATCCGGGTCATCACATCCTCCCCCACTAAAAGAAAGTTTCGTCCTCGAAACTAAAGTCGTTCCCAACACGGAATCTCAACCAAATAAAGGGGGTAAATATCCAATCATCCACCACTCAAGCTCCCAAGGCTGACAAGTACCTCTTCCAAAGACGCGATGCGGTCCTCGGGTCTCTAACTAGAACAAAATAAAGGCGCGCACTCTAGAAAAACCGTACCAACTCAACCAAGTACAGCTGGGCTAACCGCTCGAGCTACCAAGTAATCTACATCGGTATAAGCCTCCGCTCTTCCCAGGGCCTCAGATGATCCAACCACAAGTCCATCGGCACAACAAGCTCGATCCGATTACCTCTGTACTCCCGAGGTATCCAATATAAGTCCTCCAACTGATCACATAAACTCTGATCTCTAATCCAAAAACCATCAGGGTGTAGCAACACCTCCCCAATTCTCGGGCATCAGCACACAACTATAAGCAGTCGAGAGAACCAGATCGCAAATCGATCTTCGAGAAGATCCAGTACCCTTGCAGCTGGTAAATCCAATCCTCCAGGCTCGAAAAGGGTACTGCTCCAGACGATCACTTCATCGAATTCGGGAGTTGTGTCCTCAACTCCCAAACCAGTGACGTACTAGGCAATTCCGAAAGGAAAAGAGCCCTCAGTGACACCATCATACGCCACGTCTGCCTCGACAGTCCACATAGCGCCAGCTGCGGAGTCAACAAACTCAACCCCAAATAGCTCTCCTGCTCCGAGTATCCGCCACCACAGTGGCCCTATCGGGGTGATACAGAATGCTCAACAATAACCCAACGGTAATTCCACAGTACTAAAGAAGGCATCACTAAAACTCGTAGATTCCTCTCCCAACACTGGAAATGCTAACATTGGGCTGGTATCAATCTCTCATCCGATTGCCAAGCTCTTCTGACACTGCCCCGCTCCACAAGCTCCTCACCTCAACAAATAACTGCCGGTCTCAGCCATTCTCGCATAGCATCCATTTTGGCCGGATTTCCACCATCGCCTCTTATGGCTAGACTAAGTGATCCAAGAAGATATGCTCTCGAAGCTAAAACTTACACCACAAAAACTTGGCATACAGCTTCTTCCTCACAGACCTTGTTACACCATCTACAAGTACTCCACCAGCTCTAAACCATACCGAGATGGGGTAAAATCAAAACATCCCAGAAGAATATCTCAAATAATTCTTCCAAGTGCAGCAAGAATATCCAATTCCTCAGATCTTAAAGACGACAGGGCATTAGTCATTCCATTTGTCCTCACTGCACTCACAATGCCCCTACCGGGTCCCGAACACCATCTTGGTGAAATACTCAGCTGTATGATCCCAGAAGATACATGCATCCTAAGCAGACCACTGTCGGGGTATAACTCCATCAAAAGGTCCTAAATAATATCCAGACCTGCCTGCGGTCACCCCACACAAGGACCCTCACTGTCCTGTGCCAACGACGTGGCACTAGATCGAACAAACCCTCGATCCATCAGATCCTGCGACTGCGCCATCAGCTCTCTCAGCTCTACAGGTGATATCCAATGAGGTGCTATCGGGGTTGGCGTGGTTCCTAGAACCACGTCAATCGCAATCTCAATCTCCCTAACCGGCGGCATCATTATCAGCTCCGGTGGAATCACACCCGGGATCTCACGATACAGGGATATCCTCGCGTCCCGGTGCCGCCGTAGGCACCTCGCGCATAGTCGCTGCAACCTGTGTGCTCTGACTGTCTCAATGAACAAGTCTCTAATGTCTGCTTGCAGAAGATCATAACCTTCTCTCTCCGCAGTCATACCCATGTGGCACTTTGCCAACCAATCCCACACACTGGGTCAAACACTGACCAGGTACAAAAACCAATAAGTCTGCCGATACCACTCGAGGTCTCAACTGCACTAGACATAATCCACAAACCTCCTCCACATGCACCACCCAACAGGAACCTGTACCTCTAGTGCATGTGGTAACAAATCTGCCTCTAGTCCATGCAGGAATACAACATGCTCTAACTCCGACTGCTGTGATGAAATCACACCTGCGACGACCTGATCCACTGCCTTGGTGCCCTCCACCCAGGCAGCACAGTCTCAACCGCTCAATGTAGGTGGTCGTCACTTAATCTGCCTGAAAATCAAGACTATCCACAAAAGGAGCACAATTCTCCGCCTTTGCTCACACTGAGGCGATGAATACGATCCTTCGCAGACAACAGATCCACGCTACCGCTGCGCCACTCTGATAACGATGCTGATGCTGCCATCGGGGTCCACCCGACCTCTGACATCTCAGAAAATCCATTATTACAATCGTCATATGACAAAACACAATTGATTCATGCAATTCCTCATTCAATTATCCTTACTCAGCTCACCCCTCAAGTACATCTATTGTACCCCAAACACGAACGTTATCAATCACAAAGGGTAACCTTCCTTTGGGTAAGCTTTACATAATCCGTCCACAAGGATGTCCACCATCTAGGAAAGGAAAACGAAAGTGCCTCTGCCAGCCGATCTGTCCCCCAACACTTAGCGTCAGGCGCCTCTATCCAGAATTCGCCTCTTGCGGCAGATCCCTATCCAAAGGAACTGCAATAGTATGCTCCATACGCATTGCCTACTCCATCGAGGCATCCAAAATCCAAAATCCAAAACAGAGGGATCAGATAAACTAAAAGGGTTGGCGCAATCCACTCCCAGTCGCACGTATCCTACGCGCTTCGTCCCTCGAAACCTGGAGCGTACAGTTCAACAACTGCCTCAACTCTCTAGCACGGGGAGACCCTCAATTGATCACTCCATCGCCACCAACCACGATTCTGCCTCCAAAGGCTCCACCTCAATCTATAAATCGGGGTGGTTCATCTGCCAAAACTGGCTCCATCCATCAATGATGTCCCACAACTCATCCATTATCAGCAATCCACCCAGCCTCGGTGCTGCAACACAAAACATTAGCACGGAGGGGCCACTCGCTCCATCGGCGCCTCAGAAATCACTGCCGCTGAGGATACTGTAACCAGGTGGTCTCAGGAGAAAAACACTGTCGGGCTGCCCACTGCTCCGACAACTGCGTCACCCAGACCAGCAGCTCACTCTGCCGCTGGTATAAGCCTCTGACAATCCTGCCATCGGGCCTGAAGCTCTCTAACCTCAATCCGGGTATCCGGCCCCAAAACAATCCGCTCGAGCTCCACCGCTGCGACGAGTGCACACCAATCCGCACAACGCGTCGGGGAGACACCGGCACCACGACCAACTGCACCACAGCACAAAACAAAACTCTACCCAATCCGGCGAGAATCTAGAGCATGTCAACCGTTCCACCGCATTATGTTGTCTGCAGCCAACATAATTGCTTAGGAGAAGAAACATGCCAATCACCCATCCCATCACTCGGGAGAGGTATAAACTCAATCAGGACTCTCGCTAAAAATCACGACTCTCACGAAGTCATCCTAGGGTCCAACCATAAGCCTAGGGTTTCTACAGTCCCAACTGACCTATCCCTAAGCTCTGATACCAACCTAATCTGTCACGCCCCGGGGTCGAAACTGCGACCCGGGCTCGCCAACAGATCCGCGCCCTATGCAAAACCCGCATAGGCGAAGCGTCTAACCTGCAAAAGATAGTACTATAGCTACACAAATATCAGAGCTGAAATGAAATGCTGTAAGATAAAATCCAATCACTGAACAACATGAAATAGAGTACAATATCCATCTCCTCAAATACAGATAATCATCATACAATGTCCTCAGTATGTCACGCCCCGGGGTCAGAACTGTACCCCGGGCTAGCCAACAGATCCGCCGCCCCTACAGGAAGCCCCGTAGAGACGTAGCGTCTAACCTGCAAGTAAGTATCTAAACTAACAGATATCAGAGCTGTAAAGTAAAACTAACAGTAATAAGAAGTAAATCTGTCCCACAATAATATACATAAAGTCCTCACCTGAGTACAGGAGTCTCTCAAAAGAAAATAGAAGAGTACAACTCGATACCTCACTACAAAATCTCTCACACTAAAAGACACAACCAAAAGTACATCGGGTACCTCTACCGCTCACTGCTGCTGAAAGGGAAAAAGATCTACCTCGCGATTCCCTTACCTCGGTCTGTAGGAGCTGGATCAGCAACGGGCACCGCAGGAACTGGAGCTGGAGTCCCTGGGGAAAAGACACCACGACGGGTGTGAGAACTACCTCCCACAGTAGTTCTCAGTGGGTGCCGCCAACAAGCCCGACGGCCTGCCCACTAAGTCTACAAGAGGCATAAAGTAACAAAAGAAAATGCAGTATAGAAAAGCTGGAAAGTAAACATCTACTGCTACTATGCCTCTATCTAAATGCTCAAGGAAAAAGGATCGAAGACCAATATGTCTCTACTGATACTCGACTCAAGTCACCCAATCCAAACTGACTGCCAAAGGGTCCAGTCAAACCTGCGCCTACCTACTGCTGTAGGTATGTCCGTAGCTGCCAAAACTGGCTCAGCCAGAGGGACGATGTCCATGACTGCCAAAACTGGCTCAGCCAGAGGGACACCAACATCGACAAGCCGCAATAGAAGTAGCAAGCCCAACTCCGGAGTGGCACTCGTGGGTAGCGACCCCACCGAGCAAAGTATCTGCGCATCTCTGTCGATCTCAAGTATGGCTCCTGCAGGCTATGATCCAATCACTGTCTCACTCGCTAACTAAAAATCCACACTGTCCCAATGATCATCTCCCAAAGATCCCAGTCCCACATGTCACTATCTCAATGATGAACAATCTACAGACTGCTACCAACTCTACTCGGTCCCCAGACACGAGTACAATGCATCCAAAGCTACTAAACCTCCCAACCCACAACTCAGGGGAAGACCACTATGTCCAGAATGACAAAAGTAACAATGACATGGGAGAACTAAAGCAAAGCATAATCCAATAGTAGTCGTCTGAGGATGATATACAATGCATAATAGATGTGCTAAGTCAAGTTTTTCTCCAATTTGTGGTTCATATGATGCAAGAGTTCCAATAAGATCATCAAATTTAGCAATTATTAACTGTGGTTACTAACATACAGTTTGCACAGATTTATAGCTCACATACTATCATGCATGCATTTATAATTGCAGAATTAGAGTGCAGTCCATAGATTGAAAGCAGAATCACCCACCTGAACACGCTAACTGTCCGAGACGGTACAGATAAACAGTCCAGAAATCGACAATTTCCCAGATCCACAGAGCCAAGAGCACAGAAAAAGTGCTCTTACAGTCCTGGGTACAACAACAACTCACAATTACAACCAATTAACACATAACAATCACATTCCAAAAATCTGCATACACAGTTACTGTTCACACGCGATTTTCACCTGAAAATAAATTTTCAAAAATTCCAATAAAAATATCACGACGATCCTCGCGAAGTGTAGATGTCGATAGGCTCTTGAATCGTCGAAATCCGATATCCAGAAGTGAAGATAAAATTCCGCGAAGTCGCTGCTGTCAAGATCCCAAACTGTAGCAAAGGGGCGTAAAAATGTACCCCAAACCCTCAAAAAAACTCATTTCTGGGAAAAATGATCAACACGGAAAACGTAGATATACCTCTTGTGCAACCGCTGGCGAAGAAATCGTCCAAAAATGTGGTCGGGGTAGCTCTGCAGGTCTCCCAGAAGAAAATGCGACGGTAGTGGGCCTCAACTGTAAAACGTCGCTCCGCACTACGAGGTAGAAACACAGTCGTCACGGCTTCCAGATTTTCTGAAACTTTGTCGGAAGATAGATAAGAGGGAGAGGAAGATTTTTCATAAAGGGATCACGAGCTAATTCCCACGGGAAAGGTGAAAAATCCCGGCCCAAGGGGCCTATTTATAGGCTCCAAAGAAAAAGCCCAAAAAAAACAAGTCAAAATTCGGGCCCAACTTTCGGGCGCCCGAAAACTTTCGGGCGCCACAGTGCGGCCCGGCCCAACACTTTCGGGCCCGCACAGTGCGGCCCGGCTGACACGTGTCCCCCCGAACAGGCAACATCGGTCCAAGGCCACTCAGCGACTGCCACGTGTCCCGAACAGCGAAACACCAAGCGGCCACTCACCGACCGCCACGTGTCCCCCGCCAGCACAGTAAGGCGGTGGCGCCCGCCAATGAGCGGGCGCCACGTGTCCCCGGCTGACCCGCCGACCGCGCGACGTGCGCCCGGTCGCGCGACGTGGGTCGCACGTGCGCACGGTTCCCGAGGCACCGACCGCGCGCATTCCGTGCACCGCGTGCGCTGCACCCGCCAATCAGAGGTGACACGTGTCCCCTGCACCCGGTCCACGCCTTCCCCAGCAATTCCGTGGACCGCGCCGCGTGCACCGACCAACCGGGACTGCCACGTGTCCCCCGCCTGGTCCATGCACCGCCGCGCTCCACCGGTAGACCGCGCGCCCTGGGCCCGCCAATCAGGCGGTGCCACGTGTCCATGCGCCGGGTCTGTGCACCCCGCCGCGCTGCTCTGTGGACCGCGCATCGCAGACCGGCCAATCAGAGCCTGCCACGTGGCATCCCGGCGGTCTACGGCCCCTCCCATGCACCATTTTCCACTAAAAACTTCCGGGTGTCCGTTTTTGGGCATCCGGACTCCAAATTAAGCAAATAAATAGTCGTTTTCAAGCGTTTTTCCGCGCTGAATCCATCTACGACCTCTGTTTGGCCTAAATCTTTCCAGAAATTTCGGCAAACCCAGCCGAAGGCCAATACAGTAAATAAAAGCACACAGGGTCCATCAATAGCACCCAATTGATGCACTGTGGGCCAGGTACACCAATACTAGGTGTTCTAACAGTGGATCCATCGGAAAAACACTGCATGGGAACCAGGGCCACTACATCCTCCCCCACTAAAAGAAAGTTTCGTCCTCGAAACGAAACAGAGCAAAACAAACGTACCTCAGCCAGAAGTCTCGAACAGAAAAGGGTAGGCATCTCGCATCGCCGTCTCAAGCTCCCAGGTAGCCTCTCGCTCCTCATGGTTGCTCCAAAGGATCTTCACATAAGGTATTGCCCGGTTGCGCAATTCCCTCACCTCACGAGCCAGAATCCGCAACGGGCGCTCCTCGTAAACCAAGTCCTCGCCGATATCCAAGGATGCGAAGTCAATGACATGAGACGGATCGAACACATATCTCCTCAAGGCCGAAACATGGAAGACATCATGAACACCAGCCAAGCGGGGAGGTAGAGCAACTCTATAAGCCACAGGGCCTACCCTCTCAAGCACCTCAAAGGGTCCAATGAAGCGGGGACTGAGCTTCCCCCGCACTCCAAACCTCCGGACCCCTTTCGAGGGCGAGACCTTCAAGAAGACGTGATCACCAACCTGGAACTCAAGGTCTCGCCGCCGAACATCAGCATAACTCTTCTGGCGACTCTGGGCCGTCTCCAAGTGCCGACGAATAACACGGACTTTCTCTTCCGCCTCCAGCAGTAAATCTGGCCCCAGCGTCCTCCTCTCACCCACATCACTCCAGTAAAGGGGCGACCGACACTTGCGTCCGTACAACGCCTCAAACGGAGCCATCTGAATGCTCGCTTGAAAGCTGTTGTTGTACGCGAACTCAACCAGGGGTAGGTGTCGGTGCCAACCTCCTCCAAAATCCATGACACACGCACGCAACATATCCTCAAGCGTCTGAATGGTGCGCTCTGACTGACCGTCTGTCTGTGGGTGGAATGCCGTGCTGAAACTAAGCCGAGTACCCATGGCTGACTGTAAGCTCCCCCAAAACCGTGACACAATCTCGGGTCTCGATCTGAAACAATGGACGCTGGTACTCCGTGCAGCCTCACGATCTCATCCAAATAAGCTGTGCCAAGCGCTCCAAGGACCAAGTCATCTGTACAGGCAGGAAATGTGCTGACTTGGTAAGTCTATCAACAATCACCCAGACTGCGTCGGCTCCACTCTGTGATCTCGGTAGCCCAGTCACGAAATCCATGGTGATGTGGTCCCACTTCCATTCGGGAATTGGAAGGCTCTGCAACTTGCCAGCAGGAACACGATGCTCTGCCTTCACTTGCTGGCAAGTTAAGCACTGAGCAACAAACCTTCCAATATCCCGCTTCATCCCTGACCACCAAAAGTGTGCCTTAAGGTCCTTATACATCTTAGTACCTCCAGGATGGATGGTATAAGGTGTATAATGGGCCTCTCTCAAAATCTGATCTCTAATCTCCAAATCTGATGGCACACAAACTCGGTCCCTGTACCGTAGTACTCCCGAGCTGTCCACTGAAAAATCCCCTCTCTGATCTGTCTGAATCTGAGCCCTGATCCTCTCCAAGTGGGGGTCCTCACTCTGCGTCTCCCTGATCCTGTCCAGCAGAGTGGGCTGCAAGACCATAGTCATAAGCCTCGCAGAGACCCCAGGGGATACTACCTCAATCTGAAGTCGCCTCATCTGCTCTATCAGCTGTGCCTGCTGGGTAATCATCAAACTCAAGCTATGCACTGACCTCCTGCTCAAAGCATCTGCCACCACATTGGCCTTGCCGGGGTGGTAAAGGATACTCAGATCGTAATCCTTTAACAGCTCCAACCACCGGCGTTGCCTAAGGTTCAGCTCCTTTTGGGTGAACAGATACTTTAAGCTCTTATGATCTGTATAAATCTCACAATGCTCACCATAGAGGTAATGCCGCCACAGCTTCAGTGCAAAAACAACAGCTGCAAGCTCTAAGTCATGTGTAGGGTAATTCTTCTCATAATCCTTTAATTGCCGTGAAGCATAGGCAATTACCCTACCATGCTGCATAAGAACACAACCCAGTCCACTGTGTGAGGCGTCACTGTAGATCACGAAACCCTCTCCCATAACCGGCAGTGCAAGAACTGGTGCGGAGATCAATCTTCTCTTCAGTTCCTCGAAACTCTGCTGACATCGCTCGGTCCAAATGAACTTCGTCCCCTTCCTTGTCAAGCTGGTCAGGGGAGTAGAGAGCTTCGCAAAGCCCTCCACGAACCGACGATAATAACCGGCTAGGCCCAAGAAACTCCGTACCTCAGAAACCGTCGTCGGCCTCGGCCAATCCCGAACTGTGTCAATCTTCGTCGGGTCGACCGCTACTCCAGCAGCTGAAACAATGTGGCCCAAGAAAGCAACCTCCCGAAGCCAAAACTCGCACTTCTTTAGCTTGGCATACAGCTTCTTATCACGTAGAAGCTGCAGCACTATCCTCAAGTGCTCCTCGTGCTCCTCATCGCTCCGGGAGTAAATCAGGATGTCATCAATAAATACAACCACAAATCGATCCAAGTACGGCTGAAAAACCCGGTTCATCAGATCCATGAATGCAGCTGGGGCATTGGTCAAACCGAACGGCATAACCGTAAACTCGTAATGTCCATACCGGGATCTGAACGCCGTCTTGGGAATGTCCTCGGCCCTCACCCTCAGCTGGTGGTAACCGGACTGGAGATCAATCTTCGAAAACACGGAGGCTCCCTGTAGCTGATCAAACAAGTCATCAATCCGTGGCAGAGGATACTTATTCCGGATGGTCACTTTGTTCAATTCCCGGTAGTCCACACATAAGCGAAGTGTCCCATCCTTCTTCTTCACGAACAAAACAGGCGCTCCCCACGGCGAAACACTGGGCCGAATGAAGCCTCTGTCCAAAAGATCCTGTAACTGGGCCTTCAACTCTCTCAGCTCGGCAGGCGCCATCCTGTAAGGTGCCTTCGAGATTGGTGCGGTTCCGGGTACCACATCAATCACGAACTCAATCTCCCTCTCTGGCGGCATGGTCGACAGCTCTGGGGGAAACACATCGGGAAACTCGCGGACCACTGGAATATCCTCGAGTCCCCGTGCCGCCGAAGGCACCTCTACAATCGTCGCCAGAAATGCGGTGCATCCTCTACTCATCAACCGCCTGGCCCTCGCCGAAGAAATAGTCAAGGCGAACAAGCTCTGACAGCCCCTGGAAGACGAACACCTCCTGCCCCGGCTCACGAAGAGTAACAGTCCTATCGCGGCAATCAATGGTGACATAATATCTCGACAACCAATCCATACCCAGAACAACATCGAAATCCTGGAGCTGTCGTAAGACAAGCAAGTCGGCCGGCAGAATCCAGGATCCCAACTGAATGGGGCAATCTCTACAGCACTCCTCAACATGAAGAACATGACCCGGTATCTCAACCTCTAATGCAGATGATAAAGAAGCTACCGCTATACCATGCAAGGATGCGAATGATCTACTAATGAATGAATGAGAAGCACCGGTATCGAAAAGAGCCCGAGCACGGACTGATGAGATCAGAATAATACCTGCGACGACCTGCTCTGCTGCGAAAGCATCCTCAATCTGAGCGGCATATACACGACCGCTCGGTGCCGGGGGACGTCGCTCTGGCTGTCGAGAAGAAGAAGAGGCAAAATCTGGCCTGCTGTAGGCTGCAGAAGGTCCGGCTGGCTGGTAAGGAACGGTCGGTGCTGATGCAGAAGAAGGAGCTGGATGGCCGGCCCTGGGACAAGCACTCGCAATATGGCCGGCCTCCCCGCATCGAAAACACCGGCCCTGTCTCTGCGGGCACTGAGTCGGCGGATGAGGGCCCCGACAGATAACACACCGATCTGAGCGCTGCTGCCGAGAAGACTGCTGTGGGGGCTGCTGCTGTCGCGGGGGTCGACGCTGCTGCTGCTGCTGTGACTGTCGAGACGCCCCCGATCTCTGGCGTCCCTGGTGCCCCCGACCCTGAGGGTGGAAACGCGGAGGTCTCGGGGGTCCCTGCCTGCTAGACTGCCCCTCCTCCGCAGGGGCCGGGCGCTTCGCCCCAGAAGTCGCTACAGGGGCCGGAGATACCTCATCCATCACGGCCTCTCCACACTCCACATACAAGGCCTGCTCCATCGAGGCCTCCACGGTCTGCAGTCTACGGGAGCGGACGAACTGGTAGATGTCTCGACGAAGTCCTCTCTCAACATGTAGACACGATGGCTCTCGTCTCTGGCCACATGAGGCACACATGCCAACAGCTGGTTGAATCCGCTATGTACATGTGCACCGGTCTATCTCCCTGGCGGAGATTCTTCAACTGCTCCTCCAGCCGCTGTCGGACACTCTCCGGAAAGAAGGCTCCCAGCAACATGCTCCGGAACTCGGCCCAGGAAAGAAGCTGCGTCCCAGGTGGACCAGCTGGTCGCACACGCCGCCACCACGCCTCGGCGTTGCTCTCCAGAAAATGGGTAGCCAGAATGACCCGATACCTCTCATCCACAAATAAGCTCTCAAAGTGGCGCTCCATGGTGGTAATCCAAGTCTCGGCTGCCCAAGGCTCAGCACCCATGCCCGAAAAGCGGGGCGGATCGAACCGCCGGAATCTCATCAGCAAATCTACAACCTCCCGCTGCTCTGTCTCAGTCAACGCTCCCGTCGCCCCGGCCGGTGGCCTACTCGAAACCGGCTCAGCAGGAACCGCCGGTGCAGGCTGCACCACAGGGGGTGCCACAACAGGGGAAGAAGGCACCGGCGAAGCCTCAGGGGGTGCCACTGCCGGCTGTGCTCTCTGCTCCAATAAGAGCGTCAGCCGCGCCACTGCCTCCTCCTGGCGTCTGGCCGCCTCAGCCATCTGTGCCATCTGGGCACGGAGCTCCTGAATCTCAGCCTGAGGTCCTCGCCCCGAGTCCTCCTGCTCGGGCTCTGAGGACGAAGGCTGCGAACGCGTCACCATCGAACGTCGAGGAGGCATCCCCACCTGAGGGACAAAAACAAACAATCAGGACCAGAAGCAACACTCGACCCAATCTAGCGAAAGTCAAAAGGCATGTCCCCCTTTCCGAAGCACTATGTTGTCTGCAGCCAACATAGTCGCTTCAAAAGGGAGATATGTCTATCACTCGTCCCTATCCACTCGGGAGAGTTAGATACCCAATCAAGGCTTTCGCTAAAAGATCTCGGCTCTCACGTGGGTCATCCTAGGGTTTAACCATAAGCCTAGGGTTCCTAAGTCCCCAAAGACCTACATCCTAGGCTCTGATACCACTCTAATCTGTCACGCCCCGGGGTCAGAACTGTACCCCGGGCTCGCCAACAGATCCGCCGCCCCTACAGGAAGCCCCGTAGAGACGTAGCGTCTAACCTGCAAGTAAGTATCTAAACTAACAGATATCAGAGCTGTAAAGTAAAACTAACAGTAATAAGAAGTAAATCTGTCCCACAATAATATACATAAAGTACTCACCTGAGTACAGGAGTCTCTCAAAAGAAAATAGAAGAGTACAACTCGATACCTCACTACAAAATCTCTCACACTAAAGACACAACCAAAAGTACATCGGGTACCTCTACCTCTCGCTGCTGCTGAAAGGGAAAAAGATCTACCTCGCGATTCCCTTACCTCGGTCTGTAGGAGCTGGATCAGCAACGGGCACCGCAGGAACTGGAGCTGGAGTCCCTGGGGAAAAGACACCACGACGGGTGTGAGAACTACCTCCCACAGTAGTTCTCAGTGGGTGCCGCCAACAAGCCCGACGGCCTGCCCACTAAGTCTACAAGAGGCATAAAGTAACAAAAGAAAATGCAGTATAGAAAGCTGGAAAGTAAAACATCTACTGCTACTATGCCTCTATCTAAATGCTCAAGGAAAAAGGACCGAAGACCAATATGTCTCTACTGATACTCGACTCAAGTCACCCAATCCAAACTGACTGCCAAAGGGTCCAGTCAAACCTGCGCCTACCTACTGCTGTAGGTATGTCCGTAGCTGCCAAAACTGGCTCAGCCAGAGGGACGATGTCCATGACTGCCAAAACTGGCTCAGCCAGAGGGACACCAACATCGACAAGCCGCAATAGAAGTAGCAAGCCCAACTCCGGAGTGGCACTCGTGGGTAGCGACCCCACCGAGCAAAGTATCTGCGCATCTCTGTCGATCTCAAGTATGGCTCCTGCAGGCTATGATCCAATCACTGTCTCACTCGCTAACTAAGAATCCACACTGTCCCAATGATCATCTCCCAAAGATCCCAGTCCCACATGTCACTATCTCAATGATGAACAAACTACAGACTGCTACCAACTCTACTCGGTCCCCAGACACGAGTACAATGCATCCAAAGCTACTAAACCTCCCAACCCACAACTCAGGGGAAGACCACTATGTCCAGAATGACAAAAGTAACAATGACATGGGAGAACTAAAGCAAAGGCATAAATCCAATAGTAGTCGTCTGAGGATGACATACAATGCATAATAGATGTGCTAAGTCAAGTTTTCTCAATTTGTGGTTCATATGATGCAAGAGTTCCAAAAAGATCATCAAATTTAGCAATTATTAACTGTGGTTACTAACATACAGTTTGCACAGATTTATTAGCTCACATACTATCATGCATGCATTTATAATTGCAGAATTAGAGTGCAGTCCATAGAAATTGAAAGCAGAATCACCCACCTGAATACGCTAACTGTCCGAGACGGTACAGATAAACAGTCCAGAAATCGACAATTTTCCAGATCCACAGAGCCAAGAGCACAGAAAAAGTGCTCTTACAGTCCTGGGTACAACAACAACGCACAATTACAACCAATCAACACATAACAATCACATTCCAAAAATCTGCATACACAGTTACTGTTCACACGCGATTTTCACCTGAAAATAAATTTTCTAAAATTCCAATAAAAATATCACGACGATCCTCGCGAAGTGTAGATGTCGATAGGCTCTTGAATCGTCGAAATCCGATATCCAGAAGTGAAGATAAAATTCCGCGAAGTCGCTGCTGTCAAGATTCCAAACTGTAGCAAAGGGGCGTAAAAATGTACCCCAAACTCTCAAAAAAACTCATTTCTGGGAAAAATGATCAACACGGAAAACGTAGATATACCTCTCGTGCAACCTCTGGTGAAAAAATCGTCGAAAAATGTGGTCGGCGTAGCTCTGCAGGTCTCCCAGAAGAAAATGCGACGGTAGTGGGCCTCAAACTGTAAAACGTCGCTCCGCACTACGAGGTAAGAAACACAGTCGTCACGGCTTCCAGATTTTCTGAAACTTTGTCGGAAGATAGATAAGAGGGAGAGGAAGATTTTTCATAAAGGGATCACGAGCTGGTTCTCACGGGAAATGGTGCAAAATCCCGGCCCAAGGGGGCCTATTTATAGGCTCCAAAAGAAAAAGCCCAAAAAAAACAAGTCAAAGGGCTCGGGCCCAACTTTCGGGCGCCCGAAAATTTTCGGGCGCGCACAGTGCGGGCCGGCCCAACACTTTCACGCCCGCACAGTGCCCCGGCTGACACGTGTCCCCCGGACGGGCAACATCGTCCGACCCGCCTCAGCGACTGCCACGTGTCGCCCGAACAGCGAACACCGAAGCGGACCACTCACCGCCCGCCACGTGTCCGCCCCCCAGCACAGTAAGGCGGTGGCGCCCGCCAATGAGCGGGCGCCACGTGTCCGCCCCGTTGACCCGCCGACCGCGCGACGTGCGCCCGGTCGCGCGACGTGGGTCGCACGTGCGCACGGTTCCCGAGGCACCGACCGCGCGCATTCCGTGCACCGCGTGCGCTGCACCCGCCAATGAGGGGTGACACGTGTCCCCTGCACCCGGTCCACGCCTTCCCAGCAATTCCGTGGACCGCGCCGCGTGCACCGACCAACCGGCGACTGCCACGTGTCCCCCGCCTGGTCCATGCACCGCCGCGCTCCACCCGGTAGACCGCGCGCCCTGGGCCCGCCAATCAGGCGGTGCCACGTGTCCATGCGCCGGGTCTATGCACCCCGCCGCGCTGCTTCGTGGACCGCGCATCGCAGACCGGCCAATCAGAGCCTGCCACGTGGCATCCCGGCGGTCTACGGCCCCTCCCATGCACCATTTTCCACTAAAAACTTCCGGGTGTCCGTTTTTGGGCATCCGGACTCCAAATTAAGTAAATAAATAGTCGTTTTCAAGCGTTTTTCCGCGCTGAATCCATCTATGACCTCTGTTTGGCCTAAATCTTTCCAAAAACTTCGGCAAACCCAGCCGAAGGCCAATACAGTAAATAAAAGCACACAGGGTCCATCGATAGCACCCAATTGGTGCACTGTGGGCCAGGTACACCAATACTAGGTGTTCTAACTGTTGATCCATCGGAAAAACACTGCATGGGAACCAGGGCCACTACACAGTACAGCATCTCTCAACTATAAAAGGAGATAAACTAAAACTATAATACATCAGTATCAACATCAGTCTCTCCAAATACAAAAGATCTCTCTCCAAATAACCAGTAAAAACCAACCAACAGCTACCATGGATCTCCAACCAGGGGATACAGCTACACTCCTCGGGTGGTAAAGATCTAGCTCGTGACTCCCTCGTCTCGGACAACGACCGAAGATCAGCAACTCCCGAAGAGGACTCTGCAAAACAGGGGAAAAGAAAAAAAAGGGAAACAACAATGGGGGTGAGAACCACTAGTAAACCAGTAGCCCCCCCCCTGTGGGTAAAGCCTCAAGCTCCGGCGTACCCACTAAGTCTACTTGAGGCAAGAAAAGGGACAAGTGGTAAAGCTGTAAACAGAACTACTGAATAAAAGGGGAAACCACAACAAGTATGCCTCTAAATATAATACCGAAGGAAATGACGGTATGAATGCATCAGAAAACAGTATCTGACCGAATAGACCCAATCTAGTGCCACCAGTAAAACTGGTACTGCCTGCTCTGCTGTCGAACTCAAGAACTCAGTATCACCACTGTCCAAATGACCGGAACCCAACACGGTCTAAAGCCTACTCCGGAGTGGCACTCGAGGGGAGCGACCCACACGAGTAAAGTATCTCTGTAACCAATGTCTCACAATAGCAGGACTGGATCAAGACTATGATCAAAGTGGGAAACTCCGTCCACTAATAAAACCCCGATCTGATGCAACAGTAAACATCCGGTCAACCGCCCAAAGTCCGCGGTCACCGCAATAACCCACAACCCACAATTGGGTAAAATAATCAAGATCCGGTCAACCGCCTACTGTCCGCGGTTGCCGCAATAACCCCCAATCCAACATCAAGTACACCCTGTCACTGACCCTAAGGTCCCGACTACACTATCCCAAACCCCTGCTCGAACCCGAGCAACATGACTCAAAAGCCTGAATAAGAAGGAGAAAGAAAGCAATCATGGTTTCTCCTAAGTCAAATCCCAATATGATAGTGTAGCGATAAAATAGTGGCCTAACTAGATGTCCAAATAAGCATGCAAAAGTCCTCAAGCAATGTGAAAGAGAGAGAATGTCCAATAACAGTTTTACATGTGTAATAATTAATAATATACATATAAATATAACCATCAGGCTAAAATCGTCAGTCGACTACACATGTATATGATCCCTGTTCCATAATAAATCCCCAGAGTGAAACCCGCACATTGATGTGTCATTATGTCCCAACAATTAATCATTTAATCCACTTTCATAAAATCTAGGTGCTGATGTAGCATGTTGATTATCACTAATAAATTATTCCAATGATCATGTTCCAACAGAAATATTATCCCAATAATATCCCCAACATGCTATATTCACAAAATTAATCTCAGATGATAGGCTCACATGTATATCAGTCAATCATGCATGATACTCAATCAATATGCTCAATAGTGGGGTTTTCTAATAAACTTAGTGAGTAAGTCAGATATAGAGGCAAGCAACAACCACCCACCTCGAAAAGCGCGCACAACACCAAAAGAGACCTCTCGCTGCCCGCTGTCCTCTAACACAGCAATCCATCGAAAACTGTGCCCCACTGCACAAAACATTGCGCACTATTAATCCCAAAACTGTACAATTTCTTACTGTCCAAAATCAGCCCCAAAAAAAGGCTAAATATCACCTCTGTCCAGTCCTCAAAAAAATCCAGAAAATTCACGGTCGCGTTTCTCGCGAAAAGTAGCCCCAAAACGACTGTTTAAACGCCCCGATCTGATACCTGTAGGCCAAGATAAAAATAAAACACCGCTGCACCTCAAAACCTCCCAAATCAAAATTCCTGTAGCAATTTGTCCAAGAAAAGCTTAATTATCACTTTCGAAACAATTTCCAAAAATCCCAGAAAAATCACCACTGTGTTTCTCGCGACGAGTAGATCAAAATCAAATCCTGAAACGCCTTGATCCGATGTTTCTAGGCTGAGATATAAAATCGACAAGCCGGTGCTGTCCAAAATCCATCACAGAAAAATGGGGGTCAAAAATGTCTCGGGAAACGTGCCAAAAGTGCGAAACAAAGCGAAGCGATCAACACGAAAATCGAAGCCTTACCTCTTAGAAACATGCGGTCGAAGAAATCGTCCAAAAACTCCTCCTGGTTTGCTCACAGTGAATTTTTGACTGATCTGCGACGGTAATGGGCCGAAATGGGGAGAAAACCGAGGCGAACTGTAAAAATGATATCGCCGTTGCCGAGCTTCCAGAAATTCCGGGGATCCACCACGAGCTCAAGAACATCAAGGGGAACAACTTCTCTTCAATGGCCTCTCTCTGGTTCTCTCTCTATCTCTCAAAAAAAGCCAGAGAAGAGGGGGGGGGAAGGCTATTTATAGGCCCACTAAAAACAATTGCAAAAATGACCATTGTGTCCCGAATTCGGGCGCCCGAATCTTTCGGGCCCCGAATTCGGGCCCACACAGTGCCGCGGCCCACGGAGGCCCAGTCCCGCACGGGATCCTGGTCGGACCGCACGCTCGTCCGACCCGCTCCCCACGCCGACACGTGTCCACGGACATAAAACAGCGGATCCGACCGCTCCCTTCGCGCCGCGTGGCGCTCCACTGGTCAACGGGGCAGTTGGCGCTGGCCAATAGCCGGCCGCCACGTGGCGCACGCGGGCGCAACGTCGGCGCCGTGGCCGCCACGCCAGCCGCCCCTGCCACCTGCCGCGCCCCTCTGCCACCTGCACGCGCACAGTGACGTGCCCAATCCCCGCGCGCCACGTGTCCAGGCCACACACTCGCTGAACCCGGTGCACAACTCCCCCAAACACCGAACCAATGATCAGCTGCCACGTGTCTTCCACCGGTCCACCGTGCACCCCGAGGATTTCCGTAGACCGCGACCTGTGAACCACCCAATGGGAAGACGCCACGTGGCACCCCGCTCCGGTGCACGCCAGCCGCGTGGACCGCGCACCCGCGCTCCCTGCCCGCGCCCACGCGCCCTGCCCGCCGCCGCTTTCCGCCTGCCCGAGGCCGCGCCGCCGCTCTCCGCCGCTGCCCGCCGCCGCCGGCGATCGCCGGAATCACTGTTCCGGCCGTGAACAGTAACCCGAGCCCGAAAAAGACAAGTGGGTAGTCCATTTTGACCGTTTTCGCGCGCTGAATCCGAATTTGACGTCCGTTTTGCCAAATTCCAACTCTAAAAATTGCCGAAGGCACCCGGAAATGTGTTCTTAGCTCAAATTTCGCGCGGAACCCAATTTTAATATCCGTTTCGCGCGGAACCACTTCTAAACCCTCCACGGGGTCCTCCGATCACTCACATGATCCATTTAAGCCCCGAAGTCCAACACTTGTGCCCAATTAGGCCCCAAACACCTCCAACACACTAAGTAGGCCTCCAATAGCCACCCCAACGCACTGCAGCAGCTCTGCGGAGATCCGGGTCATCACACCACATGGCGCACGCTGATTCGCGGGCGCCACCCACCGCGTTGACCGCGGGCGGGGACGCGTGGCGGCTTCTGGCGGGGCTTGCACGGCTGTCCCGTGTTCGGGGGACACGTGTCAAGCTCCGAGGCAGGTCGGACGGCGCCGAGACGGGTCGGACGATCCCGTGCGCGAGCGGGTTGGGCCGGGCCGCACTGTGCGCGCCTGAATCTTGGCGGGCCGGGCCGCACTGTGCGCGCCCGAAAACCCGGCGGGCCGAACCGGGCGCCCGAAAGTGGGGACAAATCCGAAATTTCCGGATTTGTTCCCCACAGCCTATAAAAGGCAACCCGAGCTGCCTTCTTTTGGCTTTTTCACCCATTTCCAGGCCTTCTCTGCCCGAGCTCCCTTCTAGACTTTTGTTCATCTTCGAGTGCTGATTTCATCTGCAGAGTTTTGGGATTTTTAGGAGCACGCATCCTGACGTTTCAGATTTTACGGCGCGGTGCGACGTTTCATTTTCGGTGTCTTTCTTCGTCGCAACACAGTGTAAAATTTCCCCTGGGCTACCCCAACCTTCGTTTTCGATGATTCTTGTGCCGACATACTCCTGAGAGGTAGGACTTCATCTTTCGTATTGATCGTGCACTCCCGTTTTGAGTCTTTGGCATGGATCCCGAGGTGCCTTTGTGACCCTTTTTCTGTGTGGATTTTTGGGACAGCATTGAAGTGTTTTGGCGATATCTTCGCGCACGAGCGTCAGACGGAAACGTGCTTGTACAACTTTTTCATCTACAGATCACAAGGAACGCGCTCGTATTTTTCTGCAATTTTTCAAAGATTTTATTGGAGGTGAAAATCCCTTTTTCCCTATGTACAGTGCTACAGTTTTGATGCAAGAATTGTTTGAGTAGACCACCTTGCCGAATTTGTATCTTGACCTACCGAACTCGGATTTGGACGTGCAGTTATCTGTTTCGAAGGTATCGACGCGAGGATCGCTGTGATATTTTTATTGGAATTTTCTGGGCACTTTCAGCAAGTGAAAATTTCGCAGAAAAGGGACTGTTCATCGCAGATTTTGTGTGTTTGGAATTTTGTGGAATTAAGTGTATTTTTTGGAATGTATTTTGTGCCCAGGATGTATTGAGCACTGCTTTGGTACTGTTGGCTTGGTGGATGTACTGATATAGCTGCATCTGGGTTTTCTCAGCTATACGACTCCGGACAGTTAGCACGTTCAGGTGGGTGGCCTGTCTCCAAGATTGATGCACTGTACGTTAAGCCTACTATTGTAGGACTATGCATGATAGTGAATTCTTGTTCAACATGCTAGAATGTAGGAATTGCTATTCCTAATTTTACCTGATGATCTAGTCATCTCCATGCTTTCTATTATCTGTTAAAATTATTGTTATCTTGGAACTTGACCTAGCACCCCCGTCATATGCAGCATGTTCAGCCAGACTGTAGAAAACTCCAACTTGGGCTAGGTTATTTTACTTAGACATCCACACTTCATTTTCTTCCTGGACATAGTGTTTTACTCACCCGAGTAGTGGGCCGAGTGGTCGGGTTTCTCTTAGTGTGGGATGCATTTTACACTCGTGCTTGGGAGCATAGTGGAGTCGGGTAGATGTAGTTGATCGTTCATCTGTGGAGGGAGCCGTTTGGATAAACGGCGGTCCCGAGATGTTTTATTTGTCGCCACTGGGTTAGTGGCAGTCGTTTACCAGTGTCAGCAGGACCTATGACCCAGACTGTTTTTAGACACACATGATTTCTGTAAATTAATGTTTTCTTCCAAATCTCGAGGGGTCGCCGGAGCCTGTTCTTGTTTGATTTGGGTGATGGCAATAGCCCTTCGGGGTTTGGAAAAATCAAATTTATTTAAACCAATTTTCTTAAAAGAACTAAAATATACTAAATTTGGGTTTCTCAGATTAAAATAATTTTCAGTAATAACTGTCATCTATTTATTACAACTTCCTCACCCGAGAGAGAGATTGGGTGATCTGGGTTCTAGGGACCGTTCATATTTTCGGGACGAAAGCCACGGGGGCCGAGCCTAGGGCCTGTTCTGGTTTGATAGGGTTGTAAGTGTTGGCCTTCCGGGACTTTCGGGCCCTGGTTGGTGTCCTCCGTTTGTTGCACAGCGGTTGCTGTGTTCCCGAATAGTAAGGGGGGTCGGGGACCTCGATAGGCGGAGCCTGGAGTCTGTTCTTGTTTGATAGGGTTCTAGGCACCGACCTATCGGGATTTTCGAACCCTTATGGTGTCGGTTCTTCCGAGGTTGGTGTTCTGTTGTGGGAGCCGTCGGGTAGACGGTAGTCCCGACTGTGAGTATTTCTAGCCATTGAGTGAGACAGTGATTGTTGGTTATAGCCGATCTTGTTGATCGAGGATTTGGATCATAGCCTGCATGAGCCACATTTGTGCTCGACAGAGATGCGCGGATATTTTTACTCGTGTGGGTCGCTCCCCTCGAGTGCCACTCCGGAGTAGGCGAGATCGGGTTGTTGTACCGGCGTGAGATTGAGCTCTTCTATCGCGACTTGTCGATGCTTGTGTCCCTCTGGCTGAGCCAGTTTTGGCAGCTACGGACATACCTACGGTAGACCCGTCCTGTTGAGGATGTGCGGCAGTAGGTAGGCGCAGGTTTGACTGGACCCGATGTGGCAGTCAGTTTAGATTGGGTGATCACAGTGAGAGTTAGTTGATGCATCATGTGTTTCATCTGTTTCACTTTTTGAGCATCTAGATAGGGGCATAGTAGCAGTAGGGTCATTCATTTCCAGCTTTTTACTCCTGTATTTTATTTGCTTCTTCATGCCTCTAGTAGACTTGGTGGGCAGACCGTTGGGCTTGTTGACGGCACCCACTGAGAACTACTGTGGGATGTAGTTCTCACACCTGTCGTGGTGTATTTTTCCCCAGGGACTTCTACTCCTATTCCTGCTGTTCCAGTTGCTGCTTCTTCAGATCGAGGTAAGGGAGTTGCGAGCTAGATCCCTACCAGTCATCGTCGTCCTGAGAGTAGATGTACCCACTTTTTATATCCTGAGAGTTACTTGTTTGAGAGACCTTGTAGTGAGGTATAGAGTTGTACTTTTATTTCAGAGTTGAGCGACTTATGTATTTTTGGTGAGGACTTGGATTGTATTATTCTATTTTTTTATTTTTAGCAGTTTACTTGCAGCTCTGATATCTGTTTAGTATAACATCTTTCTTTTGCAGGTTAGACGCTTCGTCTATACGGGGTTCACCGTATGGGCGGCGGATCTGTTAGCGAGCCCGGATCGCAGTTTCGACCCCGGGGCGTGACAGATTAGAGTGGTATCAGAGCCAGGTTGTAGGTCTTGGAGGACTTAGGAACCCTAGGCTTGTGGTTGGACCCTAGGATGATTCACGTGAGAGCCGTGATTTTTAGCGAGAGTCCTGATTGGGTTTCTAACTCACCCGAGCAGTTCGGGATGAGTGATTGACATGTCTTCCTTCAGTGGCAACTATGTTGGCTGCAGACAACATAGTACTTCGGGAAGGGAGACATGCCATTTTGTCACGCCCCGGGTGTAAATCAGAACCCGGACCCGCCAACAGATCCGCCGTGCACACAGAATTTTCCATGTACACGAAGCGCTGGTAACCTGCTCAGATAAATAATATACAATAAAAGAGCATAAACAGAGCTGAACTAATAGAACTAACAGTAATCTCAGACTAAAGTAAACTGCAAACTGAAATAAAAGTACAATATACTCCCAGCTCACCACAAATATACAACCAGCTGGCCAAAGCCAGACCCAAAAGTAAACTACTATAGTCTGAGATACAAAAAGGGAGTACAGTAAAAGTCTAGCTAATCTCTCGCTCGGGGTAGATGATCTAGCTAGTCGGCGATCCTCTTACCTCGATCTGCCGCTGAAGGCCCAGCAGCTCCCACAGACGACTCTGCAAAATAAAAGGGAGAAAAGAACAGAAAACAACAATGGGGGTGAGAACTACTAGATAAACCAGTAACCTCCCCTAGTGGGTAAAAACCTCAAATGCTGACGCACCCACTAGGAATAAAGAGGCAAAAGGAGGAAACAGTAGTAAGCAATAAAGGCTGCTGAAAAAAGGAATGCTACTACAATGCCTCTAATATGTAGTGTCAAAAGATAACTGTATGCATGCAACAATGAAGCTAACAGCCCAAAGAAACCCAATCTGGACACCAGTAAAAATTGGTACTACCTGCTCTGTCATCAATGTCATGAACTCAGTATCTGCACTGTTTGAATGACCGGAACCCAACACGGTCTAAAGCCTACTCCGGAGTGGCACTCGAGGGGAGCGACCCACACGAGTAAAGTATCTCTGTACCAACCATCTCTGTAACCAATGTCTCACAATAGCAGGACTGGATCATAACCATGATCAAAGTGGGAATACACCATCCACTAATGCAACCCCGATCCCCAATCTGATGTGATAATAACATCCGGTCAACCGCCCAAAATCCGCGGTTACCGCAGAACCGATAGACCCCAATCTGATAAGGTAAAAACATCTGGTCAACCGCCTAACATCCGCGGTTGCCACTATGCCCCACAATCCCCTAAGACAAGTCCAAACTGTCCCAGACAATACTATCTCAAAATCCCGATCAGACTCGAGCATCATGCATCGATAGAGAAGAATAAAATGAAACATGTTTTCTCCTAAGTCAAATCCCATAATATAGTGCTGCAGTAAAATAGTGGCCTAACTAGTTGTCCAAATAAGCATGCAAGTGTTCCTTTTAAAAGCATTTGAAAAGGGACTAAGGTTTCATGTGAAGAATTATTTTAAAAATATTGTTGGGTTACTTATTTGCATGCGGTTTACGATATAGCAATTGTCCATCTTTATTGTCCCAGATTTATCACATAGAAGCTATCAAATTAATTTAGGGGGCCAATGCAATAGGTTCAAATATCACAAGTTAACTATCACATTTAATATTGGGAGGTTCTACTACTCCTAGTGAGTGAGTCAACATAGATGGGAAACACAACCACCCACCTCGAAAAGCATGCACAACACTCCAAGAAAATACCCGCTGTCCTCTAAGCACACCATCAGCTGAAACAGTATCCTATAACATCACACAATTGCACACGGTGTAAAAACAACAATTCCCAAAACAGCTTTTGCTGTTTTTAAAAATCAGCACGCAAAACGAGGAATTTCACCTCTGTCCCGAGCTCCTAAAATCTCAGAAAAATCACAGTTGCGTTCCTCGCGAAAAGTAGCCCAAAATCAACTCTTGAATCGCCTCGATCTGATATTCCTACGCCGAGAAACAATTCGTCGAAGTCGCCGCTGTCCAAAAGCCCAAACAGCAAAATAGGGGGTCAAATCACCTCGGGAACCGTGCCAAACTTGCGGAATCCAGAAAAATCATCAACACGAAAAACGAATCCCTACCTCTCAGGAACACACCGGTGAAGAAATCGTCGAAAAAGGACTCCTGTACTGCGCAGGGGACTCCTCGGACTGAAATGCGACGATAACGGGCCGAAAATGGGGGAAAACCGAGGCACACTGTAAAATCCGGATCGCCGCTGTTGATCTTCCAGAAAATCTGGGAACGCACCACGAGGTAGAAAAATCAGTGAGGAACCACTTTGCTACAGTGCACTCCCTCTCCTTCTCTCTCTAACTCTCGGAAAAAGCAGAAGAAAGGAGGGGTGGGGGCCTATTTATAGGCCCACTAAAAACATTTCAAAAATGACCATTATGTCCCAGATTCGGGCGCCCGGTTCTTTCGGGCCCGATTTCGGGCTCGCACAGTAACTCGGCCCACGGAGGCCCACTCCCCGCACGGGATCCGGGTCGGACCGCGCGACCGTCCGACCCGGCCCGCGACGCGACACGCGTCCCCCGCACAGGGGACAGCGCGCCCGGCGAACCGGGCGCGGCCACGTGCCCCCCTGCGGGGCGGCGGGGTGGGCGGCACCACCCAATGGCGTGGCGCCACGTGGCGGGCTTTTCCCTCCCGTCATGCCCGCGGGGCGTCGCTGCCGCGCCGCCTGCGCGCCTGCGCCCGCGCGTGCGCACGGCCGCGTGCGCGTACGGCCGCAGGCGCGCGCCCGCGGGTGCACCGCGCGCACCTGCGCTGTCCAACCCGGGGGCGCCACGTGGCGCGCCCCGGTGCACCGTGCGCCGCGCCGCTGCCCCGTGCCTGCCCGCACGGGGTCTATGCACCGCGTGCGCTGCACCGGCCCAACCGGCGCCTGCCACGTGGCCCGCCGGTGCACCGTGCACGGGCGGCCCGTTCCGTCGACCGGGAGGCGTGCGCCGGCCCAATCAGAGGCCGCCACGTGTCCCCGGCCGGTCCACAGCTCCCTCCATGCACCATTTTGCGCAGAAAACTTCGGGGGGTCCGTTTTTGGGCATCCGGACTCCGAAAAATACAAATAAATAGCCGTTTTCAAGCTTTTTTCCGCGCTGAATCCAAATACGGCCTCCGTTCAGCCTGAATCCACCTCTAAAATTCGGCAAAGGTAGCCGAAGGTCAGGCTTGTTTCCAAATCCTCTCTGAGTCCAAACAACACATCACTTTGACCTGTTGGGGCCCAACACACCAACAATAGGTGGTCCACACCCCGAAACAAGGGAAAAACACTGAGGAAAACGGGGACACTACACTTTTGACTTTCGCTGGATTGGGTCGAGTGTTGTTTGGTGCCGTCCTGATGTTTGCATGTGGATTGCAGGTGGGCACGATGCCTCCCCGACGCAGGGTGCGGACGCGTTCTCAGCCTTCCTCCTCCCAAGGGTCCGAGCAGGAGGAGTTAGCACAGGGTCAGCAGAGTGAGGTGCAGAAGCTTCGGGCTCAGATGGCTCAGTTGTCAGAGACTTTTCGGCGTCGGGAGGAGACCGTGGGTCGGTTGATGCTCATGATGGAGCAGAGAGCGCAGCCGGCGGTAGTACCCCCCGAGAGTTCGCCGGTGCCTTCTTCACCTGTTGTGGCGCCCCCTGTTGTGCAGCCTGCACCAGCTGTTCCGGTCGAGCCAGTTTCTAGTAGGCCACCGTCTGGGATGACGGGATCGTTGACTTCAGCAGAGCAGCGGGAGGTGGTGGATCTTTTGATGAGGTTCCGCCAGTTTGATCCACCCCGCTTTTCGGGTATGAGTGCTGAGCCGTGGGCGGCCGAGTCTTGGATTACGGCCATGGAGCGCCATTTCGAGAGCCTTTTTATTGACGAGAGGTTTCGAGTTCTGTTGGCTACTCACTTTTTGGAGAGCAACGCCGAGGCATGGTGGCGGCGTGTGCGACCAGCTGGTCCGCCGGGGACACAGCTTCTCTCTTGGGCAGAGTTTCGCAGTATGCTTCTTGGGGCTTTCTTTCCTGAGAGTGTTCGGTAGAGTTTGGAGGAGCAGCTGAGGAATCTCCGCCAGGGAGATAGGCCCGTACACATGTACATAGCTGATTTCAATCGGCTGTTAGCTTGTATGCCCCACGTGGCCAGAGATGAGACCCACCGGATCTACATGTTTGAGAGAGGGTTGCGTCGGGACATCTATCAGTTCGTCCGCTCCCGCAGATTACAGACTTTGGAGGCCTCGATGGAGCAGGCACTTTTTGTGGAGAGTGGAGAGGCGGTGATGGATGAGGTGGCTCCAGCTCCCGCAGTGATTCCAGGGGCGAAGCGCCCAGCACCGGTTGATGAGGGACAGACGAGTCGGCAGGCACCTTCGAGACCTCCCCGACCTCACCCTGAGGGTCGTGGGTTTCAGAGGTGCCAGAGTTCAGGTGGGCACCCGCAGCAGCCACAGTATCAGCAGCGACAGCAGTTTCAGCAGCAGTATCGGCAGCAGCGACAGAAGCGGTGTGTCATCTGTGGCGGACCTCATCCACCGTCGCAGTGTGACCAGAGACAGGGACGGTGTTTCCTTTGTGGAGAGTTGGGACATTTTCGAGCAGCATGTCCCCGGGCCATTCTGTCAGTACTACCCCTTGCTGTAGCACCCCCCTTGCCTGTTCACGAAGCGGAAGCCCCTCCGGTTCACCATCATACAAAGTGGGGTACGACGTCGGGACAGACGGGACGACGATCTTCAGCACCCAGTGGACGGGTTTACGCAGCCCTGGTGGAGGGCACCCCAGCAACAGATCCTATCGCCGCAGGTATGGCTTTATTTTTAGTCTGTTGAGTGAGCTTTTTGGTACCACGGCATCCTTTGCATGATATTAGGGCATTTGCATCTCTGCATGAATAAGAGATAGGAATTTTGTGACATGCATGAGCGATTGGATTCTTCCCTGTATCCTGCGAGCAGAGGTAAATTTTGGGGCTTGATCAGGACAGCTGAGACTTGAGGAGGTAAGCCGGCAGATGTGCCGGTTTAGTTACAGCTCCAAGAATCAGATTGAGCACACGGATGGACCAGCTGGTGCGGTATCGTGCAACGATTGATTGTGGATTGAGAACAGGGACCTTTCCGCGAGTTGGACAACAGGAGATCATTTCCACAGGTCACCGAGGCATCCTTCCTGCAGCAGTGGCTTCAGCGACTCTGGGTTAGGTGCTACTTGTGGAGCGTAGGTGACGCCTAGGACTAGAGGTTATGTCTCTAGGGGTCTCGGATAGAGTTGTGTTTTTCTGTTTTAGGGGCACGGATAGATCGTAGTTTTCGTTTTTGTTGCCACAGCAGGAACGGCATCAACACTTCTCTCCCTTCTTCTCGCCCTTGTGCTGAAATTTGCGAACAGGACGAAAGATTCGAAAGACTACTCTAAAAATGGAGACGTTGCTCGAACCTGTTCTTGTTTGATTGGGGCGAGCGCACTGGTCTTGTTTGATTTGGATCATAGCCTGTATGAGCCACATTTGTGCTCGACAGAGATGCGCGGATATTTTTACTCGTGTGGGTCGCTCCCCTCGAGTGCCACTCCGGAGTAGGCGAGACCGGGCTGTTGTACCGGCGTGAGATTGAGCTCTTCTATCGCGACTTGTCGATGCTTGTGTCCTTCTGGCTGAGCCAGTTTTGGCAGCTACGGACATACCTACGGTAGACCCGTCCTGTTGAGGATGTGCGGCAGTAGGTAGGCGCAGGTTTGACTGGACCCGATGTGGCAGTCAGTTTAGATTGGGTGATCACAGTGAGAGTTAGTTGATGCATCATGTGTTTCATCTGTTCCACTTTTTGAGCATCTAGATAGGGCATAGTAGCAGTAGGGTCATTCATTTCCAGCTTTTTACTCCTGTATTTTATTTGCTACTTCATGCCTCTAGTAGACTTGGTGGGCAGACCGTTGGGCTTGTTGACGGCACCCACTGAGAACTACTGTGGGATGTAGTTCTCACACCCGTCGTGGTGTATTTTTTCCCAGGGACTTCTACTCCTATTCCTGCTGTTCCAGTTGCTGCTTCTTCAGATCGAGGTAAGGGAGTCGCGAGCTAGATCCCTACCAGTCGTCGTCGTCCTGAGAGTAGATGTACCCACTTTTTATATCCTGAGAGTTACTTGTTTGAGAGACCTTGTAGTGAGGTATAGAGTTGTACTTTTATTTCAGAGTTGAGCGACTTATGTATTTTTGGTGAGGACTTGGATTGTATTATTCTATTTTTTTATTTTTAGCAGTTTACTTGCAGCTCTAATATCTGTTTTGTATAGCATCTTTCTTTTGCAGGTTAGACGCTTCGTCTATACGGGGTTCACCGTATGGGCGGCGGATCTGTTAGCGAGCCCGGGTCGCAGTTTCGACCCCGGGGCGTGACAAGTGTATTCTTAAATCTTTGGGGTGAAGACATTTTAATAGCATGCTATGTCTTGAATCGCGTGCTACAAAAAAGTCTAAAATGACACCTTTTGAATTGTGAAAAAAGTATAAGTCAAACTTAGGATATCTTAAAATATGAGATTGTCTAACATATGTGAGGTTATCAAACTCTAAAAGATCCAAATTGAGTATTAGAACTACCACTTGTGTATTTTTTGGATATGCTTTGAATAGCACACAGCTTATAAATTTTTGAACATTAAAAATAATGTGATTTTTGAATCAAAATATGTTATTTTTTATGAAGAAATGTTTTCTTTTAATCGAAAAATAGTCGGTCGAGGTTAAGAATTTAAAAGTGTTTCAAATAAACTGAGTTCTTCAAACTCCTTTTTGCAAAATCAGGAATAATATATTTTTGAATTTAAAAGGAGTAAACAAAACAGAATAGGAAAATATTTTGGTCATAATTATATTATTTTTAATATTGAAGAAAACACAACATTATAAAATCATATATGAATAATGATATTATTAATGTAATTATATTAAATCTATTGATAATCTAGCAGATCCATTAACCAATGCCTTTGAAAGAGAAAGGATCTGGAACACATCGAGAGGAATAGGTTTAAAGCCTATAACATCATGAGCCATATATAAGAATACCCAACCTGATATTCAGCAATCCTGAAAATCGAGTTCAATGGAAGAAACGAATTATATGGTGGTCGTAAAGAATGCATAATATATCGATCTACGTAATCAAATATTTATCTATACCTATGGTGTGAGTACATTCATTCTGTAATGAAAAGAGGTAGGTTGAGTTATTATGCTCTCAATGATTCTGTAACTCTTATGACTAAGGTGTCAATATTACATAAGCACCCTTAACGGATTTCACCTATGTGAGAATGTAAGTGGGCCATTTCCTATGAGAACAGACTTTTTTTCAACAATGTTCATGAAAACCATAATTAGCACAAGACCATAACGTGCTAACTAGTAAAGCTCATATCAACACCTAAATTGATATATGCGAATAGTGACACTTCTATTTTCCTTAAGTAGCTAATATTTAAGTCTGAAACCACTTTAGCTTTGGAGCAGAGGTTATTGTTTAACTAAAGGGTTGTTTGGTTGCACACTTTTGCAACTGCAATGTAGTTGCAAATGCATGCAACCTTAATTCCTATCTTTGGTTTAGTGCAGGTGAGTTCAACTGCTGCAGTTGCAATTGTACAAGACAACTCAAATATTGTAGTTGAAATTACATCCAAATTAGCTATAGTCACGCCCCAAGCCCGCCTACTTGGTCGGTTCAGGTACTTGCACAGGTCACCGAACAGACTGAGTCTCCCCTGTCCGCCCAAGGCATCACAACCAATAAAATTCAAAATGTTATAAAATTGTTGGTGTAAATACACAAAAATACAGACCGAGTCTCCCCTATCCGAAACCAAATTCATATAAGGACTGTGAGAGAAAGGTATATAAAATTGTTGGTGTAAATACACAAAAATAGAGTTAGATTACCAAAGAATATGAAAAGTGTCGACGAGTCGATCAAGCCGAAGCACGAAAATCTCGCTCTCTTTAAGGAGATTCAAGCTCTCTATGGTTAGCAAAGCCCTCAAACCGATAAAGCAGAATACTGGCTCGTCCCCTTCAAGATACAACGGCTCGACCCTCGTCATGTGACTTCAGAAACTCTGCACAAGTAAGAGCCTAAAGCTACACAAAAAAAGATATCTTTTCTTTAACCTCTCTCTCACAAGAGATAATAAAATAAAACTATAAGGTTTTTTATTCTTTTGTATTGTTGTTTAGATGTTTTTTCAAAGAGTAGAAAAGCCCTCTATATATAGGCTTCATGGGACTAAAAGTTACTTAACATTTAATATAGTTTAAAGATTACAATAAAGTGAAATGTTAAGTAGTATACGTTAGTTCTCTTGTAAGTTCAAAACTCAATTTGAAAATGCTACCATGAATGCACAAGTAAATAACTAGTTGTAACTTCCTAGTTGTAACTTCACTAGTTGCATAGGTTAATAAAATGAAATTAATATTTCATTTAATAAATGTTATAACATTCCCCTACTTATTTTATTATTAAAAAAATATAAAAGAGTTTAATGGTCAAAGAGGGATCGTTACACATAAAGAATGTGTGCTCTGCATTGAACCTTCACTTAGTGAAACAATGTTCTCCACTCTAGAGCCATAATGGTTTCAGACTTGAACTTTGACTGCTTAAAAGAAATAGAGTGTCACATCTCACAGATAACAATCCAAACATTGACATGAGCTTTACTAGCTAGCACATTATGACCTTGTGCTGATCATGATTTTCATAAGTTTTTTTTGAAAAAAAGCTCATTCTCATAGGAAGCGGCCCCACTTCCATACTCACATAGGTGAAATTTGTCAAGGGTGCTCCTATAATTCTGACACCTTACTCATAAGAGTCATAGATTTCATTAAGAGTGTAATAACTCAACCCTCATTCCATTACAAGATAAATGCACTCACATTATAGGGATAGATAAATATTAGATCACGTAGATCTATATATTGTGCATTCTTTACAACCACTATATGATTCATTTTTCTCATTGAACCCGACTTTCAGGATCTCTGATCATCAGATTGGGTATCCTCATACGCGGTTTATGATGTTATGGGCTTTAACCCTATCCCTTTCGATGTACTCTATATTTTTTCTCTTCCTAGGGCCTTAGTGAATGGATCTGCTAGATTATTAGTAGATTTAATATAATCTATATTAATAACATCATTGTTCATATATGATCTCATAGTATTGTGTTTTCTTCTCACGAATATGGATTTAACGTTATAATAACGATTTCTTACTCTACCAATAGCAGTCGTGCTATCACAGTATATCAATACAGTTGGAACTGATTTATCCAGAAATATAATATCAAACAATAAATCTCTCAACCAACTAGCTTCCTCGCTAGCTGAAGTTAAAGTAATAAGCTTGGCTTCCATAGTTGAGTTAGCAATAACAGTTTGCTTTTTAGATTTCCAACATATAGCACCACATATTAAAGTAAAAAATATAACCAGTGGTAGAGAGAAAATCACCTGATAAGGTATTCCAATCAGCATCACTATAACCCTCAATCACAGCAAGATACTTCCCATAAAGTAAGCCATAAGTTTTGGTACCAACGAGATATCTCATCACACGTTTCATGGCATACCAATGCTCTGTACCCGGCTTGCTTGTAAATCTACTAAGTATTCATACTGCATATGCAATATCAGGTCTAGTGCAATCAGTCGCAAATTGCAAACTTCCAATCATACTAGCATATTTCTTTTGATTTAAAATTTATTTTCACCTTTAATAAAAAATAAGTGAACACTCGAATAAAAAGGTTTAGTCACATGCTTGCAATTAAGAAAGTTGTACTTTCTTAAAATTTTCTCAATATAATGTGACTGATCAAGAAAAATACCATATGGTGTTTTGATAATTTTCAAACCTAAAATAGAGTTAGCCTCACCAAGATCTTTCATCTCAAAATAATAATTTAGCATAATTTTTGTCTCATTAATAATATTTAAGTTAGAGCCAAAAATTAGCAAATCATCCACATAAAGGCCAACAATAACATGCAACTTTTCAAAAATTTTGTAATAGATGCACTTATCACACTCGTTAGATTTAAAGCTATTCTAAATCATGCAAGAATCAAATTTTTCATGCCACTATCTCGGTGCCTACTTTAAGCCATAAAGGGATTTATCTAGCTTGTACACTTTATTTTCTTGCCTAGGCTCAATGAACCCCTCAGGTTGGTCCATATAAATTTTCTCATCTAAGTCACCATTCACAAAGACAGTTTTTACATCCATTTGATGAATTTGTAAATCATGTATCGCTGCAATAGCAATGAGAATTCTAATGAATGTTACTCTAGTAACGGGAGAAAATGTATCAAAGAAGTCTAGATCTTCTTTTTGTTTATAATATTTTGCGACAAGTCTTGCTTTATATTTGTCTACACTTCCATCCGGTTTCAATTTCTTCCTGATAACCCATTTACAACCAATTATTGTACAATCCGAAGATAAATCCACTAATTTCCAAGTTTTAATAGAAATTATGGATTTCATCTCATCAGTCTCTTTCCAAAAAAAGACGTTATTTGAAGATAAAGTTTTTTTGTAAAGAAAACGAATTTTCTTCAATATTAAGAACAACATAATCAAGGCCAAAATCTTTTTCTACTCTATTTCTTTTACTAATTCTAGGTTCAAAAATATATTGTTCTTGACTTTGCTAAAAAGAGTTTGAACTGGTTTTGTTTGAAACACTTTTAAATTCTTGGCCACCACTGTTTTTTTGATTTTAAAGAAAACTTTTTTTTCATAAAAAATAACATATCTTGATTCAAAAATTATATTATTTTTAATGTCCAAAAATCTATAGACTAAACTATTCAAAGTATATCCAAAAAATATATAAGTGACAGCTCTAACGCCAAATTTAGATCTTTCAGGATCTAATAGCCTCACATAAGCTAGACAACCCCGTACTTTAAAATATCCCAAATTTATCTTTTACCTTTTTCACAATTCAAAAGATGTTATTTTAGACTTCTTATGTGGAATGCGATTCAGACATGACATGCTATTAAAATAGCTTCGCCGCAAAGAATTAAAAGTACACCAGTGTCAACTATCATAACATTTGTTAGCTCAATAAGTGTTCTATTTTTTTCTCAGACACTCCATTATAGGCAGGCGAATATGGTATTGTAGTTTTATAGATAATTCCTAAAGACTGAACAAAAGAATTGAATCCCATAAATTCATACTCACGATCTCGATCACTTCTAATTCTTTTAATTTTTTTACCGAATTGGTTTTCTATTTCATGGAGTAAGTCTTTAACTCTGACAAATGCATCATTTTTATTTTTTAGTAAATAAACATAACTATATTTGGAAAAATTATCGATAAAAGTGATAAAATATCTATTTCCTCTTATGTTGATAAAATTAATACCAATCAATTTAAGTTGAAAACTCCAAGACCCAAGAAAAGCTTAAACATGCCCTAGATCATCTTTTACCCAAAATTGCTCCAAAATACACGAAGAATTTACGATTAGACTAGCATAGAAGCATCTAGGGAACACAAGGATATAAATTTTAAAAGATTTAGTAAAATCCAAGGTCGAGGTACGAAACCCTTACTATGGCCATGAAGCTCGCCGAGCTCCCACGCACGCCAAAAACTCAATCCGACACCACCACATGACTCCTGAAATCGAACTCCACCGAGGTGTTGAGTTTCAGCGAGGAGGAGGCAGAGACGATAGAGAATGAGAGGGAGGGAGAGCTCCTCCCTCTCCTTATGTGCGTGCATGCGTGGTGCGTGTGTACAGAGAAAAAAGAGGGAGAGATTGAAAGAGAGAGAGGAAGGTCCCACTTAAAGAAAACCCCACCTCTCTCACATGTGAAATGATGAAAATATCCTTATTGGGCATTTCTGTCACACAAGGTCCGAACCCTCCCTCCATGGTCCGAACCCCGAAGGTCCCCTTCTAGGGTTCACAGTGAAGGTCCGAACATTGGCCTCAAGGTCTGAACTTCACAGCCAATGTCCGGATCTTAACCTCAGGGTCCAGACACTGAACCCTTCAAGGCCCAGATTTGCTTTGTCGAAAAATTCCTAATTTTGCTCATCAGAATTCCAACACTCTTTTAATCATTCGGAAACCTTTGGAACACTTTTTGGACTTGCCCACAGTTGTTTCTTGACTATTCTTAGATCCATTAGTCAAAGTCCAACGTTTTATATTTTTGTTTTCGTACCAAACTCACGCCGGAAATATTCCAACATGCTTGAAACTTTATCAGAACCATAGGAATAGTCCATCAAACTAGTTTTTACCAGAACTCCTCAATTTGCAAAAGTCCAAGCCGTTACATCTGTAATTCCAACTGTAACAGTTGGTGAAGGATAGAATCGCCAACTAATTAACAATAATAAATAAACAAATAGCTAAATAAATAATTAATTAATATATATTTGTATATAGATAAATAAATATACTTGTAAATAAATAAATCTAATACAAGTTTAATCGCAATACGAGGTTTGTGCAAAAAAAAATTATTCTTTTAAAAAAAATAGTTTTATTTAAAATATGAAAAATTATTTTATTTCTAATTTTTTATAGAATTGTGATTGTGCATATTAATTGACTTAATAAGTTTTAATTAGTTATAATTATTAAATTTAATTAAAAATAAATGAATCGTAATAATTTTTTAAGTTTGATTTGTATATTAAAATTTTTAATTTGTGTCAATTGATAAGTGAAAAAATTATTGAAAAATATAAAAATATTACATATATTTACTTATTTATTTATAAATAGCAAATTTAAATGATTAATAAAATTATATAATTACTTTATATATAGTTGAGTAATTGTATCGACCGGCCCACTAGCAATAATAACTCGTTAGACCGAAACCATTGACCCAAAATACTTTTGCTCGATTATTATTACTAGTGTCCATTGTCTCTTATATACCAAATCACAATTCGATTTCCATCCGATGTGGGACTATTAGGGTGTCACAGGCTCCCCTCGTTTAGGCCTGACATCCTCATCAGCCCAAACCCAAACACACACATTATCCAAGATCACCAGATGATGTGAGACTTGTAGCCTCGTCGCATCGTCGTCATTCAGACCTTGACATACACTGTCACCTTGTCCTTCAGACCCTAGCTGAGCTAAGATTCGTCACATACTTCCGGCCGGTGATTGACTCTGATACCAAATGTAACGACCAGGCCCACTAGCAATAATAACTCGTTGGACCCAAATCACCGGCCCAAAATGCTTATGCCCATTTATTATTATTAGTGTCCATTGTCTCTTATATATCCAATCTCAATCCGATTTTCATCCGATGTGGGACTATTGGGGTGTCACAGTAATCTCACAACTTTATTAGAAAAGGTGATATAATTCACAAATACAACCATCAACTTCACATTATCAAATGGTAGATATGCAACTACAACAATTACATCTACATAGAAACAAAAAAACCTATGTGTAATTAAATCTGTTGTATTTCAAACTATATGTATTTTTAACTACACTGCATTTACAACTATATCCAACCAAATGACCCCTAAGTGAAGGTTTAATGCAGAGCACTCCTTCATTATGTTAACAATCTCTCTTTGACCATCATATTCTTATATATTTTTAATAATCAAATGAGTGAGAGATTATTTTAATATTTTATTATGAAATAAAATATTATTTTTTGCATTTATGGTGAAATTGCAAGTGAAGTTACATCTCTTCACTAACCTATTCATCTTGCATTTCTAAACTCATAACTTATTACATTTATTTCTTTACTTTTATCTTTATTCTTATAACTCCTAATATTTAAATTTGAAACTTAATAAGTTGTAGCTTATGGCTTTTATATCTTCTAATCCTATATATAAATGGCTCCTCTATTCTTTTAGAACACATCACTTTTAATATTTCTATTCTATTTGAGAGAGAGAAGAGGCCAAAGAAAGGTGTTTTTTTTTATGGAGCTTTAAACTCATCTACTTGTGTAGAGTTGGTGAAGTCACACAACGAGAGTCGAGCCATTGTGTTCTTGAGGTGACAAATCAGTATTCTACTACATCGATTTCCAGGGATTTACCAACTGCAGAGGGCTTGAATCTCCTTACAAAGAGCGAGATTTCTATCCTTCGGCTTGATCGATGACCGTTGACACTTTTTATTTTCTTTTGTAACCTAACCTCTATTTTGTATATTTACATCAACACTTTTCTTGCCATCCACTTATCTCAGACAAATCTCACAACATCCCCTAGGTCCCTAGTGTGTTCCCCTTCCAAAGCCATCACGATCACGAAGACATTGCTTAGAACAAAATTTTAATAGAAAATTTCTCAGTAAGAAGAGTTGGGTTTGGAGATTGATCACTCTTGACTTTGCTTTAAGATTTGTGTAGATTGTGATTTGTAAATTGCACCAGTTTTGAACTTTTTGCCAAGTTCTAGAATGTGATGCACTAATTTCCTAGAGGTCACCTATTCCAAAACTACTCTAGCCCTAGCATACTTAACTCTCTTAACCTTTTCAGCTTAACCATCGCTCAAAATGCTAAAATCGGGTTAAGTGGTTTAGTTCTTTTATATCTTATATGTCACGCCCCGAGGTCGAAACTGTGACCCGAGCCCGCCAACAGATCCACGGCCCATACGGAAAGCTCCGTATAGACAAAGCGACTAACCTGCAAAAGATCATACTAACCACTATACAGATATCAGAGCAGAATAGTAAACTGTAGAAATAAATAAATACAACTCCAAATGGTACATATCAGGTTCTCACAATACAAATGTCTCTCCAAAATAAAGCTCTCAAGTAAAATAAATACACGGTACCTCCAAACCACTGACAGTACTAAAAACTCACCAAAAGGGGGGTACAACTACTCTCTCGCTGAAACGGGTAGGGATCTAACTCGCGACTCCCTTACCTCGGTCAGATGGAGCAGCAACTAGAGAAGCAGGAATTGGAGAAGAAGTGCCTGAAAAAAGGTCACCAATAGCGAATATGAGAACAACAACCAACAATAGTTCTCAGTGGGTACCGCCACCAAGCCCGACGGTCTACCCACTAAGTCTACTAGAGGCATAAAGTAACAAATGCAGTACTATAAAGGAAAAGTTGAAAAAAACTCTACAACTACTATGCCTCTATCTAAATGCTCAAGGGGTGATACAGATGAAATATGATGCATCTACTATCTCTTGATAAAATAATCACCCAATCTACACTGACTGTCATATAGGGTCCAGTCAAACCTGCGCCCACCTACTGCCATTACATCCATGGAAGACTGGACTTACGTAGGGCGTCGTGACTGCCCAAAAAGGGCCCAGCCAGAAGGACTGCGTCGACAAGTCGCGATAGCAAAGTAACAGGCCTAGCTCCAGAGTGGCACTCGAGGGGCGCGACTCCATCAAGAAAAGTATCTGCGCATCTTTGTTGAGCTCAATATGGCTCATGCAGGCTATAATTCAAATCCACGATCAACAAGATCGACCGTACACAAATCACATCTCTAACTCACTGGCTGGAAATACTCGACAGTCGGGACCCACCGTCGACTCAGACGGCTCCCAAGACTAGCATTGATCTAATCACAGCTATCAGACTCCACTCGGCCCCCAGGCACGAGTGTAACATGCATCTCACAACATCCCAACTACTCGGCCCACTACCTGGACGAGAAATACTCTAGGTCTAGAAAAAACGAATAAATGTGTGGAAGTGTCTAAAGCATAAATAAACAAGCCCAAGTTTGGATTTTCTACTAGTATGGTTGAAACATGCAACATATGACAGGGTGCTAGGTCAAAGTTCCAATAATAGCATTTAATTAAACTAAACATAAATAGGGAACACTATCAGACATGATCCCAATATCAACCAAAATAAATATCATCTCCCTCAGCATGCTCTCAACTAGCATAGGTGACCATAACCGCTAGATAGCTCACAACCTCCTCTAATAATCAAATAACATGCAAGTTCTTAAATTCACTAGAATACTCCATAATTTCAGTAAGCATTAATTTTTTTCAAAACTTAGAACAATTCTCATGGTTACACCTCAAACCTATAAGTAGTATAATAGCATGCATGCTTTCTATCATAAAGAATTAGTGAACAGTCCGCCGGTTTTGAAGACGAAAGCAACCCCACCTGAATACGCACGTCAATCCAAAGTCCAAATAAGCCGAAACAGAATGGGGATACTCCTCAGGTTCCCATGATCCCAACGAGTCCAAAAACACCAGAAAACTCCCCCCGGCCGCTGAGATACAGACCAAATACCACGGTAAGCAGAAATCTCCAAAATTACAACTCGGTGTAAAATTAGTCCAAAAGAAGTCAAAATATCACCTTCGAGATGATCTCTAAAAATTCCAATAAAAATATGACTGCAATTCTCGCGAAGCGTAGATGTCGATCGAGTCCTCACAGGCTGAAATTCGATAACCGCGCACCAAGATAAAAATCAAACAAGCTCCGCCATCCAGAAAAACCAGTAGCAAGAAAGGATTCAAAGATGCTCCGAAAACCCCAATAAAATTCCAAAACTGAGAGGAGCGGTAAATACAAAAATCGAACATCTACCTCTCGTTGAAACGATGCACAAAAATTGGCTAAAAACTCCCTCGAGTCAACCCAGGGGAGCCCGCGGATGAAGCGTCGATGAAAAAGATCGGTATCGAAGGCACGTCGAAGCTCACGATGTCGAGGAGGAAGCTGATGAAATGACTTCCAAAAAATTCTCCGAGATGCCAAATATTGAAGAACACTCGAAGAGGAAACACACTGCCAAAGAAGAGCTCAAAAAGACCTGAAAAAAGTCCTCAAATGGAGGCAGTAGTGGGCTATTTATAGCCGAAATAAAAAAAAAATGGATTTCAAATTCGGGCCCAGCTTTCGGGCGCCCGAAAGCTACGGGGCGCGCCCGAAAGACACGTGGTGGCCATCCGGGCCTCCACCGCGCAGTTCCTGGAGGCACTGGATCGCGCCACGTGTCCCGCAGGGTCTAGGTCGGGGTGCACGGGGCGCGTTCCGTGACGGGGCCGCCGGATCAATGCGCCCGCCAATGGGCTCGCGCCACGCATCCTGGCGCGGTCCACGGTGCGCCGCGCTCGACGCGATTGGCGCCTCGACTCCCGCACCGTCGCCCGGCCAATGGGAGCCCGCCACACGTCCCAGCCGCCCCGCTCGCTGATCCCAATGCACGCCAAGTGGGCCGTCGACCGGCCCCCTGAAAATTCGGCCCGTTAGGCCCATTTTGCCCAAAAATAGTCGATCTTTAACGTTTTCGTGCACTTAGTCCATTTTTGCGTCCGTTTGACGCACAACGGGCTTGATATACCAATAATAGATATTTTCTCACCGCCGACCACCCAGTCAAGTCACACGGGGATATCGGGACACCACAATATATAGGAGATAATTTCAAATCCTAAGGTGTTGTCCCCGCCCCCCCTCTCTTTTAATCTCAAGCATCCTCGTCAGAGCTAAGCACACTCACAAGCATCATGCGATCTGAGACTCATCTCGCTAGCCTTAACCGACCTTGTGAGAAGCCGGGCTCCACCCACAATAGTCATCAGTTGTGGGAGCCGCTCTCTACTCGCTATATAATCCTCTATAGTGACTTCCTACAAAGTCGGCTAATTAAAGCTAACGAGACAAGTCTCACATTGCCTGATGGTTGTGAGTTTTTAAACCCTCTGCCCACTGTATAACTCTCTATAGCTTACCTCTTGAGAAGCAGGATGTCACACAAAATGTTTTTTAAAATTCACTCTTAAATTGTTTCAGTTCAATCTAAAATTTTTGGCAATTTCATGTATCATCCTTCCGGTCCATAATGAGACAATCCAAAGCAATGTTCAAAAAAATATCAAACCAATGATCAAACTAGTGAAGAAAGTAGTTTAAGTGTCAAAGGTTGAACCAGGGTCGAACAAAGTTGAACCGTAAAAAGTAAATAAGTTTAAAAATCATATAATATTATTTTGTTGAATATATATTTAGATAATAATTTTTGATAATATTGACTATTAAGCTTTTTTTTTTAAGAAAATATAGCAAGCTATCTGCTTCATTCAATGAAAAAGTGAACAGACCAACAGAAATTAGACATTAGGGTCTCGAAACATAACTGAAGAAAAAAAAAGGATCAATATTTGCTAAACTTCTTGCTGTCGCAGTAGTGCTTCGACTTTCGCTAAAATAGAAAAGTGAGGATAAGAGACCCTAAACATGTCTAAAAATGGGTGAAATGAGCTGAAGCAAGTTTGGTTTGAATGAATCAAAGGGCATCCGGATTAAAGTTGAGTTGGAAAGCAAGTTTAGAAATATCAAAATCTGCATACTTCAAATTTTTGAATGGAGTACCGGTACCCCAAGCACGTACCGAAACGCATAAAAATTAGAAAAATCCAGCTCTCGGGTTTTTGGAGAAATCAGGAAGATGTACTGGAACTAGCACTCGAGTACCGATACCCCAGCCCACGTACCGGTACCCCAACCTGTGTACGGGTACTCCAAGCCCCTGACAGCACAAGCAAACTGGTAACCATGGTTAGTGTGGGGGTTTAAGTTGGGTTAGCCCAGCTTAAAACACGATCCCCTAATAGCCAAACACCCATTTCCACCCTCCCCTCTCATTTCTCTTTTTTTTTCTCTCTCTAAAAGCTTGGGAGAGAAACCCTAACTTAGGGTTTTGAAGGAGTTGATCTCTTGGAGGGCAAGAGACTTGAAGGAAGCTTCCAAATGAGGCTTGGGAAGGAAAGAGGAGCCCTCTTCTTCACGTTTTTGGAGCAAGAATAAGAGATAAGTTTCTAGGGTTTGAATATTTTTGAATTTTCATGAATTTAAAAGAGATAAAATGATCTCTTATGGACTTTTATCCTATTTTTAGAGATTTTCTTAGAGAGAAAGTAGATCAAGCCCAAGCTCTTGCAAGCGGAACACAAATGTGGGGGGATTTCACCGAAAAGGGTGAACTAATTTTTTTTTCCTTACTTTTCTATGATCTAGAAGTATAGTGTAAAAGTAGATTCATTTAGTGCATGTGTATGAGCTTAAGAATTAGGGTTTTAGCCCTATGTGACAAAAGTAGATTTTAAGATTTAGCCTTGCATATTGTGGACAAAAAATTATAGTTGTAGGTTACCTTTGCATGAAAATGGACTTAGGAGAAACCTAGGTCATACTTTGTGCGATATGGAACTTAGGAGAAAATCTTGGTTGAATTGTGTGGCATTGGACTTAAGAAGAACATAAGTCATGTATTGTGTGGCAATAAACTTAGGAAAAAATAATCTAAGGTAAGCATGTAGAGTAGAAACTCTAATTTGAGAACATAGAGTTAATGAACTCTAAGTTAAGGGTGATATGCAACATAGAGTCAATGAACTCTAGGTTAAGAGTGATATGCACATAGAGTCAATGAACTCTAAGTTAAGTATGAAATATGACATAGAGTCAAGGAACTCTCGATTAAATGTGGTATGAGAATATAGAGTTAATGAACTCTAAGTTATAAATGTGAAATGAAACATAGAGTTAATAAACTCTAGACTAAATGTGAAATGAAAACATAGAGTCAATGAACTCTAGGCTAACTGTGATTTGAGCAATTGATGTCCTTGAGACAACGTGGCACCCTAGGGTTGTAAACATAGGGTTAATAAATAAATATAAGTGAGCTGGAGTTTGTGGAACATCTTATAACCCTAGAGTAAAGAACTTAAGGTCGAATGGGCAAAGTGAGTAAACGAAATAACTCTAACTTAAATTGATATCCTTGGAGCATCCTAGCTATACTAGAGTTAATAACCTAGAATAAAGAGGAAAGTAAAAAAGAATGGTAAAAGACATATTTTATAGTCTTAGAATAATGAAATTAGAGAGAGACAGTGACCAGGGTCGCGACATTCCGAAATGGCTTGGCGGGAGATGTCGATCACCCTCTGTCACGCCCCGGGGTCGAAACTGTGACCTGGGCTCGCCAACAGATCCGCCACCTATACGGAAAACCCCGCATAGGCGAAGCGTCCAACCTGCAAAAATAAAACTACAGCTAAACAGGTATCAGAGCTATAAAGAAAACTGTTGTAAAACTAAAATCCAACCCTGTACAACTGGAAATAATGATACAATCTTTATCTCCCAAATATGATCATATACAAAATCCTCTGATACAATAACCCCGAACTCAACAGGGAGGTAACTACATCAGTGTACATGCTCTCAGTACAAGTCAGATCCTCACAATACAATAGTCTCTCAAAAATAAAAAAAATAAATCAAATTTACTGACTGTACTACAAATCTCCAATATGAGGGTACAGCTACTCTCCAAATACAGGTAGGGATATAGCTCGCGACTCCCTCGCCTCGAACACCAACAGCAGAATCAGCAACACCCGCAAGTGACTCTACAAAACAAAGAAGAGGAAAGAAAAAGGAGGGAGAGAACCCCCAACGAGTGTGAGAACTACACCAACAGGTAGTTCTCAGTGGGTACCGCCACCAGGCCCGACGGTCTGCCCACTAAGTCTACTATAGGCATAAAGTAGCCAACGCTGCACTATAAAGAAAGGCTGGAAGAAATAACTCTACAGCTACTATGCCTCTATCTAAAATGCTCAAGGGGTGATACAGATGAAGAGAGATGCAACCACCCGCACACAAGGTGCTCAATCGACCCAATCGAACTGACTGCCTCATAGGGTCTAGCCAAGCCTGTGCCTACCTACTACCAGTACATCCACGGAGGACTGGACTTACGTAGGGCGTCCGTGACTGCCAAAACTGGCCCAGCCAGAAGGACTGCGTCCGTGACTGCCTAAAAAAGTTCCAGCCAGAGGGACAGCATCGACAAGTCGCGACATGAAAGTAATAGACCCACTCCAGACGGGCCACTCGAGGGGCGTGACCCCACTGAGGAAAAAGGTATCCGCGCATCTCTGTCGAGCTCAAGGTGGCTCATCCAGGCTATAATCAAAATCCATGCTCACTCTCATAATGGAAGGACTCAAGATCCTCAAATACCTCGCACGACGTCGGAACACTCTCAACGACCTAGCTATACGCTCTCACGAATCTCGAGACACAAGCGAACTCAACCAACTGGTGGCACTAAACTCACTGGCTGGAGATACTCCACAGCCGGGACCACCGTCGATCCAAACGGCTCCCAAAACGAAACACCCAACTCGCCACGCTAACCACACTGGCTGGAGATACTCCACAGCCGGGATCGACCCACAACTCAGGGCTAGCAACACTGGTCGGACGACACTCAACGACCCGGGACCACCGTCAACCCAAACGGTTCCCAACAACACCAACACTGGTTTAAACTCAGCTACCAGACTCCACTCAGCCCCCAAGCACGAGTGCAACACACGTCCCACAATAACCTGACCATTCGGCCCACTACCCGGGCGAGGAAACTCTATGTCCAGGAAATATGCAAGGTGTGGGATGTCTAAAGCATAAAAGAACCTAGCCCAAGTGAAGGTTCTCTACTAGTCTAGTTTCAACATGCATCATATGACGGGGTGCTAGGTCAAGTTCCAATAATCAATAAATAATCCTCTAATCATGTTAAGCATAAAACTGAACCAACAACAGGAACAATTCATAACATGCTTGCTTCCAATCAGAGGTAGTATACTCTAGTCATACATGCTCACAAGCTTAAACAATATAGAGCAGTCATGCATGAATCATATTCTCCAACAAGTGAACATCATCATCTAGCATGCTTTTCCACTAGTATAAGATAACCATCTTTATCTTGTAACTCTCCCACATGCATAAGGGTAAATAAATCATGTACAAACACTAAGCCTCAATCCCAACATTCAAACCATTTCTCATGCTTAGATCACAATCATCAAAATTGCACTTTAAACTATGCATGCATACTAACAAATAGAGTTAGAGAATCGTCTACCGGTTCTGGAGACGAAGCAACCCACCTGAAACGCTTTTCGCAGGCAAAGCTGAAGTCGGTGAAGTGTGCAGTCACTCACTATCAAAAATCTACCGAAACCGCACCCTCGGTACTCGGTCGCGCAAGCCTCTGCTCCAACTACGTGCAGTCCTCGAAAAAATTCAAAAAAATCACGGTTGCGATCCTCGCAACGAGTAGATCTAAATCGAGTATTTATACACCTCGTTCCGACACCTCAGAAAAATCTAATTAAAATACAGTCGCGTTCCTCTCGAAGCGTAGATGCCGATCGAGTCCTCATACGCCCCGATCCGATGCCCATAGGCCGAGAAATCCCAACAATACTCCACCGCTGTCCTCTCGTGAACGCGCTGCCGCGAAAATCGGCTCAAAACTCCATCGGGGTACCTCAGAGGGCCTCACGCACTGAAATGCGACGGTAGAAGCCAGAACGAAGGAGCGTCGAAGTGCGCCGCGTCGCAGAAAACGCCAATGCCGCGGCCTCCAAAAATATCCAAGATTTAAGGAAAGGTAGAGGACAAAGTGGTGAAGTGCTCTGCTCAAAGGGGAGCTCCCAGAAATCCAAAATCCCGCACAAAAAGCTCCTACTGCCGCTTTATAGGCTGAAATCCGGATGAAAAATACACATTGGGGTACAATTTTCGGGCGCCCGAAAGATTCGGGCGCCTACAGTGCACCCAAAATCCCGAGATCTGAGCCGTTCATCCAGCGCCTGGAACGCTGTTGTTGCGCCACGTGTCCCCGCACAACAAACAGCAAAACCACCGAGCCGCTCCGCGCCGCGTGGCCCGCGTGGGCTCTGACGTGTGGCGCGCCCACGCGTGCAGGAACCACGCGTCAGCGCATCGGCAGCCGCACCAACGTGCGCGTCCGCGTCGCGCACTGCCTGCCCACCTGCTCCGCTCCTCGCATAGACCGAGCGCACGTGAACCGGCCAACCAGCGACCGCCACGTGGCCCCGCCCTGGTCCACGGCTCCCCGCGCACTCTCGTAGACCGCGCCTCGCGAGCCGACCAACTGGGAGCCGCTACGCGTCCATCCCCCTGGTGCACGCCATGCCCGTAGACCGAGCGGCCCACGCCTCTGCCCGCAACTGCTGCCTGCCGCCGCGCCATCGTGCTCCGCCGCCTGCCCGTCGCCGCCAGCGCTGCCCCGGCCAGCAGAACAGTACCCCTTTGCCTCGAAATTCGTGCATAGGCATCCGGCCTCCGAAAAAAAATAAGTAAATAGCCCAGTTTCATCGTTTTCGCGCGCTGAGTCCAAATCCGATGTTCGTTTTGTCAAAATCCACTTCTAAAATTTGTTGAAGGCATCCGGACAGGTATATTTAATCTAAATTTTGCGTTGGGTCCCATTCTGAGTTCTGATTTGCGCGCAACCATCTCCAACACACATCATAGGCCTCCAAAAGCCACAAATCACTCCGCAAAACCTTCACGGAGATCTGGGTCATCACACCCTCGACTCCCAGTACAGTGGTAGGAGATGTCGATCCCCCTCGACTCCCTATATAGTGTTTGGTGATGTCGATCCCCCTAGACACCATGTGACTGTGCAGTGCTTGGAGATGTCGATCCCCCTCGACTCCAAGTGACTAGCGGGCACGATGATGCCGACACCCTCGACGCCGTGAGCCCACCGATTGGAGAGTAGCTGACTATTCGGTCTCTTCATGAGGTATTGAGATATGGGACCGATCGATAGACGATTCAGGCCATGTGGCATAGAGAGTATGCACATGATTGGTATGTGAGCAAATGAAACCCAACTAAGCTAGTGGGTTAAATTGAGGCCATAGTAAATAAAGATGAATAGACCTTAAAAGTAAAAGGTAATATAAATGCACATTCGAATTTGGGACTCATAATTTGGGAGGTTTGTGCTGATTTCGACTCAACGGGCATGAGCCCTTTAGGCGAAATAGTTTCGAAAGGTTAAAGATAACATATATTGTAAATGACACTTTTTGTCACGCCTCGGGTGTAAACCATAACCCGGGCCCGTCTACAGATCCGCCGTGCACACGGTATTTCCCGCGTACACGAAGTGCCAGTAACCTGCTCAGATATAAGAGATACAATAAAAGAGCAATAAAAACAGAGCTGAACTAAAACTACTACATCTCAGACTAGAGCTGGAAGTAAAATATAGTACACCAGAAAATAATAGTACAAGTGTCTCTCCCAGCTCACCAAAAATGATACAACCAGCTGGCTAAAGCTAGACCCAAAAGATAAAAGTACAACCGTCTGAGATAAAAGGGATACAAGTCCAGCTAACTCACTGTCGGGCCAACCGTCTATCTACTCAGCTATCCTCTCTTCTCAATCCGCCGCTGTACGCCTAGCAGCACCCGCAGAAGACTCTGCAAAACAAAGGAGAAGAAAAATAGGAAAAGAAGAATGAGGGTGAGAACTACTAGTAAACCAGTAGCCTCCCCTAGTGGGTAAAGCCTCAAACTCCGACGCACCCACTAGGTCTACCAGAGGCAAAAAGGGAAAGAAGAGTGGTAAACAATAAAACTGCTGAAAAAGAAAACTACCACTACTATGCCTCTAAATGCATCAGTAACCCAATCTAACCTCATAGTAAAAACTGTTACTGCCTGCTGCTGCCCTCATCATCGGGCATATAAAGCCGCGCCGATGTGATAGCAAAAACTCCTGCTGCCGCCCTCATCATCGGGCAAGTAAAGCCGCGCCGATGTGATAGCAAAAATTCAATCACTGTCTGACCCCCACGCTCCGGAGGGGAACTCGAGGGGAGCGACCCACATGAGGAAAGTAACCATGCCATAAGTATCATAAAAACAGGACTGGATCACAACTATACTCAAGTGGAACAAAACCCTCCACTAAAGAACCCCGATCCCCAATCTGATGCATAAGTAACCATCCGGTCAACCGCCCAATATCCACGGTCGCCGCGATGCCCACCGTCAACAATCAAGCCCAACAACCGACACCCGGTCAACCGCGAATATCCGCGGTCACCGAAATAACCCACAATCACAATCATGTCCCACATCCGACATCCGGTCAACCGCTCAATATCCGCGGTCGTCGCAATAACCCCCAATCCAAAATCAGATAAAATAATCTGTATCCGGTCAACCGCCTACTATCCGCGGTAGCCGCAATACCCTGCAACCCATAATCAAGTACTACCTGTCCCCGACCCCAAGGTCCCGACTACACTATCCCGAACCCCTGCTCAAACCCAAGCAACAAGAACCACCTGACTAAAGAATAAGGAGAAAAGAAGCAAATATGGTTTCTCCTAAGTTAAGTTCCAACATAATAGTGTAGCGATAAGAAATGGCCTAACTAGATGTCCATACAAGCATGCAAAAGTCCCGGAAAGATAGAAAGAATACATATATCATTTTCTGACTTATATTATAGGATGATAACAATTCCTGACATTCAATATAGCATGATATCCCAAGTCCCATAACCGTTCTCACATGAATAACAAATATTAAACATATAAACCGCTACTCGCCCACAAATAACTATCCACCTATTCATATCCAAATTATCCCCAAGTGGTACCCACCATCCAGGTAAATTACATGGCCTTAATATTATAATCAAATCCAGATGCAAGGTTATGTGCTAACATAGCAATCCACATGTCCAAACCGACATGCATAATCCCAACCACGAGTATTGATCAATCCATAAGTCCAATAAAAGGATCTCCCTAATATTCCTAGTGAGTATGTCAGAAATAGAGGGATATAGCAACCACCCACATGGAAATGCGCAACCCACAGCTGTAAAAGTCTCCTCGCTGTCCAACACTCTTTCTCCGCAAAACACCCAAGAACTGTGAACCACAGCACAACAACACACACGGCGTACAATTAATCCAAAATAATGTACAATCTGCCGCTGTCATACAACCAGTACCCAAAATGGCTAAATTTTACCAAAGAGATGATCTCAAAAAAATCCAGAAAAATAACCATTACGATCCTAGCGGCGAGCCGATCGAAACGAGTACTTGCACGTCCAAATCCGACACCTGTAGTCCAAGATACAAAATAAACATCGCGGCGAGCCCAAAACTTCCCACGATCAAATTCCTGTAGCATTTAGTCCAGAAATGTGGGATTATCACCTTCACAGCATCCTCCAAAAATTCCAAAAAAATCACGGCAATATTCCTTGCGATGTGTAGATGAAGATCAAGTACTTGCACTCCCCATTCCGATGCTTGTGGACCGAGATATCCCACAAATACTCCAATGCTGTCCAAAACTCCACCCCAGAAAATAAGGTCACAAAATGATCCGAAAAACTCAAGGAAACCATGGAATGGAAAGAAACTGTAACACGAAAATCGTAGCCCTACCTGTCATGGAAACACCGGCGCAAGAATCGCCCAAAAATTCCTTCGGGGTAGCCCGAGGGAGTCCGCGCACCGAAATGCGATGGAAAGGGTCGTCGGAGAAGAAGCGTTGATGTGCGCCGCAAAATCAAAAACGTCAATGTAGCAACCTCCAAAAATCCTAGAACTCCATCAAAGGGTACGTGGAGGGAAGGGAGATGAAGAACTTCCCTAAAGAAAGCCCCAAGAGAAACCGCTCGAAAAAGAAGAAAAAGGGCTGTTAATGGCCTATTTATAGCCCACTTAACAGCCCTAGCCCACCCACCTAAAGAATCCGGATTCGGGCGCCAGATTCGGGCGCCCGAATCCGGCCCAGGCCCGCTACTGTGCGCGCCCGAAACCTCCTCGACGGGCCACGTCACCCTGCTCCGCGCCCGGCGCGCCCGGCGCACGCGCGCCCGCCAATCGTGGCGCGCCGCGTGGTGACGCGGGCCACGGCGAGGAGCGTGGGCCGCGGTTCACGCCAGATCCGCCGGGTCACTACGCTCGCCAATGAGCGAGCGACACATAGCCCGGGCGGTCCATCGTGCGCCGCGCCCGGCGCACCTGTCGCGCGTGCGTTGACCGGCCAATCCCTGCACACCACGTGTCACCGCCTCCACTCGCTGCGCCCGGTGCACGCACCCAGTGCACCCGCCGAACCCGAAGCCGCCACGTATCCCAGCGAGCCCAATGGGGAGCCGCCACGTGGCACACCCAACTCTGAACACCGTGCCTGCCCGCGCCCGCGCCGCCGGCGCTGCCCCGGCCACCGGAACAGTAGCCGAAGCCTTGAAATCCGTGTTTGCGCATCCGGGCTCCGAAAAATACAAGTAAATAGTCCATTTTCATCGTTTTCGCGCGTTGAATCCAAATCTGATGTCCGTTTTGCCCAATTCCACTTCTAAAGTTTGCCGAAGGTATCAAGAAAAGTATTCTTAATCCAAATTTCGCACTGAGTCCAATCTTGAGGTCCGATTCACGCGCAAACACCTCCAGCACACATCAAAGGCCTCCAAAAGCTGCTAAGCACACTGCAGAAGCTCTGCAGAGATCCGGGTCTTCACACTTTTGAATGTGAAACTCGATTTTAGGAGCATGACTCCTAGGGCACGGGCCCATTGTCGAGGTACTTTCGAAAGACTAAAAGTAAAAAGAAAATGAAAATGAAAGTGATCAAATGTAGTCGGATTAGGAGTAATCCTTGTATAGCGGCATAGTGCCGAGTTATAGTATAGCGGTCTAGTATAGCATACCATGGTAGCATTATGACATTGAATATGCACTATTAGTGTAGTGATTATTATATTAGCATGCTAGTATAGAATTTACAGTTTTTCATATTATCTTACTATTAATGTTTTCATTGGACCAAGAGGTGTAGAGCATGTTTCTCGGTGGATGAACCCACTGGGAACTATTTGTAGTTCTCACACCCTATTGGTTACCATTTTTACAGATCCAGATTCAACCGGTGAGGCACACGATAGGGGCAAAGGCCTAGCAGCATAGCGACCTAGAGGATCTAGCGGTATTATACCATTTTGTATTTTTGGAGTGAACAATGTATTTGGTGAGGAAAATCAAGAAAAAAATTTGTAACTAATTATTATATAGTAATTGTTCATTCCAGTATTGTATTTCAGGTTTATTCAATTGTATTTAAGTTTAAAGTTGAATGCTCGGTTTAGCAGTAGTTTTACTCTGATATTGTATCTCGTTATACTCATTGTATTGCTTGTGATGATTGTTCTTGTTCCTTCAGGTATAGAGAGGTTATGCCCGATTGGCGGGTCTGTTGGCCTGCCCGAACTGTTCCAAATTGGCGATCTCGGAGCGTGACAGATGCTCAACTTTTTTACTGTTGCTCAACCTCCTCCCATTGCTTTGCTAAACTTTTAGCCCAACTAACGACAAAAAAGAGATCATTACTTGTTGGAAGATCACCTTATTCCTAATTGCCCAAAGCACCTACCAGGTAGTTGATAAGTTAGGTTTATAGATGCAATCGATGGCCCACCTCGTGTCAGTCACTTCTCCCAAATACATCTAACATCAACATCTAGACCTTCGAACCCCAGACCAAAACCCATCCCCATCACAAATCGTGAGTAAACACACCTTGTGAAAATGTGGTCTAATGTTTCGACCTCAAAATTAAACCACAGAGCACACACATAGTCTTCCCTGTTCACCCTCCTATTTAGAAAGTTGTTCATCATAAGGAGCCATTTTTTAATGGCAAACCATACGAAGATCTGGAGTTTTTTCAGCATACGGAGTTTCCATATTGTATTTGCACAATTATCCTTTAATCCCCCATAGCTAAGCACAGAATTCATAGACTTAACGGTGAAAACTCCCTTTGCATTCCATCGTCACACCACCTTGTCGTTTCCAAGTCCCAACGTGTCACCCGGCAGCAGATCGTTGAGCTGGAGACCCTGTCTAATACCTAATTGCCCCGCTGGAACAAAGCCTCTTAGAATTTTCTTCCAAATCGATCCTTTGCGATCATAGCAATCGCATATTTTAAGTTTTTTCCCCTCCACGCCGTCGAACACATCGAGAAAAAGTGATTGCAGCACCACCTCTCCGCACCCTCGGTCAGTCCAAAAATAGATCGTTCGTCTATTTCGAAGCAGATATGACACACCACCTTTGAAAATCTCTCTAGTTTTGACGACATTCTTCCACCGTTATGAGGCAGGTCTGAACAATCTCCCCTGCCATAGTGGTCTCCTCTTTGAATAGTACAGTGTTCTAGTGAGTTTATTCCACTAGAGCTCAGGCATCATGAAAAACCTCCACCAGTATTTGATAAGAAGGGTGTCGTTCATCACAGTTAGATAAATAATTCCCAGGCCACCTTTCTTTTTATTTCTGCACACGTTTGTCCAAGCTACTAAACACCCCCCCCCCCTCCCCCCAGCTTCCAAAGGGTTTCGATCCAACTGACCAAAAGAAATCCCTTCTAAGCACCTCAATACACTTAATGACCCATTTCGGCACCTTGAAAATAGAAAAGAGGTAAAGGAGTAGGTTAGTTAACACTGCATTAATTAGCGTAAGACTACCACCTCTCGAGAGGAGCTTAGCCTGCCACCCATCGATTCTTCGTTGTATTCTATCAAGAACTCCTCTCCAATCCTCCTTTTTCAGCATCCTATTGGAGAACGGCATACCGAGGTATTTCGTCGGGAAGACTCCAACTTTGTACTTCAAGATGTTTGTGAGCCTAGCCTCTTTGGTCACGTTAGTGCTAGTATAAAAAGTTCAGTCTTCTCCATATTGACTTATACCTAGAAGCCCACTCAACAGATGCCACAAGAATTTGAGATTCCTCATAAACTTCTTCCTACCTTTGCAAAAGAATAAGGTATCATTCGCATATTGGATTAAAGAAATCTGACTTCCATCAGACGGGTCGATCCCCAAGAGGAGCTTGCTTCTGACCGCCTCTTCCGTAATCCGTGTTAAATATTCGGCTACCATCAAGAATATATAGAGAGAAAGAGGGTCACCCTGCCTCACCCCATCCTTACTTTTGATCCATTTAGTCTCTTCTTTGTTAACAAGCACCGCAACTTTGGCATTTTCAACGCATTGTTGTATCCAGTCACACTATCTATCGTAAAATCTCCACGACACCATAACTCTGCGCAGGAAAGCCCAGTAGATTTTGTCGTACGCCTTTTCAAAATCCATTTTCACTCCATCACCTTCCTTTTTGACTCTACTACTCCAACCGATTAATTCATAGGTCGTTACAAAAATGCCAAATATATTCCTCCTTTTTAGAAAGGTGGGCTGGGAGTGGGAAATCAGAGTGTGAAGAATCAGAGCCAATTTATTAGCCAAGACCTTTGAAATAATCTTCCGAACATCGTTCAATAGACTAATCGATCGAAAGTCAGATGCCTTCACGGGTCCATCTTTTTTTGGAATCAGACAAATGTAGGAATAGTCGATAGGACTTATAAAGATCCTGAAATATATTTCCCAATATCGTTCTTCATCGTGTCCCAAAATGTTTGGTAAAAGCTGAGTTGAAACCCATAAGGACCCGGAGCTTTATCCCTTCCGAGCTAGAATGTCGCACCCCTAATCTCGTATAAAGTGAAGAGTGCAATCAAGCTTTCTCGATCCGTATCAGATAGATGCTTCGTGCGAAAGAGTTCGCTCCAATCCTCAAAAGTCATCAGCCCTGTGTCTCTTTGAGAGAAGAGCTCTTTAAATTTTCGATAGAAATATGACTTCTTATCCCCTTCCGGGCAATAGATTCTTCCATCGTCTTCAACCAAGCCAATCCCATTGAAACGCCTCATACCATTAGTGCAGACACAGAAGAATTTTGTGTTGCCATCACTGTGACGCCCCACTTCCCAGGGGGTCACCCATCCTAGAACTACTCTAGCTCTAACACGCTTAACCCTCTTAACCTCTTGGGCCTAGCTACCACCCAAAATGTTATAGCCGGGTTAAGAGATTTAGTCATATTATATTATTTATATATAGGAATAATCCAAATTTCGGAGGTGTCACATTCTCCCCCCCTTAAGCTCTGACGTCCACATCAGGCTCAAGCACACTCACAAGTACTAGGCGATGTGAGACTCGTATCGCTAGCCTTAGTCGACCTTATAGGGAGCTGCACTCCATCCACAACGTCATTAGCCGGGGAGTTGCGCTTTACCCGCTATATAACCCAGGCTCAACTAAGACTCATCTCATATTTTCGGCTGGTGAATGGCTCCGATACCAACTGTGACGTTCCGCTTCCCAGGGGGCGGTTCACCCATCGTAGAACTACTCTAGTGTGACCCCCATTCTAAAACTACTCTACCTCTAGCACGCTTAACCCTCTTAACCTCTTGGGCCTAGCTACCACCCACAATGCTATAGTCAGGTTAAGAGATATAGTCCTATTATATCATTTATATATAGAATTAATTCAAATTCTAATGGTGTCACAATCACCCTCTCTCAGTCACATTTGTTTAGCTCGGATTTTCCAAATTAATTCCTCATTATCTAACACCTTGCTGAGCTTAACTCTCAAAATATCCCTTTTTACAAGAAGTTTCGGCGCAAGATCATGAGTCTCCATTTTATCGATATCCTGTATCTCCGTCGAGATCAACCTCTTCGCTTCCATAATACCATAAAAGTGTGTTGCACACCAACTTTTAATCCTTTTTCAGCAGTGTCTTAACTTTGTCGAAAAAGTTAAGACTCGCGAACTTTTGTCCTTTACCTCCTTCCGCCAAATTGGGATGCTAGACATTAAATCCTCGCACTTTAGCCACAGCTCCTCGAATCTAAATATTTTTCAACCGCTCTTCCCCTTTCCACATATAGTCAACAAGATGGGACAGTAATCTAACGTTATTCTAGATAACGCATCATCCTCTGTCATCGAAAAAGTCGAATCCCACTCCGTCAAAATAGTTTGCCTACTCATTGCTTATGGTTGGCTCATTTAGTTAATATATGTTCTTTCTCTTTATCCAAACTATTCAAGGTTTAAGTCTTCCTCTGGATAGTGACTATCAATTAGAAAGGAAAAATAGATAAAAAATAATAGTAATAAATAAATTGTTGTGATATTTGTTTCATTTTTCATATACTAATATTAAATTTTTAGTAAAATAAATAAAAGAGCAGGATAATTATAATTCCAAACCCTACTAAAAATTTATTCTATTCCAACAATATATAAATATTATAGCAATAGATAATATTACTAGTTACAATAAAAATTTTGTTACAATAAATAAGAATTATTGTACATGTAAAGCTGCAATACATAAGGTAAAAACGTACAAAACTTATCTTAATTATTGACTATTTTGAGTTGACTATCCAGTCTTTAAAATTTTGGTTTTACTGTCCAATATTTTAATTTGTTTGATTTGAACCAATCAACGATACTTTGACTTTAAAATTTAAGTTAAATATTTATTTTAATAAATTTATACTTGCTAGATTGTATGAAGCATATAATTAAACTAAATCCGTAAATAGAAACGGCACACTCAAATTTTGAAGTCAAAATATGGTTGATTAATTCAAATCAAATAAATTGAAAATTTTGATGGTAAAATTATTTTGTTTTAAATGGATAGATGATTAATTGAAATAGTCTATAGTTCAGAAAAGTAATGTGCGTTTTTACCTTAAAATATAGTTTACAATAATTTGATTTCCGATGCAATTAAGTTGATGTAATATAATAAAATTATTGTAGCAAAAATCAATGGCTTTCTATTAAACAAATTTTTTATCTGAATCTCAATTAAACTGAAAGTTATTTTTAACTTTAAAAATTATTTAGAATTAAAGAAATAAACGGTTATTGAATTTTTTTTTTTTTTTTCGAAAGAAAGCTACTGCCATGGTACCTAATATCATTATTACATTCTAAACTCCCTAAGTATGATCATTATATCCAAAAATGTAAACCCTAACATTAATAACATACCACCAATATTATAAGAGGAATGCTATTTATACATCACATTTTGAAATGTATGATTAGGGGTGGCAATCCAGCTCGCAGTTCGCGAGTCAGCTTGTGTTCGGCTCGAAATGAGCTCGAAATCGAATCGCTCGTTTAGTAAACGAGCCGAACACGAGCCGAATTTTTCAGCTCGTGTAATAAATGAGCCGAACACGAGCTAGGGTCAGCTCGCTCGTGTTAGGCTCGATAACAGCTCGAATATATATATATATATATATATATATATATATATATATATATATATATATATATATATATATATATATATATATACTTTACCATTTAGATTTTAGACGAACAATTTTTTATAAATTTTAATTATTAGATTAAAATTTTAATTTTTAAATTTTATTTCAACTTTACACTTAATAGTAGAAATAAAAATCAAATTTGTTGTTCGCGAACCAGCTCGTGTTTGACTCGTTAATAAACGAGCCGAACACGAGCCAAATTTTTCAGCTCGATATTTAAACGAGCCAGCTCATGTTCGGCTCGTTTGCTCGTGTTCGGCTCGTTGACACCCCTATGTATGATACATATTTTATTCATCCAAAAGTAGAACTTTCTTTGCTGGTCACTTCGATGTGACCAGTAAAATTCACCCCACCCTTGAATGGGTGAGGTGTAAGATATACACTCCTTTAAAGATATATAAAAAATATTTTTTATATTATAAAGTATCAAAAAATAAAATATTTAAAACATTTTTCTTTCTGAAAAGCAGCATTTTTCTTTCTGAAAAGTTCTAAAAAAAAAAAAATTACAGTAATAAAAGATGAACTTTCGATTTACGAGTCAGCAAGAAACCGAGGCACGAACTAACTGCACTCGACAGGTAGCCACCAGCACTCAGCTGCTGGCTTGCATGGTGAGGTGTCCAGCATTCGGTCATGCATCCAAATTCATGCCACCAGCAGCACCACCACCAACTACATACAACAACAACAACAACAACAACAACAACAACAACAACAACAGCAGCAACAGCAACAGCGGCAGCAGCAGTAAGAACACAACAAAACTTGCCCACACCCCACCACTACACCACACTACGTACGTACACTACTACACTACATAAATAAATAAAAACATAATAAATTATTATTATTATTATTATTATTTGTATTTTGTTTTCTTCATTATCATTTATCTGTATCGGTGACGCATGTTTTTATTGTGGTTGTTGTTGTTGTTGGGCACGTACTGCTCGGAAATTTGTGCGGACGCGACGCTCCACGTGGCGGCCGTGTGGGGGGCAGAGGCGGGCACGTGTTAGGCCCACTCGGAGCCACCTCATCCCCACCATCGCCAGCTCCTCCCCGTGCATGCATGCGTTTGTACGGCCATGATTCATTTGCGCCCCCCATAGCCCCCTGTCGTTTCGCCACGTGTGCACCTCGCTTTGACCACATACACACAAAGGAGACTCCGTGGTACGACACTTAAAAGCACCATTTGACGGATTTTTTTTTTTTTCTCATTTCAAAGAAAATTATTTTTTTTGAAAACCTTTTTTTTTTTTTTTCAGATTTTAGGAAAAAGTTTTTTTTTATTTTCTATTTTTTAAAAAAAAATTAATAAAAATTATCATTTTTTTTTTAGTAAAATCTGAAAAAATAAAAATAAAAATAAAACTAATTTTTTTTTGGAATTAACTGGGTGGAAAACTTAAAAATATGTTATCCATATTGTATTTAGGAACTGTCCTATATTAGGAATTATGTGATCACTATAATAAAATTATATTATAACGACACTTTTAAGTATTTCTAAAATTAAAAGAAATGTTGCTAGCAAAACTACCGACACTTATAATTAGTGTCGCTATATGTGCAGTCGCTAGGATGTATAGCGACACATTATTGTAATGTGTTTCAAAAATATGCCCCTATAATCTAATTTTGGATATAGATGAAATATAGATAGGACACTTGTATAAAAGTGTCACAAATGTGTATTTCTATAACCTAATTTTGTTATAGTGGATGTTGAATTTAATTTTTCTATATTTGGGTTAATATATAAATTTATAATTATATTATACGTTATTTAATTTAATAGAACTATTAAGTGTTATGATATGTACTCTAGAGATATCTATTGGATATAAACTATTAATGTGTAGAAACTCAATACAAATCTATTAGGGTTTATGAGACCTTAACTAAGTCGAATTCCTGGTGACGTCATGTACTCTGCCCTACTTTAGAATAAATTAATTAGACGATAAATTCGGACTTGGAAATATCCAATTCGAGACAATTTTAGTATCAGTATTTGAGAAACGTCAAAATCTAAGAACATGTTTCATTAGACCTGAATTTCGATAAGTGTTTATAATATTTTCAAATACATTAGCGACTATCTAACAGTTTACATGTATTTTTTTGAATTATTTGCTTTAATTTGCATAAAGGTTAAACATTTGACTTTATTGAATTACAAACAAAATATAGTTAAAGTTGTCATTTAATTATAATGTTAAATAATATTTTTTATACCCAAATAATGAGTTATGTGATACTTTAGTTCTTAAACTTTATTTATTGTAATTTATGATTCGAACTTTGTGAATTATTAATTACAATCAAGTTCTATACTCAAATTTAGTTGACTAAATGCTAAATTAAGTTCAATTCCATGCCCTGTGATGGAGGCTAGGTTGGGCTGACTAACAATGTTGATCTGATGTACATCTTTATACATTTTAAGTGTGATGGATTATTAATAACCGCTTTCTATATATATATATATATTTTAAGGCTAAATTACAGAAAATTTTCTGTAATATCTCGCTTTTTTATTTTACCCCCCTGTCTTTTAAAAGTCTACATTTTATTCCCTCGTAATTATCAAAATATGCATTTTTTCCCCGACCGTCACGATTCCGTGAGTGAGCCGTCAATTTTTTTAAAAATATTATTGGATATACCCAAAATATCCTTCAAAAATAGCGAGAAATAAGTCTAAACCCCTTTCTCTTTTCTCCATTATCTTTTCCCTCCAATATAAACTAAGGACATTTTCGTCAATTTATCTTCTCCGTTAACGCCGTTGTCCCCTAAAGACAATTCGGTAATTACGAGGGGTAGACTTTTAAAAGACAGAGGGACAAAGTGAAAAAGCGGAATATTACAAAAGAGTTTTCTGTAATTTAGCCTATTTTTAAATTTTACTAGAATATTTATAATGCTTAAAGATTTGAAATAAATATGCAATATTGATGCTTTGTAGGAGCATATTATATTATAGGTTAATGCTAAGCTCCTATATTATATTATCATAAAGTTCACTCTACTGAGAAATTAAAGAAATTATTTATTTTCTTTTCATTAAGCCCTTGTTGGATTTAATTTTTTTTATTTTTTATATGTGAGCTAATATATAAATCTACAATTATATTATATACTATCTAATTTAATAGAATCATTAAATGATTTAATATGGATTTTAGAGATATTTATTAGTTATGTGGTTGTTAATTTGTAAAAATTCAGTACAAGTCTAATTAGAATTTGTAGGACTCTAATTAAATGTAGTATATAAAGAACATAATAAAATTGTAGTTTGTAAGTCAGATTCTCGCCGTCATTTATCCTGTCCTATTTCAGAATAAATTAATTAAACGACGAATTCAGATCTGAAAGCACTCAATTCGATACAATTTTAGTGTCAGTGTTTAAAAAATATTAAGATTTGAGAATGTATTTCATCAAGCATAAATTTTAATAAACGTTTATAATATTTTTAAATAAATTAATAATTATCTAATAATTTATATATATATATATATATATATATATATATATATATATATATATATATATATATATATATATATATATATATATAAAATTATTTTATATTAATTTGCATACAAATCTAAGAGTCCTCTCTCTACTGTGGACTTGTACAAGTTGCCCTAATAATTTAATATATATATATATATATATATATATATATATATATATATATATATATATATATATATATATATATAAAATTATTTTTTATTAATTTGCATACAAATCTTAGTGTATTGGTGAATTTTTACAATGCCTCAAATTCTGTGCATTAATTAATAAAGCACTTGTATATATTATTTTAATATTATGGTAAAATTTCAATAATAATAATAAGAAAAATATGTGAAAAGGAGTTCCAAGTTAATTAATGGTCGAAGATTCTTTTTCTCGGTCAAAAACTCAGAACAAGTGGGCGCCGGAAAGGAATCTCCAACCACAAAATGACACGTGTCCTACTTTTACATCATTGGATTTTTTTTATTTTTTTTACACTCTATTCGAATATAAGTTAAAATTGAATATTCTTTGAATAAATATAAGTTCATCAGAAAAAAAAAATAAATAAATAAATAAATAAATAAAAGAAAAAAAACAGCTAGAATTGAATATTTTAGAAAAATAAAATAAAATTAATTTTATGTTTAAATAAAAATTGAATTATTTTTAATAATAAAAAATAGTATTTGGATAGTTAAATAAAAATAGTAAAAATAAAAATAATTATAATTTTAAAATAATAATATTTTATCTGATTAATTAATATAAAAATTTTAATTAAATAATAATTTAACTTATTTAATTAACTATCACTAAATATTAATTGATAAAATAATTAACAATAATGAGTATTATTAATAAATAATTTAATTAACTATAAATAATTTAATAAATTAATTAGTTAATTATGTTAAATAATTAGTTAATAAAATAATTAGATTAGTCAAAATATTAAATTAATTAAAAATTAATATAATAATTAAAATTATATTTACTTTAATTAACTTTATTCTTAAGTGAAAATAAATTTCTTATAGAAAAAAAATTAAAACTGTTGTTTCAGCTTTATACCAAATTATTTCAAAAAAATAAAAATTATTATTTTCGTCCAAACTAAACACGTTTTGAAAATTAATACTGGAATAAGACCTTATTTCAGCATTATTTTCGAACCAAACATTGCCTCAAAGCACAACGCCAATTATTACTAATCCACCTAATGACACTTGTGGAATGTCAAATTTTAACATTTATATTCCAATTGCTATCAAATTTATCCTAAACCCTAGGACATAAGGATGATGTTAATGTGTAGTGTGGTAGAATAAAATATTTTTTATTATTCTCTTTATTTATTTTATTATAAAATTTTATTAAAAGTGTATTTATATTTGTTAAATATTAAATTTTATTAAATAAAATATAGATATACGAAGTTTGAATACGAGTATAAATCTTTAATTATATTATGTATCTTATTTACACTAATTATATTTTGTATTTATATTTTATTTATATTAACATATATTATTATCTGAATGATATCCGAATACAAATCTGAGTCATATTCAAATTCAAATTCATTTTTAGCGAATATAGTAATAAAAATTTAGCATCCGATATATATATCCACATCTGAATTCACATTCATAGAAAAAATATAGATAAAAATATGGTTTAGTTAAAAATTCAACCGTTGATATTCTCTAATAGCTTAAATAATTGGAGATAAATATTTATTTTATATTTTTTTTTACATAATAGCAAAATAGAAAGGGTGTAAGAAAAAATTTCTAATTAAACTACTAAATATAAACAATTATTTTACATTATTTAATAAATAGATTTCAGATTCAAGAAGTTTTAGTTTCATAGGCAACTTTAGAAACAAAAAATAATAATAATAAAAACTTTTTTTTTCAATCCAAATTCTATATGAGACTTATTACTGACTAATCCTGTTGAGATATATAAAAATTATAGAGATGGAATCAAGAGGAGTATGGTAGCTTCCTAAGTTGAAAACAGATCAAAATAATTTTTATTATTTATTTTCATATAAGATAATAATATTTGGTTGGTTGTTCATTAGTATTCCTGCATCAAATGTATATTACAGAGAAAATTTTCTCTATGTTGTAAAATAAAATAAGATTAATATTTCTTTTCTTGTGAGATATCACAACACTTAATCGAATTGAAATTATTAGTTTTGTATTGGATAATAACTGTAGTGCGATAATAACAGAACCCGCACTAGTAAGATGCTAACAACATTAATAAATTAATTTGTTATATCTTATTCACTCACAATCAAGGAGTGCAAAATTTGGAATGAATGAAATGAAAAAGAAAATCCAAGCACAACCACAATAAGGTAAGAAGATTTACGTGGTTCATCCAAAACCGGACTACATCCATGGACATGGAGAGATCAAATTCACTATCGAATGTTGCTACACCTTCTTTGAAATTTTGAATCAAGTAAGAAGAATAAGAAAATTTTATTTTTTACCGACTCTCTTTACCGTTCTGCAATATTTATCTTGAAAGAAACCCAGGAGAGCAAAAGAGAAGTCTATATCTACTGTATCTAATGGAATCCGTTTTATAATCCCATTTGGCCTAATATGCTAATGGCAATTAAAATCCAAAACCCATTATTAATTAACCTACTACATGAGCTATTAAACCAAACCTAAAATAAACCCAAATAGGATTTTAGGTGAATTTGATATCACTAAACCCAACACTAACTCTAGCTGGTTTTTATTAGGGTAAAGTACACTTTAGTTTTCAAATTTAATTCATTATAATTTTTTACTCAAATTTTTTGAATTATTACAATCAAGTCCCGTAATTTAATATTTTTTATTAAATATTGAAGAATTACTAATATAGAATGAAATCAATGATTAAGATGCTACATCAGCTCGAGTCAGATTGCAACAAATTAAAGTTTAAACACTAAAATGTCGAGTGAGCTTTGTTGGATTGTTGGTGCAAATCATTAATCCTAAATGTTTGAGTTGTTAAAAAAATACAACAAATTGACTTAAAGCGTACAATGATATATAACGCCTACAAGTTTCGATTGTGGCTCGACCTAAACCAACTTCACGCAATTTTTTGAACATGACTCAGCCTAACCTGACTTTAATTTGCAACATACGAAAATCAAACCCGTGACCTCTGATATCACTTGGTCGTAAGTGCTAACCAACTATTCCAAAAATACATACTAATAGAAAAGACGCACACATTGTACTTAAGAACTTAACCACAACGCTTCACGGGTTTCAAGCTGACTCAACTTACTTGGACATTAGCTAGGCTTATTATTGAGCCTCTTGCCGTTAGGTCCATTATGGACCACAATCTCACTCAATTTATTGAAATCGCTTAACTAAACTTATTAGTCTCCTAAACCTATTATTACATGACAGAAATTTGAATCTATTTTAATCAATTAATAACCAACGAGCCCTATAGTTTGAGGATACTGAGACTGCGTTTGGTTTAAGTATAAGGTCAAATTGTTTATTTCAGAGATTGATATAAACTCAAGAATAAGCAGAAATAAGATTAATTTTGCATTTGGATCGATGGAAATTGAGTTGTTCTCGAGAATAAAAAAAATAGTGTTTGGATAGTTAAATTAGAATAGTGAGAATAAAAATAATTATAATTTTAAAATAATAATATTTTATCTAATTAATTAACATAAAAATATTAATTAAATAATAATTTAACTTATTTAATTAACTAGATAACTCTAAGTATTAATTGATAAAATAATTAACAATAATGAGTACGATATTAATTGATAACTCTAAGTATTAACAATAATTAACTAATAAATTAATTAGTTAATTATCTAATAGTTATATAATTAGTTAATAAAATAATTAGATTAATTAAATATTATATTAATTAAAGAGTTATATAATAATTAAAATTATATTTATTTTAATTAAATTTATTCTCAAGTGGGAATAAATTTGTTTTAAAAAAAAAAAAAAAAAAAGTTGGAATAGTAGTTCCAGCAGTCTTATACCAGCTTATTACAGAGAAACAAGAACTACTGTTTTCATTCATAACCAAACGTGTTTTGAAGAACAAGCGCTGCAACAAAATTAAATTATATGAACACATTTTTGTGATACTTTTTTTTTGCAAGTGTCCCATTTATATTCTATCTATATCCAAAATTAGATTATAGCGACATATTTTTGGAACAAATTATAATAATGTATCGCTATACATCCTAACGACTGCACAAATAGTGACACTAATAATAAGTGTCGATATTTTTTTCAGCAGTATTTTTTTAAATTTTTAGAGACACTTATAAGTGTTGCGATAGCATAATTTTATTATAGTGAAGACTGAAATAAAATTTTATCTTAAATTTTTTTTTCGAATCCAACGGTGCTTTGTCTAAGTGTAATTTATTTGTTATATTATTTTTATATAAATATGAGACCAACACTCTCTTTTGATAATCGATACATGCACATACTTATGAGAGTTATGCTTATTTTTTATTTGTTCACTACAACAAAATTAGGTTATAGGGACACATCTTTGTGATACTTTTGTATAAATGTCCTATCTATATTTTATCTATATTCAAAATTAAATTATATGGACATATTTTTGGGACATATTATAATAATGTGTCGCTATACAACTTAGCGACTGCACATATAGTGACACTAATTATAAATGTCGGTATTTTTTATAACAATATTTTTTTTATTTTAAAAATATTTAAAAATATTATTATTATAGTATAATTTTGTTGTAATGATTTTATGGAAGTAGTGTCTTTCCATTGGCATGTAGAGTGGGACCAGATGCCCGAGCAGTTCTTTTCAAACTTAAATTGGCGTACTTGAGGCCGTTGGCAGTCGGCAACATGCTTTCGTCCATGCACTAACAAAAATGCATTACTCAAAGTGAAATGATGGTGATGATTAAACTCATAGATAGCGATTTCACAAGCCATTCACAAACCAACCCCACAAGTTATATATATATATATATATATATATATATATATATATATATATATATATATATATATGCTAAATTACAGAAAACTTCTCTGTCATATTCCGCTTTTTCACTTTACCCTCCTGTCATTAAAAAGTCGACAATCTGCCCCCTCGTAATTACCGAATTGTATTTAGGGGGCAACGACGTTAACGGGAATGGTAAAATGACGAAAATGCCCTCCTCTTTTTTTTTTTTATTCCGAAGTTTTTTTTTTTTAAGGATATTTTCTAAGGGTATCTTGGGTATATGAAATTATATTTTCAAAAAAATTGACGGTCAACTGACGGCGGGGGTTATTGCACAATTCGGTAATTACGAAGGGGCAGATTGTCGACTTTTTAATGACAGGGGGTAAAGTGGAAAAGCGAGATATGACAGGAAGATTTTCTGTAAATATATATATATATATATATATATATATATATATATGTGTGTGTGTGTGTGAGTTGTTGTTGGTCCCGAAGGTTTGAAGTTGGAAGCCTGACCGTCCAATTATATACGCACAGGTTTGTTGGTCTGCAGCGTAAGCTTTTCAAAAACATAAAAATAAATAAATAAATATCACATCAATATATATAACATTAATATCTAATATTGAGACGTAATGTCAAATCAAAATCATTGTATTAATTCACCAATTCAAATAGAACAGTTATGGCTCAAGAGGACACTGCGAAAGATACTTGTTTTTATATTTTATATAAGGTTCAAATTTATTTTTATCGACCATATATCTAGCACAATAAATTAAAATTTTAAATTTTAAATTTAATGTTTTTACGTTTCTGACTAAATACACTCCTAAATAATAATAATAATAATAATAATAATAATAATAATAACAAAGCTGAAAGATTTTGATAAGTATTTTTAATATTTTCTTTTTCAATACTATAAAGTTTCAATGGAACTATCAAGGAAAAAGTCTTAGATTCCAATAAGTTACTTTCTAGTCTTAGCACGCATCAATAATTTATCAAGATCAGGAAATAGTAATATATCTAATAAAAAATAATTTTAATATAATCAAAACAGCATTTATTATTGTCGGAGCTCATATGTTAAATCTAATCATATTTTGAATCTTTTTGCACTGCCAATAATAAATATTACATAATATTAATTTTTTTAAAAAAAATATATCATATATTTAGGCAAGAATCACTTGACGAAGCATTTGATATGCAATAATTTTGTAATATGATTTGATCTATCTCCGCGATTGATTCCCCCCCTCATTCTGTGGTACTATTTCTGGTCGTCGAATTGAAAACACTTTTAGTCAATAAAGATATATGAAAGTATAATATAACGTGTCAAAATTTAGCACCTTCTCCTCCCCACTACGGAAATTTTCTCCCCATTGCTTTTTAGGCTACTAGTAAATTCTCTCCCACTTAGAAACCATCTACTACTCCTATCTAAGTAATGGATTGACTAAGACTTGCTAGGAAATGAAAGGAAGAGATTCCAACCTCTATTCTAAAGTGTACCTTTTGACATTTAAGATTATCAATGACACTTTTTTTACTTTAAAAAAAGTTATTGTTAGCCTCCATCTCCACTATTAAGGAGAGGATGCTTCCTTGTCCCCTCTCATGAAGTTTAAAGGGGAAGTGAATGATCCAATGGTAATGGGAGCAAGTGCATGATATTGCCCTTTTTTTCTTTCTTTTTTTTTGTTTTCATTTTTGTTATGTTGAACTTTAATCTTGAAAATAACCACCAATAAACACCTAGCAACGGTTGAGAAATCATACGCCATCACTTTCTGTCTAATTCAGGTTTGCGAATTGTGTTTACATTTGTCGATCTATTATTAGTCATGTGAATTTGAATTTTGTTGACCTTTGAATTGTAAAAACAACCACCAATAGGCACCTAACAACTGTTGAAATTTTCACATACCTATCTCTCTCTTTCTCTCTCTCTCTTCAATTTAGGTGTATGAGTCGTGTTTGTGTTCGACACTCTCTCCGATTTAAGTTTTTGTGTTGTATTTATTTTTGACACTTTTTTTTTTTTGGAAAGAGTTCAACACTAATGATAGTTATATAAATTTATAGATAAACAAAGTATTTATTAAAAGAGTTAAAATATTCAAAATATTTACTTAGTATTCCTTTCATGTCATGTTGTATATGTCATATTGTGTCGTATTCATATTAAATAGGTTTGTGACGTATCAATTTCAGGTTTTTCTTGATAACTTTGTATTATGTACTTGTTTAAACTGTGCTATTTTATCGTATTTGAAATTGTCATTCCTAAATATCTCTCTCTCTCTCTCTCTCTCTCTCTCTCTCTCTCTCTCTCTACAATATAGGTTTTCAAATTGTTAAAATTCACGTTCAACATTTTGCTATACTGATGTCAATTTCAAAATTGTCTAAATTTTTTAAAAATACTTGAATATTAAAAATATCAAATTATTTTTATTTGTGTCGTATAATATACGTCATGTACTAGGGCCACGTAGATTTGTATCGTGTCGATTTTAGGTTTCTCCAGTAATTTCGTGCCGTATTTGATCAGATGTGAATCGTGTTATAGTGTCATCTTTATAATTATTGTTCCTAACTCTCTCTCTCTCTTTATATATATGCGTGGAGGTTTGGTAAAGTGGTCACTATTGAGGCCCATTTGATGAAAGGAGAATATAGTAGCCATCAAAATGAGGCTACTATTGTGTCCATTCCCATCAAAAGAGGCTTTCGAGTTCAATGCACTTCACTATTATTGAAATTAATTTCCAATGGAGTGTGCACTTGATGTATAAATTTTGTGGTTTTGGATTCTAGGACTAAAAACTAACTTTACATCGATGATGTAGCTATCACTCTATCATTATTGCACCTCTAATTTAGGTATAACTTAAATATTCAAAACTACTACTAATAAATGCCTCAAAAATTAAATTGCTAAAGTTATTTGTTTTCTACAATATATAGTGCACAATTAGTTTTCATATAACCTTGCTAGCTAGAGGGTGAACTCTTGTTCAATGCAGCAGCTTTCTCTCTGTAGTGGAATAGGAGATTGAATCTGCTGCTGCTGCTTCTGATTTTGGACCCCAAAAGGCATTAACATTTATGCTTTCTAATATAGCAAAAGCTGCAGGCTTTGTTATTTGCCAGATGCTTATTTAGAGATAAATTGTAGCTGAAATTAGAAGCAGAAAAAGATTTGAATGAAATAATAGTTTTGTGTATGCGTACGCAGCGCAGGCGCGTGTGTTTAAGGAGTTTCATGAGTGAACCTAATCACATGGTATTTTTGCTTTACATTATATTTTTTAAAAAAATCATAATTTCTAAGAAATAACTTTAATCATTATATGAACATCAGAAGACACAACTGAAAATGGATCTTAATAAGATTAAATTCTGAGTTAGAAATCATGTACACTTGCTGATGAGAATGGAGAGGAGCAAATTTTTTCATTGGGTCAGAAATTGGGGAGGGCACCTCGAATTATCACGAATGATTCTCAGATTCTGAATGACCACTGGAGTACTAAAAAAACACATTCTGACAGATCCCCCTTGCATTGATTCTCAGTGATGATACAAAATACACTTGTTATGGTTCCAGTTAGATCTGGAATTTTTGGGTAAATCACCCTTCATAATCTCTTGAGATAAATGCACTTCATTAGATCATTTCTTATGATGATATGCTGAGTTGCTGTGGAATCGAATTAAGTCCTTCAGAAAATACTCAGAAAACTCGGTCTGATATATGATGCTCTTCGATTTACGCAGCCACCAATTGATGGGGTCTGAAATTGAACACAAATGCTCTTCATGGACCAATTTCGAATGCAACTTTCGTGTCCTGCGATAGGATGCTGTTTGACTCTTGCAGCTGCCAATTGACGGTGTGAAACTGAACAGCATGCTCTCTCTTCATGAACGGATTTTCAAATGCGACCTTAATCTCCGCACTTGAATCCTCCGCTCGTCTTCGGGGCGGCAGCAGGATAGCGGAATAGTGCCTGGATTTTTCTGCAGCAAAGCATGAAGAATACAAAAACTGTGAGAGAGATTGATTACAAATGAGTGGTTCACATAAGAACAACTTCACCTACAAGATAGATAGATAATAGAAATAGGCTTCTGTGATTTGCACAAAAGTCAAGCAACTAAAATATGGCATAAGATAGAGACTTAATACATTTAAAATAGAGAAAAAAGCGCTCATAAAAGATCATTCCATACTCCATGCAAGCGAGGATCAAAAAGGGTTATAGTGCACGACTACAATATATAGAACAAGACAACATTTGAGTTGCGGATAAAATGTACGGACCCTGAACTATCCGAAAAATATGACTTGGTCGCGTTTATTTGTATTTTTTAAAATACTAATTCTATATAATTTGATATGCTGGTGAAAAGACTTTTCTCTTGTTGTTATGGTTGGTTAGCCTGTAATACACTCCGGCCGAGTGATGAATAACAACTTGTTTACATATATATAAATTTTAAAAAAAAAACTCTTGGGAGTAAAAAAAAGTTGCTTTCAAGTTTTTGTTTTTTGGTTACCGAATAAATATCTTGTAAGGCTTGCAAGCAATCTACCACCCATTTTAACACTGCGTCATGTAAAAATTATATTTTAAAAAAATGACAACAACACCAAACGAGGCCTTTAAATAGCTGAGTTACTGAACTTCTGCACATATTATTACACTTCGCTAAGAAAATCTAACTATATTGTGAAATGACTATTTTTCCCCCTCCCTTCTAAAATGATTCACCTAATCTAAGTTTACTTTGAAAAAGGTTAAAGAATCATATCAGACATGGCAGTCCTGTTTTTTTTGTTCCATCAGCAATGAAAGTGCAATACATGAATGTTTACAGACTAGAGTGTTAGCTGAAATGTACAGGAACCAAGTCGCAACATCTGGATTGTACAGGAAGTAGCCATTCATTTACACCTCATTTTTTATCATCTGTAAAATAGTGTCCTGAGCATTTCGAGATATGTTGTCACAATTTGCTAGATCAACAATAATCTGAAGAGTGGAGGTGATATCCTACACTAAACCGTCCATTCATTACCAAGCCTGGTAAGACGGATAAAAATAAAATGACTATACCTCAGTCCTTAGATAAGCAAGGCATACATTAATGCACCATCTTTATAAGGAGGTAATCTTGATGATGCTTCTTTCCTTTTTCAAGCGAATTTTGAGAGAAAAAAAAAAAGGATACAAAAACTACCAACAAAAACACTAGTTGGTGGTGGTAAAAGTTGGCAGACGCAAGGTTTTCATTTGCACTTTGGTAGATTGTTTTTGCTGAGGAAATAAAAAGAAATAGAGAAAAAAAAAAAATCCACAGAGAACAATGAAAAGTAACGGGCCATAACTCAAAGAAGTGAGAAAGATTTTATGAAACCTACACTGAATATATATACAGTTGGGCACATGTTTCAGCACAATACAAATAACTGCAATAAAGGAAAATGGCTGCATTGCATGTACCTCGTCTTCCTTGAAGTGCAGATCCGACCAATTCTGCTTTGAAGCTTTGGACAGTGTAATGACAACTTTTGGATGCTCAACCACTATATTGCATTTGTCAGGCACTATTTCCTTGTTTAGTATCGGTACGATGAATTCGTAGTTCCTCCCTGTCATGTAAAAGAACTTAATATCAATGGACAAGGCGCTAAATCTGGTCTCCACCTTTGGTTTCTCCACACCTTCGAGGAATAGGTATATCTGTTGCACAGAAGTAAACATTGAATAAGATCGGTCCGCATAAAAAATATTAAAATACCCCAATATGAGAACTCAAGTAGTCAGGGCCAAAGCCACAAATTTGAGATATTTTCTAAAGCAGTATATTAACAAAAGTCGCATGACAAAATGTATAGTAGTCCATAGTCAGATCTCAGGCCTGACAAGACGTATATAAAAAGAAAAAATCAAACTTCTATACTCAGAATGAGAGTGTGGCGAGGGATAATTTCATTGATACTTTGTGTTCAATGTGTTTAAACCTTTAAGGCTTCACCAATTTATTAAAAAACTAGCTTCATTAACCGTTTAAACTTTAATCACACTGACCGACTTGGTTTTGGAACATGTAGCTATATATATATATGTGGAAGCAGATTTCTCTTATACAGAGCTCCTTACAGAATGACTACAAGTTTGTGAGGAGTTGTTGGATGCCCAGTGCCGCCTTTTTTGAACCATGCTTTCCACCCACCCATTGAATGCAATTCTAATCAGATAAAACAGTGTAGAGAATCACAATATCCTCCGATACAAAATTTCACAAGGGAGAAATTTCGTCAACATTTTCCTGGAGTAATCACATGATTTTCTTTTAAATGCAGCATTTTCTTGTTACAAGGTCAGATAAGGCACGATTAAAATGGTTTTACGTTGATTTCTTCTTTTATTTTTTCCCCTTGACTAGGATACAACATTAAAGGAGCAGAGCTTCGTGACTTGAACTCATGCGACTAGAGCCTGTAAAACAACTCTTAATCGTCACAGTGAGTGGCACTTAATGTCATTTATATTTTCAAATATTTCTCATCAATGTTCACTCGAGTAGCTATTCATGTTATAGACCATGAATATCAACTGGACCTTAAGCTCCCTCCCGCATTAGTGTCTCGTTAGCCCTAGACTTAATATAATCTACATATTCAGCTGTGTAGGCTAAGGTTACAACCAATTCACCAAGAGGATTATTACTCTAAAACACTGGCCGACAACTCAGATCCTCAAAACCAAGTACATAAAGGTCTTTAGCAAACAAACTTCAATTGCGACACAAATTTGTAACTTCTTGCTAAAGTTGGTAACTCAATCCTTTCGCCCTTCTCACTACACCTTCAAGCAATTCTTCTGATGTCATGAGCATACATAAACTGTGTGCTCATCTTATTGAGAATGCCCTATGCGCAACTAGTTATAGACCCCAAAGCAACGACAGTGTTCTAGATGAAATAGGCAATCTACGAGAGCTCGTGAACTATAATTTAATGGTAAAATTAATTGAGACTCCCTCATCTATGGCCCATTTTGAAATAGACACCTGAATTTTTTATATATATATTATTGACAAATTACTCAACTTTTGATTCTTCTTTTTATGGGTTATTTTTGACATTTGAATTGGGGAAGTTGTTAAAATTAACCCCATTTCCTATAATTAATGGAGCCTACATTTTCATCAGCGAGAAAGCAGGTAAAACTATTAAATTTTACGGAATTACCTTCAAATTTTACGAAATCCCCTATCATGGGAATAACTAAAATCACATATCAAAAGAAAATTAGGGCCTAATTCACGGCAGCACATAATCTTAAACAGGAAAAACTCATTAGACCCCATCATAGTGTCGGATCGTTGATGCTAACAATTAATCCCAAAAGCTCGAGTTGTTAGAAATATACAACCAATTCACTTAAAGCACATAGACACAGCGCCCATAGGTCTCGATTGTGACTCAGCCAAACCAGTCTCACACCACTTCAAACAAAACTCGGCCCAACCCGGCCTCCCGTCATTTCAAACGTGATTCAGCCCAATCTGACCTTCCGCCATAGGACAGGATGTAGATCCCGTGCAAATTCACAGTATACGAAAATCGAATCCGTGACCTCTGACTCTAATACCACTTGTCGAATCATAAGCGTTAACCCACTATTCCAAAAGCACGTGTTGATAGGAAGGATGCACTCTTCGCACTTAAGAGCTTAACCACAGCGCTCGCGGGCTTCGACGTGACTCAACCTGCCTAAAAGTTAGGTCTATTGTTGAGCTTCTTGCCATTAAATCTATTGTGAACTGCAACCTGCTCAACTTATTGGGCTCACCCAATTCAACTAATGAGTCTTTTAAGCCTGTTGTCACAGAGTAGGAAGTTGGACCTATTTTAGCCAATAATAAATAGCCAACACAGCACATTTCTTTTTATTCATCATACATCACCTCTCGCAAAATATTGTTAAAAATATTTAAAAAAAAATAAAGAAAAATCCTTAAATCACATAGTATTTGACAACAGAAACAACAGAGCACATACCCTAACCTCTTTGTCATCCTGATCCCAGCTGAAAGATCCCAAGGTGATGAAATTTCTATAATCCAACGCAGGTGCCGCGGCACGCATAGTAACCCTCATTCTCGCCGCCACAGTGGCCCTCGACAACTATCAAGAATCAAGAACCAATTACACAGTACACTACAAAGAAGATTACAGTAATGAACTCTTCACCCCATGTTAAGACAAAAGGAGAGACATCATTTCAAAATAGACCCTTCTGTTACCCAAAAGATCGATTTAATAAAAAAACAATAACCTAGCATTAATCTTAACACCCGCGCTCTCGAATAAAACTTTAGTGGGGGGCTCCTCAACGACGCCTCGCCTCATTGAAGAGCCTCCGATCTACTGCCGCGTATTAGTTTTATCTTAATCCAATACTAAAATTTGAAAAAGATCTTTTAAACTCTAGAGGGGAGTATTATAACCCTTGAATAAAAGACAAAATTGGTACACGGCAGCGAATCGATTGGGGAACTCCCCACTGAAGTTTTATCCGGCGCTCACATGCATGAATGATGTCGAACAGAAATAAATAGGCATCAAATGGCGGATGCGAGAATCGAACACACTTGATCCAACATAAGATAAGATAAAGAGAGCCATTATTCAAACAAAATAGACCCTTCATAGGAAACAGCACAGGGCGGCGGATATCAGATCGAAATCGAACTGAGAACCTCTCTGATACCATGTTCAATCCGCCATTTTGAATTCGCCAAGTTGGTCGAATTTGATCTCGATTACAGCAAAATTCGCAATAAATTTGCGTCTCCGCCCTAAAATTCAATCTTACGAAGCCTAAAGAGAGAACGGCGCCACGAACGCAAAGGGGTTTTCTCTAATTGCGCAAAAAAGGCGATTAGTAGATGAATTTGGGCTTCGAGGGTGATTTTTCACCATCATCATCATCATCATCATCATCATCATCATCATCATCATCAAGAACACGCATTTCAAAAGAGAGAAAGAGAGAGAGAGATTCAAGAAGAGGGAATGAATTGGATGATACCTCGGCGTTGAGCTTGCGGAGGGAGTGGGAGAGGAGGGAGAGGACGCGGGGCCTCTTCGCCATGCTCATGAGGTGGCGGAGCTCCTCCATGTCCATCCTCACTCGATGCTCCTTCCCCATCTCCATTTCTCCTTTTCTTTACAACAACAACAACAACAACAACAACAACAAATACTTTTTTATTTCCTTTTCTTTCTTTCTTCTCCTTCTTCTCTTTCTCTCTCTCTCTCTCTCTCTCTCTCTCAATCTAAAGGGTGAGAATATTCTACTTTCAAATTATGTAATAATTAAATAAATCTCACCCAAAATATGAATATGATATATATCATGCCCTCAAAAAAAATAAAATAAAAACTAAAAACTAAAAAAAAAAAATAAAATAAAAAAGGTGTATGGATATATTTTTCTATGTTTTATTAGGTTCAGTGCAATTCTGTTGTACATTCTAAAAAAAAAAAAAGTTTTTTTTAAAAAGATCATCTAAAAATTTTTATTTTTAAAAATAATTTTATAAAATTTATATTTACAAAATTCATCCTATAGGTGCTATCTGTGCGCCACGCGTGACTTCCACGTGCATGTGGAATGAGATAAACACGGAAAACTATTTTTCGTGTTTAAACATAAAAAATAATTTTATGTGTTTATATTCACTGAAATTTTTATTTTTAAAAATAATTTCTCATTTAATTGAAATCAAAATTTATATTTTAAATTAAAATTTAAATTCAAAAATTAAATCAAGATTTGAATTTAAAATTTTATTATTTTAATTTAAATTTAAATTCAAATTTCAAATTTAATTTTTATCTTGGATTTGAGTATAAAAAAATTTAAATTTTATTTGAGTATAAAAAAAAATTATACTTGTAAATAAAATATATTATCTTACCAAATCATAAATAATAAAAATTTAAAATTAAATAAAAATTAAATTTTTTTTTATAATCATACTAAAAACTTCTCTTACGGAATATGCTACTTTTAGATAACTTATTTCGACATTCTAATATGAACTTGATATTTTTCAAAATACAAGCTATCAGATATTTAGTATTTATTTTTATATTTTATCTTAGACATTTCATCTCTCACGTCTGAACACGAGATTTTTTTATATATTCAAAACGTAAATTTAAATTAAATAGAAAAAAATTGAATCGGTCTCTAATATTATTTTTATTTATATCTTCAGCAATATTTCTATAAATACTCTATTATGTAAATATCAGTATTTTTATACTAACATGATCATTTTTTTTTAATATTATAAATATAAAAGGAGAGTGTAAATTTTTGAATGAATAGCTGTAAAATTTGCACCTCACTTTTTAAAAGCGTAAATAGCATTTTTTTTTACACAAGTTTAATTTTGATCCTCAATTTTTTTTTTTTTGGACTTAAGAATGTTAAATAAGGTTTCAATGTAGTTCCCAATTTTTTTGCAATATTTTACTTTAGTCCTTTTAAATTACAAATTGTCACTTGCATCTGGTTCATCTATTTGATCTAACTATGAATTTATTGTTCATTCATCTCATACTTTTAATGCAAAATCTTTTTTTTTATATAGAGAATAAATCATTATTTAATTGGCGGTAGAGTTAAAACATATGATGAAAAAACTAAATTAATTCAAATCAAATTTAATAAGTTAATTGGTAATAGCTAATTGAACCATTATATTTTATAAAATTTTTAACTTAAATTACTAAAATAACTCAAATTAAAAATTTAAAAGTTAATGAGATGTAAATCATAAAATTAAAGTTGAGGGTGTGCATTTCAAAATGTCCTATAGTTAGTTAAAAGAGGTCTCCCTATAGTTTTTGGATGTACAAATAGTTTTTTTTTTTTTTTTTTTTTTTTTTTTTTTTTTTTTTTTTTTAAAAAAAAAAAAAAAAAAAAAAAAAAAAAAAAACTATTTGTACATCCAAAAACTGAATGTAAACATTACACGAGTCTATTAAGAATTTAGACACTACTTTTGATTTTTTTTAATATTAACAAAATAAAAATTATAAGATTAGTGAAAGAGCCTAGGAAATATATATTTTTTGAGCATTACTATGGAGGTGTACATCTTACACCCCACCCCATACATCTTACATCCCACTCCATTCTGAGGTGGGGTGAATTTCACTCGTCACTGACCTCAGGATGGGATGGGGTGTAAGATGTACACCGAATAGGGTGGGATGAATTTCACTCGTCACTGACCCCAGGATGGAATGGGGTGTAAGATGTACACCTCCAAGGAAGTGTACACTTATATTTCCCCATATTTTTTTTATATGAAAAAGTAAGTATGAAAATATTGATCCTATTCAATAGGGTGTAAAATTTTATGCTCACTTTCTGAATGTAAAAATAATATTTAACCTCATTTTTTATCAGCACATTGTGTCACAATTTCATTGAGTGATGATGGATTACTCTATTTCTCTTATTATTACTTATATTTTTTAATAAAACGAAAAGAGACTTTTTACTTTCCCACAATAAAAGTTAAGATCCTCCCAAACGACAAAAGGTAAGTGTAGCTCGAATTCTACATGTAGGAATATTCATTGTTTCTTTGTCTTCTACAAAGATCTTGTTCATAACCAAATTACAAAGTTAAGATCCTCCCAAATGCTAGAGATGAATTAGCATTATCAGTGCCAGCATATCAATAGCTCAACTTTTAACACTTCTGTCAGATTCAGATGATGAGGATCTTCTTCTATAATGGCCCAAAGCATTATCCTAACTTGAATATAAGAAAAACAACTCAAGAGAATCAATGGAAGAGATCTTATCAAAAACTGGTAAACCAAAAGTTTGTAATAAGATGGATTTTACATTTAAACAGATACACTCCAATACAATAATCCGAATATCACCCATGGCAAACACCCCACCTCCATTTCTAGCAATAAAAAAGATGTTAAATCGCCCCCTACAATAATAATATTAAGACACTAAAAAGTCGTTTACACGAAAGAGATCGGAGAAAGGGCAGCTTAAGTTACTGACATAGAAGAACCAGGAGGTGTATGACATACCGGAAATGTAATATACATCATAAAATACAACACGACGACTCACGAGGATACACTTGAAAACAGTTTTACATTAAACACCGGCATTTCAATCTTACCGACCGATGGTTGAATACACACCCATAGTAAAATAAGAATGTTGTCGCGGGGGTTTTATCAACCCTCGCTCGCGTATAGGTGTGTCCATTCCTTCGCTGCATCATAACAGAAAATATTTTGCCAAAAATTATCATGGCCAAGAAGATTAGCGAGAATATGCCACTAACTAGAAATGCTGTTAATTTGGTGTTATTCACAACTTGAGTCTCTTAAGTTTGATCCCGGATTTTGATAGCACATAGCTCCAATTATAACATTTTATTCCCTGGATAGTGTTCTGTGCAATAATTAAGTCCGACGGTTAGTAAACTGTCGAATGAAAGATGCAACCATTCACTGGCGGTGCCAACCACAAAACACTGCCACATCGACAAACTCTAAAAATGACACGGTTGTGGCATCCTTCCTGGCGGAAAGACCCCAACTTTCACCGAGTTTGAAATTTGGGGACTAAATTATTGACACTAAAATGCTAAGGTTGCGGGCCGAGATCTGGATCAAACTTTAAGGACTTAAGAAGTTTGTAATACCCCTTGCAAATAATATAGTGACTCGATGAATTGACAGGGGCATCCCATCAAAACATTTATGAAGGGGCCAAATCTCGTATCTGATGGTCTAAGTCACTGCCTTACCAGTCTCTACAGCCTCCACTTCATTTGCCTTCCAGTGCTTTGCGATGTTGTCAGACAGCGGGTCGTCTGGGTTTGGAGCACTGAGAAGTGCTTGAATACTGCAACCAACAAATCAAAAGATTGAGAACGAAAAAGATAATACCACTTAAGCAAGGCAACCATCAAAGTCTGTAATTTTGGACCAACCATTTAGGCATTTAGATATATAGTTAAAGGAGTCATGGCCAGATGTTTTAAGTGGATATCTTGATTACAAGCACATTAGGAAGGAGTGCAAGTACGAAAATGGCATGGTAACAAGAATACAAGGTATGATTTCTGGAGAAAGCAGATTTAGTGCGTTGTAGCATTGCGGGTGATGAGAAGGGAGAAAGCAGAGTGCAATAGAAAGAAAAACACCAAAATTATTAAATGAAACTCTACGACTGTTGTTTTAGCAAAGCAACACAACAGAAACAATGACGTTAACTTACCTCAAAAGAACTGTGCGGATCTGTAGCGCAGGACTCCATTTGTCCTTTAAAATATCAAGGCATATTCTTCCAAGCTGTATAATCAAGTCCAGAATTGAAGACCATATCTCCTCAGAAAATCCAAGAAAAAAGGTACAGAATATACTTGCCTTGTCAATGTTGGGATGGTAAATTTTGGTGAGGAAACGAACCTGTCTCAATGACAATCAAAATAATGAATGCACGGGTATACAGATACTAAGTCAAATATTAAATTTAGAAATCAATGGATGGATGCCCTTTAATAAACAAGAAGGCATACTTTGGATTAAATATTCTGCAACCAAATAGGTGCTAACAAAGAAGAGGTCAGATTATCTCCACTATTTTCAAAATACCTATTAGCCAATATCGAATGTTGTACAACTAAGGAGATGAAGATATCAACCGTCCCTAGTGCAAGTGGCAAAGGGCTTGATGGTTGATACCCGAGACCCGAGTTCGAAGCCTAGTTCCTTCACATTTCCAGCTAAGTTTATTTCAAAAATAAACGAAGCGGATAACATGCTACCTTTCTCTCTCATAAAAAAAAAGGAGACGAAGATATAAAGAGAGGGGGAGGGAAAGGGAAAGGTGAGAGGGGGTGGGTTATCATTGATCTTACATGATTATACACCACACTCCAATATTTATTTATTGCTTTATATAACACTAATGACATTACTAGGGTTTTATATAACACTTGTATTTCCAACCAAGCTCTACACCAACAAAGGCCTATCGTCACTATGCTAGTTGTAACTATCTTTTAAAATCCAACTTTCAATCACTACCAAAATGCGTATTTGCATGTCTAACCAATGTCTGATATGCAGTTTTTAGGTTGCTGTTAGCGTTAATGTGCCGTTTAAATTTACTAGGTTCAAGAGAGACCAAGTACAGCATACACTCAACAGTGATGATGACTACACAAAGAAAATATAAAAGAATGACTAAGATAGCTAAAACAATAATCTTCTCATACTTTGGTATTAAAAAGGTGTCTCTTAATGCTTTAGTTCCCTCGTGCACACAAAAAAATTGCGCAGTAGTAGAAAAAAACAAAGAAAAGTTTGTGGATGTACATCAGGAATCTGAAGCTATTATTCCATTAGTAACTAAATAACTCTATTTTGCACAAATTAACTAGAAATAATGTCTCAAGTAGCAAAGATAGCCTACTATCAATGGTTACACTTAACACGATCTCTATGGACATTAGCCTTACCTTGGGCGCAGCCATTGGATATTCCTCAGGCAAGAATAATTCAAGCTTGAAAACCCCTCCTAACCAGATGCAAAAGTTGAACAAAAAAAAGTAGTGATACTTCGTAAGAATATACATCAAAATGCCAAATGATACAGAATTTAATTGAAAAATGAATGGTAATATATAAACCAAATCAAAAAACGAAAACCTCTATTTTAGGAGAGGAAAATACTAAACCACAAATATCAACAAATTATTATAAAGTCTCTCTGTAGACTGAGAGCAACAGTATCTAATTAAATATTCCACATGAGCCATCCAAAAAACAACTACTGGACATGAGTGTTACAAAAAATAAAATAAAATAAAATAAAAATAGAGAACATGTATGGGAAGAATAAAAATAGGAATCAACAAAGCATATTCAATCCTTTGAACTATAAGGATCAAATAATAATCACTGCAGACAGACACAAAGTATCATACAGAGAAAAGTGTTGACATAGCGATCAAATAAACATAGGCCGCCTTAGCTAGAAGCAAATGCTACTGCTTTGGTGCTTATTTTAGCAAGAAAATCCAGCTAAAAGCAAACTGATTAATAAGCCACCCGTCCATGCTTCAGTGAATTCAGAGACCTCAATATAAAAAACAGTTAAAAATAAGATAAAATATATTCTTCATTCAGAAGAGAAAGGATTTGTGAAAGGGCAGAAAATGAGCGTCAAGCTGGGACCAAAGGAAAAAGATCCAACAACATAATTAATTAATCTCTCAAGCGAAACTAGCATATGTTATGTAAATTCATTTTCAATTTTATCTTAAAATTCTTTTAGAATTTGAAAGGCTTTCTAATTAACTTTCGTTCCAACTCCTGTAGTATCCATCTAAAGCTTAAGGCCCCATTTGGTTTAGCGATAAAGCGGGGATAACGAAAGTCATCCATGCTATTCAGCCAAACAAGGCATTTGATAGCCGGGATACAATATCCTGATCAAACCTAGCTATTTCCAATTATCCCGGAATAGCTTGGGATTTTGGTAGAATAGAGCTATTCCAAGGTTTAATTCCAAGCTTTATTAATATTATAAATTGAATAAAAGTAAAAAGCTAGGCTTGTGTGCTTTTAGAAGGACGGCGGCCTCCTTACTATCAAGTCGTTTTCGATGTTGGGACTTTCGTATCGACGATCCGCTATATTAGACTTCATCAAGAGAATTTAAAATATTTTGAAAATAAACTTCGCGATTTTTCAATATCATTTGCCTAATGATCAAAGGGACAATCAACAATTTTAATGGTCGTGATGAGCCATTTGAAAGTTTAACAGTGTAGAAATATCTAAATCACGTAAAATTTTAACAGAAAATTCTTTATACTATATAAAACAAGTTCAATATCATTGATCTAAAATTTTAGTGTTATATCATCATTTTTTGTAAGACTTTTATTTTTATTCGTTGATCTTGAGCCCTTTCGATCACTAGGTAAATGATATCAAAAAATTATGAAATTTATTTTTTAGATACTTTAAATGCCCTAAATCAAATCTAACGGAGCTAATCGTTGATTCGGAAGTAACAGCATCGGAAACGACTTGATAGCACGAAGGCCTCCGTGCTTCTAAAAGCACACAAGCCAAACTCTTAAAGTAAATTACGTAGATATGATATATTATATATTATAATAAATTATTTTTACTATAAAATTACTAATTGTACTATATTACTACATATTATTTGTAATTAAATATTATAATAAATTATTTTTATTAAATTTAATTTGAAGTAGAATTTTAAAAATAAATTATTTTATAATAAAGTATATTTATTAAACCATATTTTTATAATAAATTAATTTTTATTAAATATTATAATAAAAAAATTTATTAAATTTCTTTTATAAAAAATTATTTTTAATAAATTATATTTTATATTGAATTCAGCCATCATTTTTTTTTACTATCCTCTACCTATTTCATAAAATTAACCAAACGCAATTTAAATTATTTTTAAGAATAGCATAATTATAAACCAAACACAATTTTTACTTTTATTCCTGACTACACTAGAATAGTAAGCTATTTTGGGAATAAAAATAATCATCCCAATGTTCGTTATCCCCGAACCAAACGGGCCCTAAGAGAACAGAATTTGAAACCTCCACTTCCTGAAATTGAAGATAAGAATACTGTATATATAAATATATGATAAAGATATCAAAAAGTTAAAAACCATGTATGTCTAAGAAGAGCTGGATCAAACTCCCCACAGGTTCGCATTAGTTTCATATTTGAAAATTTGTTTTAAATTTGATAGTAGCCTCATAAGTATTGAAAATTTACTAGAATTTTTACTTAAAAGGCAAGTAGCCGCATAACAAACCATATTGATATGGATGATACTATGACCTGCAAGTATGTATGTATATATGTATGAGAAGAAGAATCTGTGACAAACAAAATTAGATGATTACGCACAAATTTGGGAGCCAAATAACTAAGCAAAGGCACTGACAATCAATCATGTAGACTGAATAGTTGTTAGAGAGATGAATGAGAAAAATGCTAGACTGATGTCAACACTTTAATTCCTGCAGATAAATTTAGAGCTGAGATGATGCTAGCAATCAGTTTGCTGTCGATGGTTGGCGGCAGCGGCATAGGGTGCGGAGGTGGGTGGTGAAAACTTGGACTGGCAGCGGAGGCAGTATCCTGATCAAAGAGAGGGCGGAAGAAGATGAAAGAAAGGCTGGAGGAGAAGTCTGCTATACAAGCCAAAGGGAAAGGACAAGGGCATGTAGCAAAGGAGGCCAAATAGGGCCGAGATCACAGATAGGAAACTCTAAAACTCTTTTATATTCCAAAATACTATGATGTAAAGGAGCCTATTGGCTTTATTTATAATAGTCTAACTAACTTAAACTGCAAATAAGGTCCATGATTTGTACACAGTTTCTCCTTAAAACTTCCAAAACTAAAATGCAATCTATAAATTTTCGGCATGTAAACCTATTAAGCAACTTCGATTTATTCAACGCCTAAAACTTAAAAAAAAATAAATTAAACTAGATGTGAACCTAATCTATTATCAGGAACTGCTACATCAACTTCTACCCATTCCTTCATTGAATTGTATAACTTATGAACAACATCTTTTCTTAAATTGCCATTTTCAGTCTATCTTTGAGTACAAACGCGTGAGAATAAGATTTTCATCCATATTGCCTCGTGGTACTAGTAGACATTATATGTTTGCTTGCAATGATTTTAATTTAAACTTGATAAGAAGATCATGGCTGAAAATAGCATCTATTATCTCACTTCAATAGTCTCATATTGCAAAGAGAAGGGAATATCCAAAGGTATACAAGGATTAGCACTCTAGTATGAATAGCTTGGGCTTAAGCATTTTGGATTGATAGTTTGGATCCAGAAGTTGCTAATGCTAGTAGTCTAGTAGTTATGTTACATGAGTAAATTACATCAACATGGATGTTCATTCTTCCAATAAACCAAATGCAATATAGTGAGTCTAATGGCAGTATTTCAAATAATCTAGATAAAGAAAATACTAAATGAATTCTCAATGGATGAGGACCCAACAGAAATAACTTCTCAGCAAGCTTGTTTTTAAAATTGCAGATTGAAATACAGCTAAAACAAACTAGCAAATACTTGCAAAAAGAGTCTGACATGAAATTCAAAAATCAAGAATCAAAATTTATAGGAAGACCACCATATTACCCGTCAGTTGTATCTTTCGTTAAAATCTCCTGAAGACAGCATACAATTCAGATATGAATTGTTAGTTTGCACAAACAATTCAGATATGAATGTTCTGAGAGATGAAAAGTATAGAGAGGAAAAGAATACATTGCTTCCCGGGCATGAAAACAAAAGGAGAATATTAAACAAGATAGAAGACATTAATATGATTTGAACAAATATAATGTACAGGGTATAGTAGTCAATTGTCAGCTACCAAGAGAATCAAATGGAAACAATTAGATTAAAATTGTGTGAAGATTGTTAAATTATGTGAAAAAACCGTATTTTTCTAAAAGCTTAAGCTGCCAAAAAACAGTGTTTCTATATTTTAACTTCAACAATCCCCCTCATGTCTGGATTCGAGGTTTTTTAATAGGTCCAATACATAGACTTGAATTAAATTGGAGAAAAATAAATGAGAATACGAGCCCGGTGGAATCTGAACTAAAAGCCTCCTAATACCATGTTAAATTACGTGAAACAATCGTATTTCTTTAGAAGTTTAAGCTACCAGAGAACGGTCTTTATCTTCAACAAAGATCGCCAAAAAAAGCAATTTTAGACAAATCGCGGTAGAAAAATCTTATCAGAAGCCCCGATTTAGATTGTTGGAAACAAATTTAACATCTTGTGGGCAAGCAAACAAGAGAGATCGCCAAAATATTAACTTGATGATACTAAAAAAAAGCATAACCACATATTATCATCAAAATTCACCTTCATAAGGCGACTGAGACGGCCCTAGAATCATCACATTGAAGTAGCGCATGTTCTCTTCCGAAGGATACGCACTGATCCCCGGCGCTGCCACAAGACCCACATCCCCGATCATCAACCAAAAAACCCTAATTTCCCAAAAACTCTCTCTTCTGAGGCAAAAAGGAGAACATACCTGGCTCGCTGAGGAGGCGCTGCGTTTCCTGTTAGAATCAAATCGAAACACAGGGACCCCAATTAGAGAAACCCTAACGAAATCGATCGTAGAAACGAATATAGCGGATCAATCCGATCGAGGAGGGGATTGCGCTCACCTTGATGATGCGGCGAGGGAGGTTGCTATTGGCCATGGCCGGATTAGGGCGCTAGGGTTTCGCTATTTCTCTTTCTCTCCTCCGATGCGCGTCTTCGATTTTGGGGGAGGAGAGGAGACGCGAGGGGCGAAGCAAAAGAGGTCGACGAGAAAAAGAAACTTCGACACTTTTTTTATTATTTTTATTATTTTTATTTTTCGATCGCTTAATTATTTGTAATGGGAGGGAGTTTATTTTAAAGCTTTGTGGAAATTTTAGTTGTTTTAGTGAGTTTTTTTTTTAAGAATTAATTAAGTACGGTTCCTATAAACATATTAAATAATAAATATATTTTTATAAAATTTAATTTTTTATATTTATTTTTTTAAAAATTCAACGTTATTCATATATATCCCTATATTTTATCATTGTTAGAAAAATCTAGCTAATCATAGATTAAATACTTCATCTTAATTAGTTAGTGAAGTAAATTTATTTTTTTACCTATCCAGATATTTTTATATTATTTTAACAGTTGAAATTTTTAAAGAGACATTTTTGAAAGAATAAAAGAGCTATGCTACATGTACATCCCAAATGGGGTGTACATCCTATACCTAGCCCATTTTAGAATGCGTATTTATCCATTCGTCATTTCAAAGTGACGAGTAAAATTCATCCCACCCTAGAATGGGTGGAGTGTAAGATGTACACCCTATTTGGGATATACATCTAGCATTTTTCAGAATAAAATTATCATTTTACATATATTCTATTAAAAAATAAACAATGAACTAACGGTAATAACTCGAAGGATATATTATATATGAATAATTTAGAACTTTTGAAAGGATAAATATGAAAAGTTAAACTCTCTAGGGATATATTTACTATTCGATATGTTTACAGTAAGCCCTTATGCAATTAACTATTTTTTAAAATTTATTTTTTTAAAAAAAAAATATAGCTGTATATAAATATATCTAATATCGAATAATAAATATATTTCTACAAAATTTAACTTTTTATATTTTTTTTTAAAAAAAATTCTAAGTTAAAAAAATAAATAACGTTAACGATAACAAATTATAAAAAATTATATGAATAACTCAGTATTTTTGATAAAATAAATATAAAAAATTAAATTTTTTATAAATATATTTATTATTTGATATATTTATAAAAAATTATATAAAATTAACTTTTATTTTAAATAGGATTCAAATTCTCTCCGACTTTGCTTATATAAATACTTTTTTATTTTATTTTTTTTATAAATTATAAAATACTATTCGTTTCATTCATTTTAAATAAGGTTCAAATTCTCAATAACTTTAATACGGAATTGAATATGGACGAATATTATGTTGTAAGATAAATTTTTGTCACTATATCCGCTAAAACCGTTTCGAATACGATCGAAAATTTGTTAAGATTCAAAAATTGATGAAATATATTATTTGAATAACAATATACACTAATATATGTACCCATATAAATATAAATTAGAGTAAACAACAACGCAACTAAATTATCACATTCATGTTTAAATTTTTATATACATATATTTGATTGAATAAAATTTAAAATTTAACAAACACAAATATAATTTTTATATAAAACTCATAATAAAATAAATAAAAAGTAATAATAAAATTTGTCTTATTTTCTCATAAACATACATTTTATTTTCAAAAAAAGCAATTAAACTTCTTAATTACCTTTCTACTTGAAATATTGGGATTAGAAGAATGAAATATTAGAAATTAAAATTAAAATTTAATTTATTAATATAAAATATAATATTTTTAAGAAAATCTAGACATCCGTATTTATATCCATGAAAATAATAGAAAAAAAAAAACATATAAATAGGGTTGTAACAATTTTAAGCCCTCTCATATACCAATGCTTCGTTTGGATATCCTTAAAAACTTAGTATAGTTACACTATACTATACCTGTAGGAATATTATTCTATAAAACGTTTGGCGCACAAAAAAAATAGCATATTTTTTAAAGTATAATTTAATTATACTCCAAAAAATAGAGTAAAATAACAATCCACTCTAACCAAAGGAAAAAATTTTTATCATTCCTTACCTCCCTCACCTTCACAAATTTTAAATTTTATATTTCAAAATTTTAAATTTTAAATTTTATATAAAATTTTAAAATTAAAAATATAAATTTAGAAATTTTAAATTTCAAATTTCAAAATTTTAAACTAGGATTTATATTTTAATTTTAAAAATTTTAAAATTCAAATTTAAAATTCAAATTTTTAAATTTCAAATTTCAAATTTTATAATATTGATTTTTAAATTTTAAACATTAAAATTTATTATTTTAAAATAATAAATTTTAATTTTAAAATAATGAACTTTAATTTTAAAATAATAAATTTCAATTTTTAAAAAAATAATTCTTAATTTAAACATAATAAATTTTAATTTAAAATTTTTATTTTTTTTTAAAATTTTCAAATTTTTGGTTTGAAATTTTAAGTTTTAAATTTTAATTTTTAAATTTTCATTTTTCACTTTTCAATTTTAATTTTAAATATTAAATTTTTAACTTTTAATTTGAAATTATGAAAATTTTAATTTTAAAATATAAAATTAATATTTTTTTAATTTTTTTTAAATTTTAAATTGAGAGAAATTTTGTGAAATTATGCGATATGCATCCAAACACTTTAAATTTTGAAACTATGAAATTTTTTAGCGTTACAGAATTTCTTATTTCACTTAGATCAAAATCACAATTTATTAACTCTATAAAAAAAATTTTACTGTGTATTCAAACAGGTCCGTATTAAATTTTTTTTTTCACATGTAATAAGAATAGTTGGTATTTTTTTGCTTTTCGTATTGCCTCTATTTTGTGGTATTCAATTGCATACATTGTTGAACATTTATTGAAATTTATATAATTTATTTTATCAAAATTATTAAAAAATTAGACGATTAAGATCAAATTTTAATAAGGTAAAAATATATCAAATTTATCTTACCTTCTTATATGTTCTTTCCTTTAATATTTTAAAAACTAGGCCCAAGATTTGAGAATATTACTGGTTCTTTGGTTGAGCCAATAATATAAGCATGATATCATAAATATTTAATTATTTTTAAATTTTATTATATAAAAATATATATTATTATTTTATTATCATACAAAATTATAAAATAAAATATTGATTTTAATATCAAATTAAGTAGATATAAGTTTTCAAGTTTTATTTTTAGTAATAGAAGATAAAATATGCAAAAATTAATCATAAATAAAATTAAAAATTGAATTAATAAAAAAAAATAAAAATTTTAAAAAAATCAACCAATTATTTTGTAATCGGACCAATTCACCAGTTGAACTACCGCCGATTCTATATCGGCTCAAAACGGATTTTTATCTAATCTGGTTCGAAGGATTAAATTGAACAACTTTATTAACTAGATCACGGTAGAATCGATCGAACCGGTTAATTTCACCTGAGTTTTAAAACATTATTTTCCTCAACTATAAAGTGTTTTGAAGTAAGCTTCTGAATTTTTTTATTTATTTAGCTGCATTTACTAACTTTTATTTGTTTTTATTACGATAATTTCAATATATTGAATTTTTTTCTTTTCTTCTTGAATTTTTTTTTTTACAATATTACTTAGGAGTGAAATACTAAGGTCCGATCTAAATTAGGTTTGGATCAAGACAATTTAGCATCAATTCAGGCCGCTTGGATAAAGTTTTAGTGGGGAGTCCCCATCAGCTGTCGGGTATTAATTTTGCCTCAAACCAAAGAATTCTAATACTAAAATGTCAGAAAAAAAAAAAAAAAAAAAAAAAAAAGAAGATAAAGAGAAAAACGGCACATAACAGTAGCTTGGAGACTCCTCAATTTGGTGCGTTGAAAAGCTCTCTCCATTGAAGGTTTTTCGGGTAGGCCATGACCGACAACGAAACCAAACCTGATCTTAAAATTGTGTTCAAACTCAATTTTTGTCTTTAGCCAATGTCTTTAGCCGGTGGTTAACGGCCAAACTCAGTTTTTTTTTTCATCGGCTGATGTCTTTAGCCGATGGTTGACGCCACGTATCACTCCCGTGGGTGGCGACAATTCTTGTCTCAACATATATATATAAGAGTTGAGCTGCTATTAGTAGCAAACAGGCTCTGTTGCCACACATTTGTTTTCGATTATGGAATTTTCAAATCGTCAACCGGCATGATTTAGACCACTAGAAGTATTTAGAAATCAAATTTCAAATATTTTCGACATCATTAACCTAATGATTAAAGAGTTACAAAATTTATAATTTTAACGGAAGATATGAGTTTTTTACTTGTTTAAACGTATAAAGAAATCTAAATTAATAAAATTTTAATTAGAAAATTCTTTAAATCATTTAAAACAAGATTTAGACTCTCAATGTTAATTACAAGACTCATATCATTACTTTATGAAGAAATGTTTACTTTTGGTCGTTTATTTTTGTGTCCACTTGATGGACAAAAGACGAATATCGAAAAAGCATGAAATTTGATTTTCAGATAGTTTAAATAGCTTAGATTATATTAAACGATGTGAATCGTGATTTTGGACTGGAATACTATATATATATATATATATATAAAGTAGAGCTAATATTCTTTCAAAAGTACAAATTTTTTTATGCTCGTGAATTTTTTACCATTGGATTTGTATTGGGATTTGTGCTTTTATACTTTATCTTTCTCTCTTTTTAGTTGATTTTACAAAAACACAAATCTCAATACAAATCCAATGATAAAAAATTCACAAGTATGGATGGGCTTGTACTTTTAAAAGAATATAAGCTCTACTATATATATATATATATATATATATATATATATATATATATATATATATATATATAATATATATATATATGAGTCTGGCTACTATACAACTAATAGTATCAAGTCATTGGTGCTATCAAATTTTCTACCCTTAGATCAACCCCTTTGATCATTTTTACCCGTTAGATTTTACTATTTCTCCAACCACCTATTAAACCTAAGGGCCCACTATTATCTCAACCACACATCTTTTAATCCAAGGGTTAAAAACTTAATAGCACAAATAATTTTGTACTATTAATAGTATTCCAGTCTAGCTCTCTCTCTCTATATATATAGAGCTAGGCTGGAATGCTATTAATAGTACCAAGTCTCTATACTGGAATACTTAGGCTGAGAGGTAAAATTAGTCAAAATAATAGATTTAACAGTAGAAAACTTACAACCACTAATTACTGAAGTGTTTTTACAGCATATATATATATATATAGAGAGAGAGAGAGAGAGAGAGAGAGAGAGAGAGTGTGTGTGTGTGTTGAGCTGGAATAGCAAAAAACTTCGTTGTCACCCATTTTGTTTTCGATGATAGAACTTCCAAAACGACAATTGGTACCGTTAAATATGATCAAGACTATTTAAATTATTTGAAAATTAAATTTTATACTTTTTCGATATTTTTTTTCTTGACTATCAAGTGAACATAAAAATGAATGCTAAAAATGAATATCTTTTATAAAGTAATGATAGAAGTTTTGTAATCAATATCAAGAGTATAAATCTTATTTTAAATAGTTTGAAAAATTTTCTAACTAAAATTTAATTAACTTATAATTCTTTACACCGTTAAACTAGCAAAAGACTAATATCTACCATTAAAATTATAAATTTTGTAACCCTTTAATCATTAGATCAACGTTGTCGAAAAGATTTAAAATTTAATTTCTAGATAACTTAAATTATTTAGATCATATTTAACGATACCGATTATCAATTTAGAAGCTCCATCATTGAAAATAAATGGATGATAACAAAATCCGTTTGCTCTCGATAGCATTCTAACTCATAAATATAATATCTTTTAGAGTTTTTATTTTTTCAATAAAATATTCAAAAAATAAAAATACTTATTTTTTATAAAATTTAAACAAGAAATAAAAAAAAAATTCTGAAAACTAAATCTACCGAAAAGAATCTTTATATCAACCCAAGGACTAATTTTTAAAATAATTTTCAAAGAATCGAGAAAGCTTTAATGAAGTTTGCAGTGACAAAGCTATATGTAGACTGAAGGAGGCATAGTCCCCTTAACTTTTAAAATATTCACTTTAGATCCTTATATTATTATTGATTTAAAAAATAAATAATTATAGCTAAATAAATATTATAATAATAGCCTATATAAAAAGTATTTTAGTGTGTATTACAAGAATTTTTTTTAAAAAAAAATTATATGCACCTGATACACCATATATTATACTTTATGACATTCATAATGCTTGTATATTAAATATATAAGAAATTATAAATTTAAGTGTATATATTATTTAAGTATCTAATAATCCTAAAAAAAAATATTATAGACTATAAAATATAAATGCCTAATAATTATAATTGTCGATATACATATAATTTCAATGACATCATGTATACTTTACAATTTTAATTTTAATTTTAAATTTTTATAATTGTATAGCTTTTTGGCCCCTCCGAAACTTAAATTCTGGTTTTGTCCCTATCTCTTTGGTTGGGGTATAAATGATAATTAATAATTTTAGAAATAAGTATAATTTTAAAAATAAGCATGAATTATTGTAATTTTGTATTTGATTGGGTATTAGAATATTGCTGAGCGTAAAAAATATAATATTTGATAGAAAATGAGAAATAAGAAGAATAAATTATAGTATTTTGTATAAAATAATGAATTTGCTCTTTCTCTTAGATTTTTTTTTAAAAAAATTATAATAAATTATTATTTTGAACCTTTTTAAATATAGCATATCTTATATATACATTATTTAATAAATTTGATGATATGTAAATTAATAACAAAAAAATATTATTATGTAAATATTTGATTGTATTGTCAGAAAATTTAAAATGTTGAAATTTTAAAAATTTAAAACTTTTAAAATTGAATACAAATATAAATTAATACACTTTAAGCGAAGGTATAAATATAAATATAAATTAATACTCTTTATAAAAAAGAAAAACCTTAAGCAAGGCATTTTTAATATTTTAAAAATTAAATTGAACAGCGACTCAAAAATATTACTGGGTCAAGAATTACTGGTTCAATCATTTGGTCAACCACGAATTAAATCAATGATATTAGCATGGCATCATAAATATTTAATTTTTATATTTAATTTTATTATATATAAAATATATATTATTAGTTTAGTATCGTATTTAATTATAAAATACTGATTTATAGACTAAATTAAATAAAAATAATTTAGTTTTATTTTTTATAAAACTAATATGTGCTAATAGAAAATAAAATTACTTAAGTTAATTTTAATTTGTTAAATTTTAATATGACTTAAATAAAAAAAAAATCTGACGGATTGAACTAAAATTAAATTATTTTACTAGTTCGAATTAGCCGGTTCAAAATAAATTTTTTAACTTATATTTTAATTTTAATTTTAGGTTTAAATTTTGAATTCGAATTGAGATTCTGTACTTAATTTTACTTTCAAATTTAGATTTTGAATCAGTTTTAGACTTGATTTTTTCAAACTGCCATTTTGAAATTCAAATTCAAATGAATTTGAATTTGAGTTTTAAATTCAAATTTATATTTGAAATCAATTTGTAATTTTAAATTCAAATTTAAAATTTAATTCAGATATTGAATTTAATTTTTATATTCAAATTCAGATTCTAAATTTTAATTTTAATTTTAATTTTAAATTATTCATGTAATGCATGCTTGACAATGAAAGTTATCGGTAAAACATTTAGAGAGCACTTTTAAAAAGTATTAAATTAAATATATAAAAAATTTAAGAAACATTAATTATATAATAATGGTTAAGGATAAAATGAGTAATTTGTAACTATTATTTAGCTTATAATAAGACTGGGCAATCTTCATAGCACATAAGTTATTTGAGAGTATCTTATTTTGACATCTAAACAAATACATAAAAATCTTTTTTGCACATTTACTAAATAAAATACTGCTAAAATAGTACTTGAAAAAAAAAAAAAAAGAATATTACAATTCTCTTCAATGTACTCCTTGTAATTAAAGGAGAGATACTAAATAAAAGATTTTACCTTTAAACCTTAAAATTTAATTGTTAATAATTATTATTATTATAGTAATCAATTGTTTCTAGTGCTAGTGGCAAAGGATTTGGTAGTTGATATCTTAGACCCGAGTCCGAAATCTAATTACTTTACATTTTCAGCTAAGTTTATTTGAAAAAATAAATAAAGCGGGTTGAATGTTACTTTTCTCTCAAAAAAAAAATATAATTATTATTTTAGTAAAAGTACCAAATTTTTAAATTTATTCTTGTAAATAGGAACAAAAATATGACATAATAGAATTGTTGATAAAATAAAAAGAAAAAAACACATAGAATTTATCTGAACTATAAACCATTTTGAATTTACTATCCGACTTTTTAAAAATTTAATTTTACTATCTAACTTTTTAATTTATTTGATTTGAGTCAATCAATGACATTTTGACTTCAAAATTTAAGATAATTTTTCACTTCAATGAATTTATAGTCGTAAAAATTATTTAAAGTATACTAAGTAACCTGTAAAAATATATGACACATTCAAAATTTGAAGTTAAAATATCTTTGACAGACTCAAATTAAACAAATTGAAAGACTAGGCAATCATACTCAAAATGATCCATTCAAATAAATTTTATACATGTTTACCAAATGAAAATATAAATAAAACAAAAAAAAAAAGATACTTAGAAAATTTCGTCCTATTTTAAAGTTAAAATATTTTTGACAGATTCAAATCAAACAAATTAAAAGGCTGAATAATCCGACTCAAAATAATGCATTCAAATAAATTCTATACATGTTTACCAAATGGAGATATAAATAGAACAAAAAAAAAATACTTAGAAAATTTCGTCTTAAAATATTTTTTAAAATAATTTTATTAATTTAAATAAAATTTTCCGTTGCCGGGACTCGAACCCGGGTCTCTCGGGTGAGAGCCGAGTATCCTAACCAACTAGACTACAACGGACTATATATATTTTATTTAATAATATAAATATATTAAAAAATAATTAAATAAAATTCAAGGAAAATTTCTTTACGTGTAATTTACGGAGAAATTTTTTTACGTGTAATAAAAAAAAGTATGATACTCTGTATATTTTTTTTATAAAATATTACGTCGTACAATCATATATTATTTTTTAAAGTCTCATCAGAAATTAATAGTTTCATCCCAAATTTATTTTACCTAATGATATTAGACGACTTACAATTTTGGCCAAAAACCGCAACAAATATTTCGAATTATTATTTGGCGAAACACCCAAATGCTAAACAAAAAACAATTAGGATCAAAATCATGTTGATGATGAGATTAAAAAGGTTAAAATGAACTGTTCTTGGCCCATAGATAGAAAACACAATTTATAATTTTTTCAACCGTAATTAGTGCTTCTTCGTATAGTCCTATTTCTATAATTGAAGATATATATAATTGAAAATGCAGCAGTTATAACTACATATGATTGAATACAGTAAAAAGTATTGTAATTATAAATTATTTATTTGATTGTATGCAGTTGAGAAGAGCATTTATAAAATTTTTACCCTATGCATTCATTCCAATGCAACCTCACCATTTTTTTAAAATAATTTGGATAGTTTTGACCATATAAATTGAGTTTACATAGTAGATATTTGTTTCCAAATTTAACAATTGATAGTTTGGGGACCAAACTGAAACTAATCGAAAAGATGAGGATCACTACTACAATTTATACCCAAAATAGACAATACACAACAAGGATGATAGAATGTTCTTAAGGGTACAAATTTATACCCAAGATAGACAGTAAACAACAACAAGGATGATAGAATGTTCTTAAGGGTGGTGTTTAGTGAAAATAACTTCATTAATATCTATCAAAGGCTTTTAATTCTGAAGTCTCTAAAGTGCAAGCATGGCGAAGCCGCCTAACTGTTTTATGCTCACAAGATACAAATAAAACTGCCCATGAAGATCATCAACGAGTCGCGATGATGAAACAATGTAAGAACAGCTTATTCAAAGAGAAGGTTGTTTGCATGATGTGCGAAAACCGGGAGATCTAATGCGGCTCGTGCGATGCCTTCGTCTTCTTCTGATATTTTTAAAGCCTCAGGCATATTTTCCTGCATAAAATTTGCCAACTTAGTAACTATGCATGCGAAAAAACCCTAGCGACACGGGCATCCATAGATATTTCAATGGAAGAACAAAAAAAAAAAAAAAGGAATAGTTTGAATATTACGATTACCTTCGGACAAATCCGAACATTTTCACATAATCTCATAAAAGAAAAGAAATATGCCATGAATCCTTTTCTCAACATTTTAAGAACTTTTCACGAATCTCTCGTAGTATGCTCATTGAATTTTTAAAAGTTACAAAAAAAAATAATTCTTCTGACAAATGTATTCGGTTTCCATAGACTATGAAGTACTTACGACTGTTTTTATTCATGCCGGGTTATTTCAATGCATTAGCTTCTCATATTTCATCAGGTGTGATGTTAATTTTAGTCTTATACGGTTATACACGCAAGGATAAAGGTTACGCTGCTCTTCATCTGAAAAGATCCCTTCATACCTCATTTTGGAGCTTCCGAATGTACCCAACAAGAAGCAGATGCAACCGCTCCCCCTCGAAGTTCTTGATAGGATCAAGCAGATTCAGTCGCTGCGCCCAAAGAATGGCTAGTCATTATCACGATAAATTATTCGAAAATGTACAAGATGCATTTAAATATTTGAAGGATAATTAACAGTTAGTCGGCAATAACTTATAAGGTACTTACCATCACTCTCTTAGGAATACCCAACGAAAGGTCCCACCCAATGCTCACTACCATCTTATAAGTTCCATGCTTTTCCAGTTTCGCCCAACCAAAGAAAACTCCCCACACTTGGTCGGGAAGAGATTCGTATGAACAGTTTTCTATTTGTTCATGCAAAAGGAAAAAAGAAAATCAGAAAATGAAAGATTTAAATCATTATACAAGATACACGGATTTAATTTACCTGTGGTTACTGAAAGGATAGTGTCAGAAACTACCTCGCCTAACAGGTCCCTAACAAGTAATGGTTCGATAGGCAATGTATTTTGAACCCCTGACAAATGGAATAGTAAAATTCAAACCTTGAATAAAATAAAAAAGGAAAAAAAGAAAAATTGAAAGTGGATGAATCAGCATAGAAATGTACAATCTTCAAACGGTGGAAGGCCCCATAACGCGGGCTGAAACTCTAAAAAGGAATGAAGGACAGAATTTGCAATTGAATAGTTTTCCACTTGACTTTGGAGAGATGGAACAGCCACTACCTTCGCCCCAGAAGCCTTGGCAGCTCTAACACCAACCCTATTTTAAAGAACTGTTTATTTATTCATAATTTCAATTCCAGGAAAAATATAAGGCATTTTCATGTATGATGGCATACTAAATAATTGGACTGAGGCTATGATAAACAAAGGGAGTGATTTAATGTGGCATGGGAATGCCTGCATAATAGCATTCAACAAGGAAAAATCATTTAAAACTAGAGTATGCCAATGCTATCAATTACTGATGATATCTTACGGAACAACAATGCAAAGAAACTAGGGTTATGTGTAATTTACATTGTCCGTTTTTGTGTTATTTATATTGTTGATGATAGCTTTAACTAGTAAGCACCAGTAGAAAACTTTCTAGCTAACCTAATCAGCTCTTGTTGTTCATATTTAATCCACGCAGCTCCTAATCAAGAGCAATCACAAGCATCTTTCAGTAAAAAACTTCTATTAGTAACAATTGATATCTAAAATCTGCGAACACCGACTGAAGTATCGATAGAAGCAACAAAATTGATGTTTCTTTTACTATAAAGTACTCTCGGAAGTGAAGATATAGGCTTTGGCACTTTGCTCTTTTTAAAAAAGAAAAAAAAAATGTTCACTAATAGATATGTTTGTTTACTCACACAGAATCTTCTATCACCAAGCAGGATGATGAATCTACACCAAGTCTCTTTGCTGCCTCTAGAAATCTGCATAACAGGTGTAAGAAGCAATGACACAAGCCCACATGCATGAAAAGATAAAATTATTTGGGAAACACTCTCTGTTAATTGAACCAAAGATACCAACATGTCTGGGGAAGGTTTTCCGTGATTGACATCGTCTCCACCAAGAATGACAGAAAAAGACTCTTTCCAATCTGCAAAAGCTACTCATTAGAAACATTCACAGAAGAATTCGTATTTGAGAAGCTAATTAAGCATTCCTTTGAAGATATTTATTTCTTCAATCTCTAATTTCAAATTAAAACAACACAGGCCAGAGCCCCAACCAATAAAATTGTAAGCAACTCGGCATTTTAAAGCAACATAGTGGATAACACGATCAACGAAAAATACACTTCAGAACAAACAATTCTCTTCAAAACCTAGAAGTCAGACAATCATATACTATTAGTTGTTTGTCACTCTTTTGCACTAACATGCACTCTTCCAGATATTAGACACAAATAAACCACCAATTTAAATAATAGGAGAAAAGGAAAAGGTTTTGCAATCCCATAAAGCCAAATTCTCAATAAAGCCTACGTAAAATCAGAAAATAACGGAAGAGAAATAATCTGTATGTGTTGTAAAATCAACATTTAGGGGATTGCAGTGTCAATGTGCAAGAAATCTTCCTGTCACTGCAAAACTAGAGAATAAAGTTTTAAAGCAATATAAATATAAAAGGCAATAATAGAATGGCTGGTGTTTATGTTGAAGCCGCTAAGATCAGTTAAAATTAAATAATCAACTCAATAGAGACAAATTAGTTATGAAGTTATTTTTCGACGGTGATGATAAAGCACAACCTTTGTGATGTGAAAGTTTTGTTTCAATATGTTTCCTTATGGAATTTGAAGCAAGTCCTAATGGTATCCCATGCTCGTGAAGATGCCTGATAAGTCGATTAACACCTGGCAATGGTTTTGCTTGCGGCCACCTGCAAAAACATAATTGCACTGTTAGTGGATAAATTTCCTTAGCCTAGTATACTCTCGTTTGTCTTAGACATGTTAAGAAGGTATTGATGAGTCGATTTCTTGTACTTCCAATACAATATCAAGTCTCGAAGAATCCACTTAAACTGAAAAAACAATTTTCAAAATTTGCAACTTTAGCATTATCAGGTTACTAAAATCTACAAATATCCACCAAATACAAGATGTCGTCAACAAAATAACATACGTATAAGAGAATAAATTATTTGGCTGGAAGCAAATCTTCGGTACCAATAAACAAATTAAGATAGTTAGGGATTTAATTAGTAAACGCGATTATGAAACTTTTGTTTTTCACTTATTTGTGTAGATTTTTAAGTAAACAATCACTATTTAACGAAGAATGCCTTGAGACATTTTTCTTTTACAGAAAAAAAGAGCGTTTGCCATAAATCAAGTTTAGCGAGTGTAGAAATATTAGTTCCATCGTCGACAATTCACAGAATTGGGCCCACGGCTAGACGGGGACCTCCTTGACAGCATTGTGGCAATGGCCGGACTATTTTTTAAAACTCTCACTGATCTTGATTTATAGCAGAATAGCAATTTCGTCAATCTAAATTCATGGCTTCTGCCGCCTATCATCACATACACTAGTACATACACACACAGATTTTTTTGGCAGATTGATGAAGTATTAAAACATTATTGTCTAGAAGCTTTAGTTTTTAGAGACAAAGGGTTGGTATCAAAGCGTAAGCTCTTGGATTCGAATCAATCAATCTAATTAACCCACTAGTTCTCTTGCATCTTTTAGAGACAAACGATTGTTTTGCGATAATTGCCTTTGAAATGCCACTACTATCAAACAGTACAGGCGAAGCCCACAAACTGGAAAATAACATATGCATTGTTGAATACAAACTATTAAAAATACTCGCAGCTTAAGCTTTTGAAGCAAATGTTCTGAGTTCGAGTCCTGTCGGGGTTCTAATATTATTAATTTTCTCTCCTTTTAAGTTCAAGTTCGCGACTTTGGCTTTTCAAGATGTGAGTGTTGAATGCTTAAGCTTTTAGAGAATAACGATTGTTTCATATTCTTGAACATGCTCAATCTTTTACATCAAAATGCAATGAATTGAGCTTCTTTTTAGAAGAAAATTCTCACCTTTCCTTATACAACGGCATGATCGCCTCCGAGAACTCCTCCCCCGAGAACGGGAGCTCGTAATCCCTCACGATCTCCGCCGCCGACTCCTTATGCATCTGCCCCAGCCTCTTCTCCTCCTTCTCCAAATCCGGCTCCTTCCCATACATCGCTAGGAACTCCCCCAATATCCCCCTCGTCGCCCTCTCTACACAACCCCACCCCCCCGCAAAAAAAAAAAAAAAAAAAAAAAAAGGATCAAAACCCTAAAAAACAACAAAATTCCTAATCAAACTAGGGCGAACTCGGATCGACTACCTGTGTCCAAGAGCGTCCCGTCGAGATCCAGCACCACGGCCGAGATCCGAGCCCCCGCCATTGAATCGAGCGCGAGAGAGGAGAGGAGCGATAAGGAGAGGGGAATGTGGGTGGGGATTTAAGGGGTGGAGTGGGGGAATTGGGATCGATTCGGTGGGGGGCGAGTTGGTGTTGTTGTGGAGAACCCGGCGCCATGGATGGGAGGGGGATTCGCGTGCTCTCGAAGAAGAAGGCGACGGGGTCGCGTCACCGCCCCTCCCAACGGTTAACAGCGAGTGCGGGAATTGGATCGGGGCCTCCGCGGTGCACTTAGGGCTCGCTTTGCTCCGCCCCCAACCCGAACTGGACCCGAACCAGGTTGGGTCGGGTATCGACCGCTTGCCAGTTATAGACCGAATTTGATCCATTTATATCCCTCTCTTAAAGTATAATTATTTTTTTGTTATTTTTTGTGATGTAACTTATACAATCTAAGAATTAGATGCAATCACCAACTAGGTGTAATTAATTGGATATTGGTGTAATTAGGTTTTTTAATTTTATAGTTTATTTTGATGTAAGTAAGTGAATCTAGTTACCTTTTAAATATAGTGATAAATTTATTCTACAAAATTCAGCATATTAAATAATAATTTTTTTAATTATTATTTAAAAATAATCCTAATTTAGTGTAAATGAGGTAATTCTAATTCCTTATAAAGAAAGCAGGGTTTGGATTTTAATACTTAATAATTTTTTTTAAAAAAATTAAGTGTGATATAACTTGAGTTAAATTTTATTTTTTTCTTTTGACTAATACCAAAACAAATGTTTTTTTTTTTTTTTTTTTTTTTTTTTTTTTTTTTTTTTTTTGACTAATACCAAAACAAATGTTGGAAGTGATGAAATTTGAGTTTTATTCCTCCACTTAATCCAAACCAAAAGTTCCAAATTTTATGTGTTATATTTTATTTTTTTCTTTTGACTAATACCAAAACAAATGTTTTTTTTCTTTTGACTAATACCAAAACAAATGTCGGAAGTGATGAAATTTGAGTTTTATTCCTCCACTTAATCCAAACCAAACGTTCCAAATTTTATGTGTTATATATATATATATATATATATATATATATATATATATATATATATATAGTCCAGCTAGAATACTATCGATAGCACCAAATAATTGTTGCTATCAAGTTTTCAGCCTTTGGATGAAAAGATATACGGTTGAGATTATAATGGTCCCCTAAAATTTTTACTATTCAACCAACCACCTAGTAAACCCTAGGGGACCACTATAATCTCAACCGCATATTTTTTCATTCAACGGCTAAAAACTTGATAGCACCAATGGCTTGGTGCTATCGATAGTATTCTAGCCTATATATATATATATATATATATATATATATATATATATATATATATATAAAATTTAATCATATCAAAAATTGAGATCTTTTTATAATATTATTTTTATATATTATTAATATATTACTATTTATGATATAAAAAAGAGATGCTAAGTGTACACCCCTTTAGGGATGTACATCCTACATCCCACTCCATCCTAAAATAAATATTATTTTACTCGTCATATCGAATAAGGAGTAAAATTCATCCCACTCAAATAATGTGTAAGATATACACCTCTAAAGAAGTGTATATTTTATGTATATGCCCTAAAACTTTTTAATTAGTTCATATGCTTACTCTATGCCACATAAGTTTACCAGCATGTTAATAAGATATAATAATAACACTGTGGGTGTGGGATGTGTGTGAGATTTATATGTTATATATAACTTAAATTAAACTAATCATATCGAAACTTGAGGTCTTTTCATAATATTATTATTTTTGTATATTATTTATGTGTTATCATTTATGATATAAAGATTTTTTATTTGCTTATATCCGTATTAGGATATACTACTTAAGTTTATCAGCACATCAACAATCTATACCCCTATATTATTCTTTTATTAATTTTTATCATAATATTTTCTTTATTTAGAATCATGAACAGGCTCAAAGTTTTTACATATTTTTATTTTTCTTTGCTTGAACCGAATTGCCTGCCGTATATTTTTCTCTTTGTATAATTAAACCGAATCGGATTACATGTCGAATCGGCTCAAGTTTTGCATATATATATTTTTTTTATTTGAACCGAATTGAATTACATTCCAAACGGGCTTAAGTTCTCCACATATTTTTCTCTTTTTTTGTTTCAACCGAATCGGATCACACATATTGTATTTTTTTTTTTTTTCTTTACTTGAACTGAACTGGATTACACATATAAAATATATTTTCATATTTTTTTATTTAAACCGAATCAGGTCACACCGGTTGCATTGGGCCAAACCGGCCCAACTGCTTCATATATTTTTATATTTCTTTGTTTAATCCGACCCAGCGCCCCTTCTTCTTCTTTAAACTGTTACATATTTTCGCGTCTTCTTTTTCCTTGAAATGTTATCTTTCTTTATTTAAATTCTTAATACTATGCATGCAATGAAATTTCTTTTGGTCTAGAAACTAAAAATAATAAAAATCACACAAATCGATCGAAAATGCCAGATTTCAAAACTTTTCAGTTTCGCGAATCAGAAAAAACTAAATCAGTCTATCAAGATGTCACTCTTAAATTTTATTTCGGTTTGATATGTCCACCCATGATACTCACAATTTAACTTCACTTTAAGTAAATTTGAGCCTTTTTAGTGTGTCTTTTATTATTTGTTATCTTTTTTTTCTTACAATATATCAAATATTTTTTAAAAAATATTTATATAATACTTTTTTTTTTTGGCTTTTTTTATTGTTTGTTGAGCTGTAATTTCATTGCGTGTTTATTGTGTTTTTAATATTATTAAATCTAGTAAAATATAGTTATATTCTTATATTTTTTCTTTATTTTTATATTTAATTATTTAATCTGTAAATTTTTATTAAAAAATTATATCCGTCGCATCACACGGATTCCTACACTAGCACATAATGATAACACTATAGGCGATCTCTAACAAGACTTTATTGGCATATATAAAATAGTAATGATTCTAATTAAAAACAATATGACCTTATAATGTAAAATAATATTGAAAAGAGTCTGTTTTCAATTGTGACATCCAATAATTTCATATCGGATATGAATGAAAATGTGATTAGATTTATAATAGATATGAACATTAGTAATAATAACTGGACTTAAGTGTTTTGAGCTGTGAGTTGGGCCCAATAAGTTATTATTGCTAGTGGGTCGAATCGTTACATTTATATACATTAGATAAAAATAAGTTTTAATTAAATGTTATTATTCCAACATAAGTCTTATTCTTTGTGTGCGTGGAAGTTTTTTTTTTCTAAAAAAAAAAAAATTACATCTATTTTACATAAAAATAATAATATTCAATTAAATATTTTCATACTATATAAAATTATTTTAACATAAAACTATCGTATTACTTCTGATCAGAATTTTTACCCCATCATATAGAACGATATTATTGGTTTTGAAATATTCTACATGCTATAATTATTACAAAAAAATATCTATTGAAATTTAAGCTTTTATTTGAAATTTGAAATTACAAAAAAAAAAAAAAAAAAAAAAAGTACATTACATATAATACTATAAATTATAATAATTCGATTACAATAATTTTTTTTTTTTTTTTACAATTTCAGCAGAAAACGAAGATCCAACTATAACTTACAGGCTTTCTCATCAATTATTTTTAGCTCAATAATTTCTCGATACCAAACGAACAGAAAAAGGTGATCGAGCTCGAGGTTTAAGATAAGGGTGAGAGTTAGAAAAGGTGATGATACCCCTCGAATATGCCCAAGTTGGGGAATATTTGCATTCCCTCCCAATACGTAGCATTTTGTAATTAAAACACTACTCATATATCCTATTGCGAATATGCGTGTGTTGCTTTTCATAAGGTGCTAAAATAGTGAGCCAATTATAAAAGAACCTTACTTGGTAATTTCAGTTGCAAATGGAACAAATTAAAAATAAATTACTTTTTATTTAGATTATGTTTGATTGTGTGATACCCTAATAATTTTACATCGAATGTAAATAAGATTATGATTTGGTATATAAAAGACATGAATACTAGTAATAATAACTGAGTTTAAGTATTTTGGGCTGTGGTTTGGGACCAACATATTATTATTGCTAATGAGTCGGGTCGTTACATTTGGTATCAGACACAATAACCAACCGAAAATATGTGACGAGTCTCGACTGAGTCTGGGTTTTAAATGACAGAGCTAGCGAGACAAGTCTCACATCACCGAGTGATCTTGAGCTATATGTGTTTGACTGACGAGAAAGTCAGGCCTAATAATTCACATAGAAGAGACATGGACTTAAGCATTTTGGCGGGCCGCGTCGTTACAAGTTGAGGTTAATATTTTTAAAACTAAATTTTTTATTCTTGCCCTAATTAGTTATTCTAAGATATACAAAAATAAGTCCAAAATTATGTTTAGTTAAAATTTTTTTTATTCTTAAGAATAGCTAAAAATATGTTTGATAGTTATCGAATAGCAGAAAATAATAAAAAAATTATATATAAACAATACAAAATAATATATTTTAACAAATTATATGTTATAATATACATTAGTTTATTTATAATAATAATAGTAGCACTTCTGCTACTAATAGCAATAATAATAATAAATATTATAATTACTATTATTATTATTGTTATTATTATTATTATAAAAAATTTAAATAAAATAATAATAATTATTAGTAATTATTTTTATTTTTATATTTATTTTATTTAGCTAAGAATAAGTATGTTTTTATATTTTTTTATTTTTAATTAGCTATATATAAATATGAGAATAGCCTTATTCTATTAAAAATATGAAATAATTATTTTGAAGTTATTCTAGAATTATCTAGAATAATCTTAATTATACACCAAAACTAATTTTTGCTGACACTTTTGACTGCCACAAAAAAATGCCGGAAAAAATAATTACCGGCACTTTTTTTATGTTTCTCGGTAGTTTAAAGTGCCGCTAAAAGTCAGTATTGATGTAGTGTTATTTTACCGAAATAGTTGTTCCGAATTTTTTTTTCTCTTTTCTTTTTTTTTAAGACGTCTGACGAAATAGCGGGACAAATTTTGTCGAACCAATTTCATTGTGCCAGGGTCAATAGCAAAAATATCTGATAAAAAATGATTTGATAATTTTATGTTGAAATAATATGTTAAAAAAACTTTAATTATTAAGCTTTTGTGTAATGTGGAGGTTATTAATTGAATGTTATTATTCATAATTGGAATAACCCTTAAATCATTTAATTATCTAAACCATGAAGATAAATCAAATCAAACTGAACCGAAATAATTAGGACAACACAGCTTGATTTATTCGATTTGAATAGTCATTTTTTTTTTAAACAAAAATATATTAAATTAAGAAAAAAAATACATGTATGATTAATTTGCAAGAATAATGGTTAGACTCCCTAATTGTTTGACACTCATGGAAATCTAATATATATTAAATTATTAAAAAATTAATTAAATTTAATTTATTCGATTTTTTTTGTTTTTAATCCACCAAATTGAATTGAGTTAAATTACAAACCGAGTCAACCGAAATGTATTGGTTTGGTTTGGTAATTCGGTTTAAAACAAATACAAATCCCACTGTATTTGTTATTTGATATTTTTGACTTTCCAGTGAAGCATTTTGCTATATTGTGAGTTCTTATTGTTATTTGGTCTAAAAGCGCGCTTTAAATAAGATTAAAAAAGTGCTATATTTTACAAGTTGAATAATAAATTATAATCTTTATTATTTTATGATTTACACTTTAATTACTATAAATTAGTTTACAAATTAAAAAATTTAGCACTTTCGTATTACACCTCAAACAACAAGGTTATGGATCGTCAATGTTTATATTTAAATAAATAATAATCAGATTTTGATAGAAGAGTATTTGAGACAGGAGGAGAAATTAGATTATTTTAATTCGGTTGATAATGTTCATATCGCAATCGGACTTCTTGCTTTCGCAGATTGATCGAAATTTTCTTCTTTATAGCTGTCACATTCCGAACATACAGCAGAAGCCCTCCAGGCATGCAATAAACCCGCCACGTGTGCGAGGATGCACGCGGAGCGTCCAAAACTATCCTGCAAAAAATTATAATCTACAACTAAATATATATCAGAATATAAGTAAAACTAAACTAGCATCTATCATTGTATAGAAATACATACAGATCCACCTCACAAAAAAAATACAAGTAAAGGATCCTGACCTAGCCAGTTCCGAGTACAGTGAAGCTTTGGCCTAGCCAGTCCCGAATAAAATAAAACAATACAAAGTTATTAACAGGTGGTCTACCTGGTCTACCTCTCCAAAAATAACACTGGGTATGAGTTGCTATTTACGGTGTAATTTCCTTACCTCGATTCAGAACTGACTCGGAAGACCTTGAAAAGTAAATCACAAGTGGGCGTGCGAACTATAAATCAGTAGTTCCCAATGAATACGGTCGACGACAATTATGCCCTACCCACTAAGCCTACCATAAACACGATAGAAGATATTACAAAAATAAGCGAGTAACAAAGTATAATAAAATAAAATAAAACTCACACAACGCAACACTATCATGCCTCTACACCGAAACCCAAGACAACTATATCCCCAAACTCAAAATCAATAAAAAACCCAACAAACACGAAATGACTCACCAACCTAACTCGCACATCAAACCCAATACTACTCGACTCATCGATACATTGGACTCAATCCTGAATTGACTGTCTCAGCAGCCCAGTAGAGCCTGTGCCGCCTATTGCCCAGACTACACGACCGCTGGTGCGCCCGGTAATAAAAAGGCACATGGCATCTCTCCATACTGTTTGGGTCACACATCGCTAGTGGCCTGTCAATAGTAGATACTGGCCTACCTCCTACACCAACCATCTAGCCCCTATGCCGGTAAACCCCAAGAAGCTCGAAGTGGATACAGGCAGGCTATGATCAAACAATGACTTTGCAGATCACCAACAACACAAAACCAAAACCCCGAGATTAACTCACGAGCCTCCAACATTAGAAGTGCCACACATTTCGTACACAGTGCCCCAGGCACACACACACACACCCACACAACTAGCCCACGACCCACGAAAACCTTAAGACAAGTGCAACCTCTATGTTAATGTCACGTAGCACAAATATCGTTATCTAGGCACCACCCATCTCTAATAACCAATCACACAAAACGAAAGTGAACTCGGGTCAACAATATGGATCACCTGATAATCAAACAAATCCAATCATGCTATAAGTAGTACCTACCCTGATATCCGTACAATCAAATAACCCATATAAGTCCTCTAGTAATAAAATAATAATATTTTCTAACCCAAAACCGAATAGTCCAAATACTAATAAAGTATCAACCAATCATTCGCATGCATATTTCTACATCTAATAAATAATATAAAAACAATAAAAATTCCTACATCTAGCAAGCAAACATAATCAATATTTCACCATTCTCAGCTACACAGAACCCACATGGATTGCAAATCCCGGAAGAATACGATCGGCGAAAAAACTACACGCTCAACAATGATCACCACATGCGAACGGCTGCACCCCGAAAATCCGATAACACACTGTTTCAACCGTGCAACACAGAAAACCCCGGTCCTAACAGTCCAATAAAAAAGTACATAAATCCAAAAACAATAACGAGCTAAACCTATAACAACCAAAAAGCATCTTGAAAAACCCAAATAAATAATATAAAATAAGTAAAATCTGCCCCAAAGTCGACGCGCCATAAAATCTCACGCGTGCACGCATGTGCTCAACTCCTCGAAACGATCCGCGCGCTCTATGACACTCCCCACGCACTCATGATCTTCTTCTCCCTTTTTCTCGCTCTCTGTTTTTCTCTCTAGAACCCACGAATGCGAACAAAAGAAGAAAAGATGGGAAAGAGAGAGGTCTCGCACGTTAAATAGCCCCAAAAAGGGATTTCGAGCGCCCGAAACCTACTTTCGGGCGCCCAGAACCCAATCAATCGGGCGACCTAATAGTAGAGAAACAGCCCGAACCATTCGGGCCGTTATAGTGGGCTTTTTGGGTGCCTACTCGCGCGCCTGCAGCCAACCAGGAATCGCCACGCATCCTGCCTTTCAGCGCCCGCGTCACGTCGCTGCCGCTGCTATTTCCTCATGCACCCATGCCCAACCGGGCGTCGCAACGTGGCCGCTAGCCCAGCCACCCTGTGTCACATGTGACGCCCTCTCCGCTGCCACCGTGTGGCTGGTCGTCCTTACCGCTGCCGACAATTTTGCCGATTTATGACTTGTACACCAAATTATGCTTAACGAAAGCCATCGGATCTTGAACAAAAAGTTCAGAGATCACATGCACACTACCCAAGATAGCTCATGTAGTTACATTTGCAAATAGACCCCTAGGGTTTTCATAATTTGCATAATAACTTACATTTTATAGGTTTTTAAGCTTGTTACCCTAATCCAAATGCTTTCGGAATGAACCGAGGGCACCACGAGATGGGCCTCGACGCACTGAAACTCGTGCTTGCTATTTGGAGTTGGCACGGAGTTCGAGAATAGCCTAGGGTCAACTTGAATTGTGCATTAAAGACCTAGATTGCAACTATGACTTAATTACTAAACCATTAAAAGGATCCGAAGAGAGCATCATGGTCAAAGAATTCAGAGGAGTCGAGGGCTCACCTTCGGGATGTTGCGGGGCTGTCGAAAAGTTCCCCGAAGCAAGGTGGATCAAACCAAAGCTATGGGTTATGTTAAATATGGATCTGAACAGGGGAAAAAAAAATACCTAGAGGGGGGTGAGTAGGTGTAAACAATAAACACATCAAAATTTTTACGTAAAAATAACCCAATGCGAAAAAGTAAATAACACGCAGAGATTTTACGTGGAAAACTCCAAACCAGGAGTAAAAAACCACGGGATCGATCACACGGTGAAATCCACTAAGATTAAACACGTACAAAGGTGATATAACGTACTCACACACGACTCAACCTTTTTCCATACGCTCCGAGTAGATCTTCCCCGCTCGCTTTGCAACGCGCATCGAATCCACGATTTGCGTCCAACGCCGAATCCACGGCGTCCAACGTCGAGTCCACGACGTCCAACCGAATCCACGGTCTCCACCAAGTAGTACGTCTCGAATCCACGAACGCACCTCGTTTCGAATCCATGAAACGGTAGCACCTTGAGTCCATAAGGCCACGCGAATCCATGCGCCGATTTTTGGCAAAATCGTTGTTTGTTGGTGGTGAAAATGTTAAGAAATTTGTATTGGCGTATTTCGTGAAAGTGGTTAAGTCTTGAAGATTGAAGATGAAGATGCTTGGATCATATACCTCAATCTCAAAAAGAAGAATTCAAAAGGATCAGGTACGTTTAATTAAATAATCTTGGTGATCCGAATACTTCTTATAGTGTAGAAACACTTGGATGGATTTGTAATTGCATAAAAATCAGAAAACTGGATTGTTTTATGTTCAGGATCCGGATCAGGCTACTTCAGTCCGGACCCCGAACGTAGGTAGGTTCATGCGGAAATCCAGTCCGGAACGCCCTTGGTTCAGTCCGGACCCCGAACGTGGATTCTGCAGAAATCGCATGAACAGTCCGGTCCGTGCTTCCTTCAGTCCGGACCCCGAACACTGTTTTTCAAAAATTCTCTGAAAAACAACGACAGTCCGGATCAAGCCAAATTCAGTCCGGACCGTCGTGCGGGATAAAGTCTGTTAAAGTCAGTTTTTGATTCTTATCCTCTTCCAAAGGTTTCTAACCTATAAATAAACCCTTTGATTCATCTTTTAGGGTATAATCCAGTATGACCGAAAAATAGTAAAATCCACATATAGAGAAGAAAGGAAATAACTAGATTTATTCTATGTTTCTTCATCTATATTGATTAATTTGATTCTAGGATTTCAAACTCAGATTTTGAGTAGAATCAAATTAATGAATACTTAGATGGTATTTCCGATCTATCTTTGATCTAAGTATTCGGCGGATTTTCACCACCAACAAAACAACGATTTTTCCAAAAATCGGCGCGTGGATTCGCGTGGCCTTGTGGACTCAAGGTGCTACCGCTCTCGTGGATTCAGAGCGAGGTGCGTTCGTGGATTCGAGACGTACTACTTGGTGGAGACCGTGGATTCGGTTGGACGTCGTGGACTCGACGTTGGACGCCGTGGATTCGGCGTTGGACGCAAATCGTGGATTCGAGGCGCGTTGTGGAGCGAGCGGAGAAGATCTACTAGGAGCGTATGGAAAAAGGTTGAGTCGTGTGTGAGTACGTTATATCACCTTTGTACGTGTTTAATCTAGTGGATTTCACCGTGTGATCGGTCCCGTGGTTTTTTACTCCTGGTTTGGAGTTTTCCACGTAAAATCTCTGCGTGTTATTTACTTTTCCGCATTGGGTTATTTTTACGCAAAGATTTTGGTGTGTTTATTATTTACACCTATTCAACCCCCTTTAGGTATTTTTTTCCTGTTCAGATCCATAATAGTAATAACCAACAAGTGGTATCAGAGCGGGAATAGGGTTGTGAACAATGGTTGAAGGTGGAAACATCAACAGACCACCGTTCTTCGATGGAACAAATTATGCTTATTGGAAAGTACGCATGAGAGCGTTTTTAATTTCCATCGATGAACGGGTGTGGCAATCAATCGAGTTTGGATGGTCAAATCCGACTGAAATTATTGCTGATGTTCGCACCATCAAACCTAGGTCGAAATGGACCAAGGAAGAAATTGATGCATCTTCTTACAACGGCAAAGGAATTAACGCCTTATTTAATGCTTTGTCGCAAACCGAATTCTCTCGCGTCTCGGCATGTGAGACTGCGAAAGAAATCTGGGATGTTCTACAAGTTACACATGAGGGAACAAGCCTTGTGAAGATTCAAAAACTGCAAATGCTTACGAGCAAATTTGACTCAATTTTTATGGCAGAAAATGAATCTTTCACAGATTATTATACACGATTGCAAGATATCGTAAATACATGTGCTAACTTGGGAGAGAAAATTCTAGAATCTAAAGTTGTAAGAAAGATTTTAAGGACTCTTCCAGAAAGATTTCGCCCAACGGTTGCAGCCATTGAAACAGTAAAATACTCGGACGAAATCTGTGTAGAAGAATTAGTTGGTGCACTTCAAACGTATGAAATGACTTTTCCTACTAACTATTTTTCTGGAAAGCCATCTTCTTCTAAGTCTTCAGGTTTTGCGTTGAAATCAACAAAGGAAGAAGACGCGGATTCATCCTCCTCAGACGATGACAAGAATTTATCAATGGAGGATTTCGAGAAGCAACTTGCACTCTTGACTAGAAAATTTCGCCGAAACTTTCGAAGGGGTAACTCAAGCAAAACTTCATCCTTCGTAAAGTCGAAGAAAGGCAAAGGAACTTCAACCTTTAAGTCAAGAAAGCAAGAGAGTTTTTCAAAGGACAAAAAGAACTCGGAGGGACAAATCCAATGCTTCAAGTGCCGAGGCTACGGTCACATCTCAACGGAATGTCCCAACAAGAATCCGTCAAAGAAGAAGGCGATGCAAGCCGTCACTTGGGATGACACCTCAACTTCCAATGAGTCATCTTCCAGTGATGAGGATAACAACGCAACGGCATTCCACGCGTCCACAACTTCACCTTACATATGCTTTATGGCAAGTACATCCGGTTCACTATCCAACTCCTCCCAAGATGAAAAGAATGCAACGGACAATGAACCGAGCGATTCCGAATGTGAAGACTTTGCTTTTGCCTACCATAAACTATTAAAGGATTCAAAGAAATTGGCAAAGCAAAACAAGAGTTTGAGAAGAAGATTGCAGGATCTCGAAGAAGAAGCAAAAAGGGCAACTTCTCTCTCAAACGCTCTTGAAGTGGAAAGGGATAACTTGATCAAAGTAAATGTTTCCCTTCAAGAGAAGAATGAGCATTTCGAGAATGAACACATCAAACTGGTGGATAAAGCCAATTACTTCTTGAAGCTCTACTCCGAGGCTCGACAAGAGAAGATGGAGATGACGAAGACCATTTTCCAACTTAAGGATGATTTGAAGCGATTTTCTTCATGAAGGAGCAAGTTGGATAAATTGTTTGGTCTTGGTCAAACGAACCGTTTGGGCCTTGGATACAATCGAACTGGAGACAGTCCTAGTTCGAGTGAAACAATTTTTGTGCCTCAGTCGGCATCTCCTCCTCCGACGGAAATCAATACATCCAACGACAACAAGCCTACCTCACCTACTTCGGGTTCAACAAGTACAAAGGTATGTTTTCGTTGTGGTTTTGCAGGGCACATAAGAAGAGATTGCAAGATTGGAGTAAAACGATCAAATCAAGCACCTCTTGCAACAACTACCAACGAGTTCATCCCCCGAAAATCAAAGAATAATTTTTCAAAAGAAAAGAACATTGGTAGTACACCTAACAAGACGACGACGTCAAAAAAAAGTGATGAATCAAACAAGACGCTTTCACCAAGGAGAATAACTTCACAATCATTGCCGACGTACTCCAAAACTCAAAAGGTTTGGGTGTGCAAAGGTGAAATCTTCCCTTGTCTTGTTGTTCATACTTCTTTATATGCTTATGACAACTCGTCTTGGTATCTGGATAGTGGATATTCCTGTCACATGACCGGTGACAAAAACTGTTTTCAAACTTTAGAGAAAACCTGTGACGCCCCACTTCCCAGGGGGTCACCCATCCTAGAACTACTCTAGCTCTAGCACGCTTAACTCTCATGTTCCTCTTGGATCTTGCTACCATCCAAAATGCTATAGCCGGGTTAGAGATTTAGTCCTATTATATCATTTATATAGAGGACTAATCCAAATTCCGGGGGTGTCACATTCTTCCCCCCTTTAAGCCCTGACGTCCACATCAGGCTCAAGCACACTCACAAGCACCAGGCGATGTGAGACTCGTCTCGCTAGCCTTAGCCGACCTTGTGAGGAGCTGCACTCCACTCACAACGGTCATTAGCTGGGGAGCCTCGCTCTACCCGCTATATAACCCTGGCTCAGCCGAGACTCATCTCACATTTCCGGCTGGTGAATGGCTCTGATACCAACTGTGACGCCCCACTTCCCAGGGGGTCACCCATCCTAGAACTACTCTAGCTCTAGCACGCTTAACTCTCATGTTCCTCTTGGATCTTGCTACCATCCAAAATGCTATAGCCGGGTTAGAGATTTAGTCCTATTATATCATTTATATATAGGACTAATCCAAATTCCGGGGGTGTCACAAAACCTCCGGAGAACTTGTAGTTTTCGGAGACGGTCGTTCTTCAAAAATTGTTGGAAAAGGGACAATCACTATTCCAGAAGGCCCGTTTTTGAACAATATTTTATTTGTTGAATGCCTTAAGACCAACCTCATTAGCATTAGTCAATTATGTGATAATGGCTTTTCAGTTAATTTTTTTTCTACAGAATGCATTGTAACTGATAAGGACCATGTATTCTTTTTGAAAGGGGTTAGATATGAAAATAATTGCTATGTAGTTCCTAACAAGATTTCTGAACATTGTAACCTAGTGTCACTTGATAACGAAATACTTTGGCATGAAAGACTAGGTCACATCAATTTTAAGGAACTAGCAAGGATTTCTAATAAAGACGTGGTTAAGGGAGTTCCTAAATTATCATTTAAAGAAAACATTGTGTGTGGAGGTTGTCAAAAAGAAAAACAATCAAGGGTCGCGCACAAGAACTTGAACCACGTGGAAACCAAACGGCCATTAGAATTACTGCACATGGACTTAACGGGCCCGACTCGTCAACCAAGTTTGGTAGGTAAATGGTACATTTTTCTTATGGTTGATGATTTCTCTAGATTTTCACGGGTAACATTTTTAAAAGAGAAAGCGGATACTTTCGATTCTTTTTATGAGATTTGTCATCGTATTATGATTGAGAAAAATGAAAAGATCGTTCGTGTTCGAAGTGATAGAGGTGGAGAATTTATAAATTCAAAATTCATTGATTTTTGCACTTCCAATGGCATAAAACATGAATTCTCTGCACCCTATACACCTCAACAGAATGGTGTAGTCGAGCGCAAAAACAGAGTAGTACAAGAGATGGCGCGTATTATGCTTCATAGCCGGAAACTCCCGTTGTAGTGTCCCAGGATCCCAAGTGGTTTTTCCCCTATTTCGAGGTGTGGAACACCTATTATTGGTGTGTTGGGTCCCAACATGTCAAAGGGATGTGTTGATTTGGACTCAGTGAGGAATTGGGATCAAGCCTGACCTTCGGCTGCCTTTGCCGAATTTTAGGAGTAGATTCAGGCTGAACGGAGGCCGTATTTGGATTCAGCGCGGAAAAACGCTTGAAAACGGCTATTTATTTATTTTTTCTGAGTCCGGATGCCCAAAAACGGACCCCCGAAAGTTTTCTGCGCAAAATGGTGCATGGGGGGGGAGCCGTGGACCGGCCAGGACACGTGGCGGCCCCTTATTGGGCCGGCGCACGCTTCTCGGTCCACGGAACGGGCCGCCGGTGCACGGTGGACCGGCGGGCCACGTGGCAGGCGCCGGTTGGTCCGGTGCAGCGCGCGCGGCGCATGGACCGCGCGCGGGCAGCGCGGGCAGGCCGGGCAGGCGGGGGGCAGAGGTGCGGCGCACGGTGCACCGGGGCGCGCCACGTGGCGGCCCCGGGTTGGACGGCACAGGTGCGCGCGGTGCACCCGCGGGCGCCCGCCTGCGGCCGTACGCGCACGCGTGGCAGGCGCGCAGGCGCGCAGCGGCGCGGCCGGCGGGCGTGTCGGGCGGGAAAGGGGGCGCCACGTGGCGCCACGCCACGGGCTGGCGCCACCCACCCCGCCGCCCCGCATGGGGGGCACGTGGCCGCAGCCGGTTCGCCGGGCGCGCTGTCCCCTGTGCGGGGGACACGTGTCGGACGCCCGGGCGGGTTGGACCGGCATTCGGTCCGGCCGGATCTTTTGCGCGGGAGTGGGCCGAGTTGGGCCGAGCACTGTTTGGGCCCGGTTTCGGGGCCCGAGGGCCCGAAACTTTCGGGCGCCCGAAACCGGGACATAATTGGAATTTTTCCAATTGTTCTGAGTGGGCCTATAAATAGGCCTCCCCTCCCTCCTTCTTGCTGTTTTTTCGAGAGATAAAGAGAGAACCAGAGGGAGATTACTGTAGCAAAGTTGTTCCTCACATTATTTTGCATCTCGTGGTGGATTCCCAGATTTTTCGGAAGCTCGACAACGGCGATCCGGATTTTACAGTGTGCCTCGGTTTTCCTCCATTTTCGTCCTGTTATCGTCGCATTTCAGTCCGAGAAGCCCCCTGCGCAGTACAGGAGTCCCTTTTCGACGATTTCTTCGCCGGTGTGTTCCTGAGAGGTAGGGCTTCGTTTTCCGTGTTGGTGGTTTCTCTGGATTCCGATTCCTTGGCACGATTCCCGAGGTGTTTTGACCCCATCTTTTGCTGTTTGGATTTTTGGACAGCGGCAACTTCGACGAATTATTTCTTGGCGTAGGAATATCAGATCGAGGCGATTTAACAGTCGATTTTGGGCTACTTTTCGCGAGGAACGCAACCGTGATTTTTTTGGGATTTTTGGAGCTCGGGACAGAGGTGAAATTCCTCGTTTTGCGTGCTGATTATAAAAACAGCAAAAATCTGTTTTGGGACTTGTAATTTTTACACTGTGTGCAATGTAGGTGGTTGTAGGACACTGTTTCAGCTGACTGTGTGCTTAGAGGACAGCTGATAGCGGAGTTTTTCTTGGGGTGTTGTGCACGCTTTTCGAGGTGGGTGGTTGTGTTTCCCTCTTTGTTGACATGCTCACTAGGAGTAGTAGAGTTCCCCAATTATAAATGTGACAACTAGCTGATAGTATATGAACTTGATGCAATGCCCCCTAATTTAGTTGATAACCTTTATGTGATAAATTTGGGACAATAATGTTGGACAATTGCTATATCTTAATCCGCATGCAATTAAGTAGCACATTAATGTTTTAAAACAACTCTTTGCAATAAACCATAGTCATTTTTCTAATGATTTTTAAAAGGATAATTGCATGCTTATCTGGACACTTAGTTAGACCACTATTTACTGCTGCACTATATTATGGGATTTGACTTAGGAGAAAACATGTGTTATTGTTCTTCTTCTCTATCGATGCATGATGCTCGAGTCTGATTGGGATTTTGGGATAGTGCAGTCTGGACCTTGAGTCTGGGACAGTTTAGACTCGTCTTGGGGATTGTGGGGCATAGTGGCAACCGCGGATGTTAGGCGGTTGGCCAGATGTTTTTACTTTATCAGATTGGGATTTATGGGTTCAGCGGCGACCGCGGATTTTGGGCGGTTGACCGGATGTTATCATCACATCAGATTGGGGATCGGGATTGCATTAGTGGATGGAGTTTTCCCACTTTGATCATAGTCATGATCCAGTCCTGCTATTGTGAGACATTGGTTACAGAGATGCTTGATACAGAGATACTTTACTCGTGTGGGTCGCTCCCCTCGAGTGCCACTCCGGAGTAGGCTTTTTGACCGTGACGGGTGCCGGTCAGTTGGTGAGTTGTGAGTGATGACAGAGCAGGCAGTGCCAGTGCTTCCTGGCCCTTCTGATTGGGTTTCTTTGGGCAGTTAGCCTTATAGTTGCATGCATACAGTCATCTTTTTGGCACTGCATTTAGAGGCATAGTAGTAGTAGTTTCTTTTCAGCAGCCTTTATAGCTTACCACTGTTCCCTCCTTTTGCCTCTTTATTCCTAGTGGGTGCGTCAGCATTTGAGGTTTTACCCACTAGGGGAGGCTACTGGTTTATCTAGTAGTTCTCACCCCCATTGTTGTTTTCTTGTCCTTTTTCCCCTTTGTTTTGCAGAGTCGTCTGTGGGAGCTGCTGGGCCTTCAGCGGCAGATCGATGTAAGAGGATCGCCGACTAGCTAGATCATCTACCCCGAGTGAGAGATTAGCTAGGCTTTTATTGTACCTCCCCTTTTGTATCTCAGACTACAGTAGTTTACTTTTGGGTCTGGCTTGGGCCAGCTGGTTGTATATTGTGGTGAGCTGGGAGTTTATTGTACTTTTATTTCAGCTTGTACCTTACTTCAGTCTGAGATTACTATTAGTTCTTTTAGTTCAGCTCTGTTTATGCTCTTTTATTGTATATTATATATCTGAGCAGGTTACCAGCGCTTCGTGTACATGAAAAATTCTGTGTGCACGGCGGATCTGTTGGCAGGCCCGGGTTCTGGTTTACACCCGGGGCGTGACAGATTAAGTTGGTATCAGAGCTTAGGGATAGGTCAGTTGGGACTTAAGAAACCCTAGGCTTTTGGCAGACCCTAGGATGATAGGGCGTGAGAGACGTGACACTTTGCGAAAGTCCTTGATTTATTTATTTGACTCTTCCAGAGAGTGAAGAGGGATTGACATACCCAATTTCTGGTCGACAGTTATGTTGGCTGCAGACAACATAAAGTCGCAGAAATAGGGGGATGTCTCTGACTTTCGCTAGATTGGGTCGTGTGGGGTTTTGGTACTGATTGTGGTTTCTTGTGGCAGGATGCCTCCTTGACGCAGGATGTTGACGCGTTCGCAGCCTTCTTCCTCAGAGCCCGAGCAGCAGGAGTCCGGGCAGGGTCAGCAGAGTGAGGTGCAGGAGCTACAGGCACAGATGGCTCAGATGTCGGAGGCTGTTCGGCGTCAGGAGGAGGCCATGGGTCGGCTGACGCAGCTGTTGGAGCAGAGGACGCAGCCTGTTGTATCACCCCCGGAGAGTTCTCCTGTACCATCCTTCCCTACTGTGGCTCCCCCAGCTGTACCGGTGACCCCGGCATCCCCTATTGCTCGGGGCACTGGTGGACAGCCATCTGGTTTGACGGGACCACTGACCCCGGCCGAGCAGCGGGAGGTGGTTGACTTGCTGATGAGGTTTCGCCAGTTTGACCCGCCCCGTTTCTCGGGGCAGAGCGCCGAGCCGTGGGAGGCAGAGTCGTGGATCACGGCGATGGAGCGACGCTTTGAGACGCTGTTCATCGAGGAGCGGTACCAGGTGTTATTGGCGATGAACTTTTTGGAGCGCAACGCCGAGGCGTGGTGGCAGCGTGTGCGACCGGCTGGTCCGCCTGGGGCTCAGCTCCTGACCTGGGTGGAGTTTCGCAGTTTACTTCTTGGGGCCTTCTTCCCAGAGAGCGTCCGGCAGAGATTGGAGGAGCAGTTGAGGAACCTTCGACAGGGGGATCGGCCCGTGCACGAGTATATAGTGGATTTCAATCAGTTGCTGCCATGCGTACCATATGTGGCTAGAGATGAGGCGCACCGGATTTACATGTTTGAGCGAGGGTTGCGCCGGGACATTTTTCAGCTGGTTCGCTCACGCAGGTTGCAGACCTTAGAGGCCTCGATGGAGCAGGCGCTCTATGTAGAGTGCGGGGAGGTAGTGATGGATGAAGTATCTCCAGCTCCCGTAGTGATCCCGGGGGCGAAGCGACCAGCACCGGAGGTTGGGGGACAGGCGAGTTCGTGGAGGCCGCCACGACCGCTCAGCCACAGTTTTCCGGCCGTGGACGGTCGGAGCGGCGAGGGCCTGGTGGATCCCAGAGGCCCCAGCAGCAGCAGCAGCAGAGATCGCAGTCGTCGCAGCGAGGATCGCAGCGGCAGCCTCAGCGACAGCGGCAGTCTCACCAGCAGCAGCAGCAGTCACAACAGCCACGGGCCCCCGGCAGTTGTATTTTCTGTGGAGGTAAGCATCTTCCGGGCACCTGCGACCAGCGGTGGGGTCGTTGCTACGGATGTGGACAGCCCGGGCACATTCGAGCTTCGTGCCCCTTTTCGACCTCCGCCGCCCCTTCTTCAGCATCTGCCCCATCATCATCGCAGCAGCGGTCGACGGCTCAGCGGCCTTATACTCCAGCGAGCAGGCCCTCTTCTTCCCATCCCACAGATTATCGCCCTCCAGCTCAGAGTGGGCGGGTGTATGCTGCACAGGTAGAGGACTCTTCAGCAGCAGACCATGTGGTGGCAGGTATCACCTTACTCTCTGGCATTAGGACTCGTACTTTATTTGATACTGGAGCATCGCATTCTTTTATTAGTAGATCTTTTGCATCATTACATGGGTTAGAGGTAGGACTTTTGCCACGTACACGAGAGGTTCAGATTCCCGATCACACTTTGCACGTGGAGAAATGTTGTTGGTCTTACCCGATGCAGATCGAGTCCTGGATTATGCCAGCAGACCTGTTGGTCTTGAGACAGCTGAGGGACTTTGATGTGGTTCTCGGGATGGACTGGCTGGCTCGGTATTTCGCGACTATTGACTGTGCCGAGAGAACTGTCACTTTTAGAGAGCCAGGCCAGGAGGTGTTGGTGTACCGGGGATGTCAGAGCGCTTTCTTTGCCTCTATGGTTTCGACTTCCCGAGCGAGACGGATGATTCATCGAGGATGTGTAGCCTTTTTGGCTAGTGTTGTTGAGGGGCCTACGGCGGCACCGGGACTCGGGGATATTCCTATTGTTCGCGAGTTTCCGGATGTGTTTCCACCTGAGCTGACTAGTATGCCGCCCGACAGGGAGATCAAGTTTGTGATTGACGTAGTTCTAGGAACTGCGCCAATCTCTAAGGCTCCTTACCGGATGGCACCGGCTGAGCTGCGAGAGCTTAAGGCACAGTTGCAAGATTTGATGGATAAGGGTTTCATTAGACCCAGTGTGTCGCCCTGGGGAGCGCCGGTGCTATTCGTGAAGAAGAAGGATGGATCACTTCGACTGTGTGTGGACTATAGGGAATTGAATAAAGTGACCATCAAGAACAAATACCCTCTGCTGCGCATCGACGATCTCTTTGATCAGCTGCAAGGGTCTTGTGTCTTCTCTAAGATAGATCTACAGTCTGGTTACCACCAACTGAAGGTGAAGGCCGAGGATATTCCTAAGACTGCTTTCAGATCACGGTACGGACATTATGAGTTTACAGTTATGCCGTTTGGATTGACTAATGCCCCTGCCGCCTTTATGGACTTGATGAACAGAATATTTCGGCCATTTTTGGATCGTTTTGTGGTGGTGTTCATTGATGATATCCTTGTTTACTCCCGGAGCGAGGCCGAGCATGAGGAGCACTTGAGGACTGTGCTACAACTTCTACGAGAGAAGAAGTTGTATGCAAAGCTGGCGAAGTGCAAGTTTTGGCTTCGGGAGGTAGCTTTCTTGGGCCATGTGATTTCCGCCGCCGGTGTAGCTGTAGACCCGGCGAAGATTGAGGCAGTTCGTGATTGGCCCCGACCGACGACTGTATCAGAGGTGCGCAGCTTCATGGGATTAGCTGGTTATTATCGTCGGTTCGTGGAAGGCTTTGCGAAGCTTTCCACACCCCTCACTCGGTTGACGCGTAAAGGAGTTAAGTTTATCTGGAGTGAGGACTGCCAGAGGAGCTTTGAGGAGCTGAAGGATAGATTGATGACCGCTCCTATCCTTTCCCTCCCTGTTATGGGGAAAGGATATGTGATCTACAGTGACGCATCGCACAGTGGACTTGGTTGTGTGTTGATGCAGGAAGGGAGGGTAATTGCTTATGCATCGAGACAGCTCAAGGATTACGAGAAGAATTACCCTACCCATGACTTGGAGCTTGCTGCCGTGGTGTTTGCACTGAAGCTTTGGCGCCATTACCTGTATGGAGAGCATTGTGAGATCTACACCGACCACAAGAGCTTAAAGTATCTGTTCACAGAAGGAGCTGAACTTGAGGCAGCGCAGGTGGTTAGAGCTATTAAAGGATTATGATGTGGACATTCTTTACCACCCAGGCAAGACTAATGTGGTCGCTGATGCATTGAGCAGGAGAGCAGTACAGAGCTTGTCTATGTTGATCACAGACCAGGCGCCGCTATTAGAGGAGATGAGACGGCTCGAGATAGAGGTTGTGTCCCCTGGGGTCTCTGCTAGACTGACGTCATTAGTCGTGCAGCCCACTCTGCTGGACAGGATCAGGGAGAAACAGAGTGAGGACCCCCACTTGACCAGGATTCGAGATCAGATTCCAAGTGATCAGTCAGGGGACTTTACAGTGGATGCTGCGGGAGTACTGAGGTACAGGGACCGAGCATGTGTGCCAGTGGATGCTGAGATCAGAGAGCAGATATTGAGAGAGGCCCATTATACACCTTATACCCTTCATCCTGGGGGGACTAAGATGTATAAGGACCTCAAGGCACATTTCTGGTGGAATGGCATGAAGAGGGATATCGGGAGATTTGTGGCTCAGTGTTTGACTTGTCAGCAAGTAAAAGCTGAGCATCGAGTGCCAGCTGGCAAGTTACAAAGTCTCCCAATCCCCGAGTGGAAATGGGACCACATTACGATGGATTTCGTGGTCGGATTGCCGAGGGCACAGGGCGGAGCAGATGCTATCTGGGTAGTTGTGGATCGACTTACCAAGTCAGCGCACTTTTTGCCTATGCAGACTACTTGGCCACTCGAGCGACTAGCCCAGTTATACCTTGATGAGATAGTGAGGTTGCATGGAGTACCCGCCTCCATTGTGTCAGATAGAGATCCGAGATTTGCCTCGCGTTTCTGGAGGAGTTTGCAGACCGCCTTGGGGACTCAGCTCAGATTCAGTACAGCTTTTCATCCACAGACTGATGGGCAGTCAGAGCGGACTATACAGATCTTGGAGGACATGCTGAGGGCTTGCGTCTTGGATTTCGGCGGAGGATGGATTCGACACGTATCTTTGGTTGAGTTTGCGTACAACAACAGCTTCCAAGCGAGCATACAGATGGCTCCGTTTGAAGCGTTGTATGGACGCAAGTGTCGATCACCACTTTATTGGAGTGACGTAGGCGAGAGACGGACCTTGGGGCCAGATATACTGCTAGAGGCAGAGGAGAAGGTCCGAGTGATTCGACAGCATCTTCAGACCGCTCAGAGTCGACAGAGGAGCTATGCTGATGTTCGGCGACGAGACTTAGAGTTTCAGGTTGGAGATCATGTATTTCTGAAAGTCTCGCCGTCCAAGGGGATTAGGAGGTTTGGCATTCGCGGGAAACTCAGCCCCCGATACATTGGGCCCTTTGAGGTGTTGGAGCGTATCGGGCCAGTTGCTTATCGACTTGCACTTCCCCCGAGACTTGCTGGTGTCCACGATGTTTTTCATGTTTCCACTCTGAGGAGGTACGTCTTCGACCCGTCGCACGTCATCGACTTTGCACCACTCGAGATCAGCGAGGATTTGAGATATGAGGAGCGCCCACTGCGGATTCTAGATCGGGAGGTGAAAGAATTGCGCAATCGGACCATCCCCTATGTGAAGATCCTTTGGAGCAATCATGATGAGCGCGAGGCGACGTGGGAGCTTGAGTCAGAGATGATGGACGCCTACCCCTACCTGTTCGAGGCTCAGGATTGAGGTATGATTTTCGTTTCGAGGACGAAACTTTTGTTAGTGGGGGAGGATGTAGTGTCCCAGGTCCCCAGTGTTTTTCCCCTGTTTCGGGATGTGGAACACCTATTATTGATGTGTTGGGCCCCAACATGTCAAAGGGATGTGTTGATTTGGACTCAGTGAGGAATTGGGATCAAGCCTAACCTTCGACTGCCTTTGCCGAATTTTAAGAGTGGATTCAGGCTGAACGGAGGCCGTATTTGGATTCAGCGCGGAAAAACGCTTGAAAACGGCTATTTATTTATTTTTTCTGAGTCCGGATGCCCAAAAACGGACCCCCGAAAGTTTTCTGCGCAAAATGGTGCATGGGGGGAGCCGTGGACCGGCCAGGACACGTGGCGGCCCCTTATTGGGCCGGCGCACGCTTCCCGGTTCACGGAACGGGCCGCCGGTGCACGGTGGACCAGCGGACCATGTGGCAGGCGCCGGTTGGGCCGGTGCAGCGCGCGCGGCGCATGGACGCGCGCGGGCAGCGGGGCAGGCCGGGCAGGCGGGGGCAGGGCGCGGCGCACGGTGCACCGGGGCGCGCCACGTGGCGGCCCCGGGTTGGACGGCGCAGGTGCGCGCGGTGCACCCGCGGGCGCGCGCCTGCGGCCGTACGCGCACGCGGCGCAGGCGCGCAGGCGCGCAGCGCGCGGCCGGCGGCGTGTCGGGCGGAAAGCCCACGTGGCGCCACGCCACTGGCTGGCGCCACCCACCCCGCCGCCCCGCAGGGGGGCACGTGGCCGCGCCGGTTCGCCGGGCGCGCTGTCCCCTGTGCGGGGGACACGTGTCGCACGCCCGGGCGGGTTGGACGGGCTTCGGTCCGGCCGGATCCCGTGCGCGGGAGTGGGCCGAGTTGGGCCGGCACTGTTTGGGCCCGGTTTCGGGGCCCGAAAGATTCGGGCGCCCGAAACCGGGACACAATTGGAATTTTCCAATTGTTTTGTGGGCCTATAAATAGGCCTCCCCTCCCTCTCTTTTTCTGTTTTTTCGAGAGATAGAGAGAGAACCAGAGGGAGAGCACTGTAGAAAGTTGTTCCTCTCTTTATTTTCATCTCGTGGTGGATTCCCAGATTTTTCGGAAGCTCGACAACGGCGATCCGGATTTTACAGTGTGCCTCGGTTTTTCCCCATTTTCGGCCCGTTATCGTCGCATTTCAGTCCGAGGAGTCCCCTGCGCAGTACAGGAGTCCTTTTTCGACGATTTCTTCGCCGGTGTGTTCCTGAGAGGTAGGGCTTCGTTTTCCGTGTTGGTGGTTTCTCTGGATTCCGATTCCTTGGCACGGTTCCCGAGGTGTTTTGACCCCCCTTTTGCTGTTTGGATTTTTGGACAGCGGCAACTTCGACGAATTATATCTTGGCGTAGGAATATCAGATCGAGGCGATTTAACAGTCGATTTGGGCTACTTTTCGCGAGGAACGCAACCGTGATTTTTCTGGGATTTTTGGAGCTCGGGACAGAGGTGAAATTCCTCGTTTTGCGTGCTGATTATAAAAACAGCAAAATCTGTTTTGGGACTTGTATTTTTACACCGTGTGCAATGTGTGTGTTGTAGGACACTGTTTCGGCTGACTGTGTGCTTAGAGGACAGCGGAGCGGAGTTTTTCTTGGGTGTTGTGCACGCTTTTCGAGGTGGGTGGTTGTGTTTCCCTCTTTGTTGACATGCTCACTAGGAGTATTAGAGTTCCCCAATTATATATGTGACAACTAGCTGTTAGTATGTGAACCTGATGCAATGCCCCCTAATTTAATTGATAGCCTTTATGTGATAAATTTGGGACAATAATGTTGGACAATTGCTATATCTTAACCCCGCATGCAAATAAGTATCACATTAATGTTTTAAAATAATTCTTTGCAATAAACCTTAGTCACTTTTCTAATGCTTTTTAAAAGGACAATTGCATGCTTATCTGGACACTAGTTAGGCCACTATTTACTGCTGCACTATATTATTGGATTTGACTTAGGAGAAAACATGTGTTATCGTTCTTCTTCTCTATCGATGCATGATGCTCGAGTCTGATTGGGATTTTGGGATAGTGCAGTCTGGACCTCGAGTCTGGGATAGTTAGACTCGTCTTGGGGATTGTGGGGCATAGTGGCAACCGCGGATGTTAGGCGGTCGGCCAGATGTTTTTACTTTATCAGATTGGGATTTATGGGTTCAGCGGCGACCGCGGATTTTGGGCGGTTGACCGGATGTTATTATCACATCAGATTGGGGATCGGGATTGCATTAGTGGATGGAGTTTTCCCACTTTGATCATAGTCATGATCCAATCCTGCTATTGTGAGACATTGGTTACAGAGATGCTTGATACAGAGATACTTTACTCGTGTGGGTCGCTCCCCTCGAGTGCCACTCCGGAGTAGGCTTTTTGACCGTGATGGGTGCCGGTCAGTTGGTGAGTTGTGAGTGATGACAGAGCAGGCAGTGCCAGTGCTTCTGGCTTTTTGATTGGGTTTCTTTGGGCGGTTAGCCTTATAGTTGCATGCATACAGTTATCTTTTTGGCACTGCATTTAGAGGCATTATAGTAGCAGTTTCTTTTTCAGCAGCCTTTATAGCTTACTACTGTTCCCTCATTTTGCCTCTTTATTCCTAGTGGGTGCGTCAGCATTTGAGGTTTTACCCACTAGGGGAGGCTACTGGTTTATCTAGTAGTTCTCACCCCCATTGTTGTTTCTTGTCCTTTTCCCCTTGTTTTGCAGAGTCGTCTGTGGGAGCTGCTGGGCCTTCAGCGGCAGATCGAGATAAGAGGATCGCCGACTAGCTAGATCATCTACCCCGAGCGAGAGATTAGCTAGGCTTTTATTGTACCTCCCCTTTTGTATCTCAGACTACAGTAGTTTACTTTTGGGTCTGGCTTGGGCCAGCTGGTTGTATATTGTGGTAAGCTGGGAGTTTATTGTACTTTTATTTCAGCTTGTACCTTACTTCAGTCTGAGATTACTATTAGTTCTTTTAGTTCAGCTCTGTTTATGCTCTTTTATTGTATATTATATATCTGAGCAGGTTACCAGCGCTTCGTGTATATGGAAAATTCTGTGTGCACGGCGGATCTGTTGGCAGGCCCGGGTTCTGGTTTACACCCGGGGCGTGACACCCGTTACACTTTTGGGCTGAAGCAGTTAACACTCCGGTCTACGTAATTAATCGGTACATTTGCGTCCGTGACATTTTTAATACCACCATATGAGCTATTGTTTTTGTAGAAACCGAATATCAAATATTTTCGATATTCGGGGTCCTGTTATATTTTTACGTAATCGCGAAAATCTTGAAAATTCGACTCTCGAAGTGACGAAGAAATTTCATGGGTTATTCTACAAACAGTAGAGCATATCGGATTTTTAATCCCCCGAATTTAAAACGATGGTAGAATCTTTTAATTTAAGTAGATGAAGCTTTTTATTTTGCATCTGATAAATCTACCCTGATTTTCTTTTGATGATGATACTCCTGTAAATGCATCTTCTCATAGTAATTCTTTCGATATGTTGATGCTCTCATGGTTATTCTATTTTATCTGATATGCAGGAATCTCACCAATATTTCCGACACTCCGTTACCTCAAACGCTACGTATCTCCAAGGATCATCCCAGAATCAATATTATTGGAGACCCCAAGAAGGAGTCAGGACTCGGAGACAATTGTTTTGTGTGAGTCGCATGTTACGTCTCCATGTTGGAACCAAAGAACGTTGATGAAGCTCTTCCAGGATGATTATTGGATTGAAGCAATGCAGAAGAGCTCTATCACTTCGAAAAAACAAAGTCTGGGAACTAACGAAGCCTCCGAACAACACAACATAATTGGTAATAAGTGCATTTTTAAGAACAAAAAAACGAGGATGGTACCCATTATTAGGACAAAGCACGCCTAGTTGCTCAGGGCTATTCACAAATTGAAGGTATAATACTTTGATGAGACGTTCGCCCCCGGTAGCTCGTCTCGAGTCAATTCGCACCCTTTTCGCCATTGCTTGTCTTTCAAAATCAACTTTTTCAAATGGACGTTAAGAGCGCCTTTTTAATATGTCTATTAGCTTTGAAATTCACAAATTTCTTTTTTTTT
>CM054936.1:6289803-6307303 GCA_029168755.2 Tillandsia fasciculata
GGATTTTACATTTAAACAGATACACTCCAATACAATAATCCGAATCACCACCCAAACAACCCACCCCTCCATTTCTAGCAATAAAAAAGATGTTAAATCGCCCCCTACAATAATAATATTAAGACACTTAAAAGTCGTTTACACGAAAGAGATCGGAGAAAGGGCAGCTTAAGTTACTGACATAGAAGAACCAGGAGGTGTATGACATACCGGAAATGTAATATACATCATAAAATACAACACGACGACTCACGAGGATACACTTGAAAACAGTTTTACATTAAACACCGGCATTTCAATCTTACCGACCGATGGTTGAATACACACCCATAGTAAAATAAGAATGTTGTCGCGGGGTTTTTATCAACCCTCGCTCGCGTATAGGTGTGTCCATTCCTTCGCTGCATCATAACAGAAAATATTTTGCCAAAAATTATCATGGCCAAGAAGATTAGCGAGAATATGCCACTAACTAGAAATGCTGTTAATTTGGTGTTATTCACACTTGAGTCTCTTAAGTTTGATCCCGGATTTTGATAGCACATAGCTCCAATTATAACATTTTATTCCCTGGATAGTGTTCTGTGCAATAATTAAGTCCGACGGTTAGTAAACTGTCGAATGAAAGATGCAACCATTCACTGGCGGTGCCAACCACAAAACACTGCCACATCGACAAACTCTAAAAATGACACGGTTGTGGCATCCTTCCTGGCGGAAAGACCCCAACTTTCACCGAGTTTGAAATTTGGGGACTAAATTATTGACACTAAAATGCTAAGGTTGCGGGCCGAGATCTGGATCAAACTTTAAGGACTTAAGAAGTTTGTAATACCCCTTGCAAATAATATAGTGACTCGATGAATTGACAGGGCATCCCATCAAAACATTTATGAAGGGGCCAAATCTCGTATCTGATGGTCTAAGTCACTGCCTTACCAGTCTCTACAGCCTCCACTTCATTTGCCTTCCAGTGCTTTGCGATGTTGTCAGACAGCGGGTCGTCTGGGTTTGGAGCACTGAGAAGTGCTTGAATACTGCAACCAACAAATCAAAAGATTGAGAACGAAAAAGATAATACCACTTAAGCAAGGCAACCATCAAAGTCTGTAATTTTGGACCAACCATTTAGGCATTTAGATATATAGTTAAAGGAGTCATGGCCAGATGTTTTAAGTGGATATCTTGATTACAAGCACATTAGGAAGGAGTGCAAGTACGAAAATGGCATGGTAACAAGAATACAAGGTATGATTTCTGGAGAAAGCAGATTTAGTGCGTTGTAGCATTGCGGGTGATGAGAAGGGAGAAAGCAGAGTGCAATAGAAAGAAAAACACCAAAATTATTAAATGAAACTCTACGACTGTTGTTTTAGCAAAGCAACACAACAGAAACATGACGTTAACTTACCTCAAAAGAACTGTGCGGATCTGTAGCGCAGGACTCCATTTGTCCTTTAAAATATCAAGGCATATTCTTCCAAGCTGTATAATCAAGTCCAGAATTGAAGACCATATCTCCTCAGAAAATCCAAGAAAAAGTACAGAATATACTTGCCTTGTCAATGTTGGGATGGTAATTTTTGGTGAGGAAACGAACCTGTCTCAATGACAATCAAAATAATGAATGCACGGGTATACAGATACTAAGTCAAATATTAATTTAGAAATCAATGGATGGATGCCCTTTAATAACAAGAAGGCATACTTTGGATTAAATATTCTGCAACCAAATAGGTGCTAACAAAGAAGAGGTCAGATTATCTCCACTATTTTCAAAATACCTATTAGCCAATATCGAATGTTGTACAACTAAGGAGACGAAGATATCAACCGTCCCTAGTGCAAGTGGCAAAGGGCTTGATGGTTGATACCCGAAACCCGAGTTCGAAGCCTAGTTTCTTTACATTTCCAGCTAAGTTTATTTTAAAAATAAACGAAGCGGGTAGCATGCTTCCTTTCTCTCAAAAAAAAAAAGGAGACGAAGATATAAAGAGAGGGAGAGGGAAAGGGATAGGTGAGAGGGGGGTGGGTTATCATTGATCTTACATGATTATACACCACACTCCAATATGTATTTATTGCTTTATATAACACTAATGGCATTACTAGGGTTTTATATAACACTTGTATTTTCGACCAAGCTCTACACCAACAAAGGCCTAGTTCTATCGTCACTATGCTAGTTGTAACTATCTTTTAAAATCCAACTTTCAATCACTACCAAAATGCGTATTTGCATGTCTAACCAATGTCTGATATGCAGTTTTTAGGTTGCTGTTAGCGTTAATGTGCTGTTTAAATTTACTAGGTTCAAGAGAGACCAAGTACAGCATACACTCAACAGTGATGATGACTACACAAAGAAAATATAAAAGAATGACTAAGATAGCTAAAACAATAATCTTTTCATACTTTGGTATTAAAAAGGTGTCTCTTAATGCTTTAGTTCCCTCGTGCACACAAAAAAATTGCGCAGTAGTAGAAAAAAACAAAGAAAAGTTTGTGGATGTACAACAGGAATCTGAAGCTATTATTCCATTAGTAATTAAATAACTCTATTTTGCACAAATTAACTAGAAATAATGTCTCAAGTAGCAAAGATAGCCTACTATCAATGGTTACACTTAACACGATCTCTATGGACATTAGCCTTACCTTGGGCGCAGCCATTGGATATTCCTCAGGCAAGAATAATTCAAGCTTGAAAACCCCTCCTAACCAGATGCAAAAGTTGAACAAAAAAAAGTAGTGATACTTCGTAAGAATATACATCAAAATGCCAAATGATACAGAATTTAATTGAAAAATGAATGGTAATATATAAACCAAATCAAAAAACGAAAACCTCCATTTTAGGAGAGGAAAATACCAAACCACAAATATCAACAAATTATTATAATAGTCTCTCTGTAGACTGAGAGCAACAGTATCTAATTAAAGATTCCACATGAGCCATCCAAAAAACAACTACTGGACATGAGTGTTACAAAAAATAAAATAAAATAAAATAAAAATAGAGAACATGTATGGGAAGAATAAAAATAGGAATCAATAAAGCATATTCAATCCTTTGAACTATAAGGATCAAATAATAATCACTGCAAACAGACACAAAGTATCATACAGAGAAAAGTGTTGACATAGCGATCAAATAAACATAGGCCGCCTTAGCTAGAACCAAATGCTACTGCTTTGGTGCTTATTTTAGCAAGAAAACCCAGCTAAAAGCAAACTGATTAATAAGCCACCCGTCCATGCTTCAGTGAATTCAGAGACCTCAATATAAAAAACAGTTAAAAATAAGATAAAATATATTATTCATTCAGAAGAGAAAGGATTTGTGTAAAGGGCAGAAAATGAGCGTCAAGCTGGGACCAAAGGAAAAAGATCCAACAACATAATTAATTAATCTCTCAAGCGAAACTAGCATATGTTATGTAAATTCATTTTCAATTTTATCTTAAAATTCTTTTAGAATTTGAAAGGCTTTCTAATTAACTTTCGTTCCAACTCCTGTATATCCATCTAAAGCTAAGGCCCCATTTGGTTTAGCGATAAAGCGGGGATAACGAAAGTCATCCATGCTATTCAGCCAAACAAGGCATTTGATAGCCGGGATACAATATCCTGATCAAACCTAGCAATTTCCAATTATCCCGGAATAGCTTGGGATTTTGGTAGAATAGAGCTATTCCAAGGTTTAATTCCAAGCTTTATTAATATTATAAATTGAATAAAAGTAAAAAGCTAGGCTTGTGTGCTTTTAGAAGGACGGCGGCCTCCTTACTATCAAGTCATTTTCGATGTTGGGACTTTCGTATCGACGATCCGCTATATTAGACTTCATCAAGAGAATTTAAAATATTTTGAAAATAAACTTCGCGATTTTTCAATATCATTTGCCTAATGATCAAAGGGACAATCAACAATTTTAATGGTCGTGATGAGCCATTTGATTTTAACAGTGTAGAAATATCCAAATCACGTAAAATTTTAACAGAAAATTTTTTATACTATATAAAACAAGTTCAATATCTTTGATCTAAAATTTTAGTGTTATATCATCATTTTTTGTGAGACTTTTATTTTTATTCGTTGATTTTGAGCCCTTTCGATCACTAGGTAAATGATATCAAAAAATTATGAAATTTATTTTTTAGATACTTTAAATGCCCTAGATCAAATCTAACGGAGCTAATCGTTGATTCGGAAGTAACAGCATCGGAAACGACTTGATAGCACGAAAGCCTCCGTGCTTCTAAAAGCACACAAGCCAGACTCTTAAAGTAAATTACGTAGATATATATTATATATTATAATAAATTATTTTTACTATAAAATTACTAATTGTATATATTACTACATATTATTTGTAATTAAATATTATAATAAATTATTTTTATTAAATTTAATTTGAAGTAGAATTTTAAAAATAAATTATTTTATAATAAAGTATATTTATTAAACCATATTTTTATAATAAATTAATTTTTATTAAATATTATAATAAAAAAAAAAATTATTAAATTTCTTTTATAAAAAATTATTTTTAATAAATTATATTTTATATTGAATTCAGCCATCATTTTTTTTTACTATCCTCTACCTATTTCATAAAATTAACTAAACGCAATTTACATTATTTTTAAGAATAGCAGAATTATAAACCAAACACAATTTTACTTTTATTCCTGACTACACTAGAATAGTAAGCTATTTTGGGAATAAAAATAATCATCCCAATGTTCGTTATCCCCGAACCAAACGGGCCCTAAGAGAACAGAATTTGAAACCTCCACTTCCTGAAATTGAAGATAAGAATACTGCATATATAAATATATGATAAAGATATCAAAAAGTTAAAAACCATGTATGTCTAAGAAGAGCTGGATCAAACTCCCCACAGGTTCGCATTAGTTTCATATTTGAAAATTTGTTTTAAATTTGATAGTAGCCTCATATGTATTGAAAATTTACTAGAATTTTTACTTAAAAGGCAAGTAGACGCATAACAAACCATATTGATATGGATGATACTATGACCTGCAAGTATGTATGTATATATGTATGAGAAGAAGAATCTGTGACCGACAAAATTAGATGATTATGCACAAATTTGGGAGCCAAATAACTAAGTAAAGGCACTGACAATCAATCATGTAGACTGAATAGTTGTTAGAGAGATGAATGAGAAAAATGCTAGACTGATGTCAACACTTTAATTCCTGCAGATAAATTTAGAGCTGAGATGATGCTAGCACTCAGTTTGCTGTCGATGGTTGGCGGCAGCGGCATAGGGTGCGGAGGTGGGTGGTGAAAACTTGGACTGGCAGCGGAGGCAGTATCCTGATCAAAGAGAGGGCGGAAGAAGATAAAAGAAAGGCCGGAGGAGAAGTCTGATATACAAGCCAAAGGGAAAGGACAAGGGTATGTAGCTACAGAGGCCAAATAGGGCCGAGACCACAGACAGGAAACTCTAAAACTCTTTTATATTCCAAAATACTATGATGTAAAGGAGCCTATTGGCTTTATTTATAATAGTCTAACTAACTTAAACTGCAAATAAGGTCCATGATTTGTACACAGTTTCTCCTTAAAACTTCCAAAACTAAAATGCAATCTATAAATTTTCGGCATGTAAACCTATTAAGCAACTTCGATTTATTCAACGCCTAAAACTTAAAAAAAAATAAATTAAACTAGATGTGAACCTAATCTATTATCAGGAACTGCTACATCAACTTCTACCCATTCCTTCATTGAATTGTATAACTCATGAACAACATCTTTTCTTAAATTGCCATTTTCAGTCTATCTTTGAGTACAAACGCGTGAGAATAAGATTTTCATCCATATTGCCTCGCGGTACTAGTAGACATTATATGTTTGCTTGCAATGATTTAAATTTAACTTGATAAGAAGATCATGGCTGAAAATAGCATCTATTATCTCACTTCAATAGTCTCATATTGCAAAGAGAAGGGAATATCCAAAGGTATACAAGGATTAGCACTCTAGTATGAATAGCTTGGGCTTAAGCATTTTGGATTGATGGTTTGGATCCAGAAGTTGCTAATGCTAGTAGTCTAGTAGTTATGTTACATGAGTAAATTACATCAACATGGATGTTCATTCTTCCAATAAACCAAATGCAATATAGTGAGTCTAATGGCAGTATTTCAAATAATCTAGATAAAGAAAATACTTAATGAATTCTCAATGGATGAGGACCCAACAGAAATAACTTCTCAGCAAGCTTGTTTTTAAAATTGCAGATTGAAATACAGCTAAAATAAACTAGCAAATACTTGCAAAAAGAGTCTGACATGAAATTCAAAAATCAAGAATCAAAATTTATAGGAAGACCACCATATTACCCGTCAGTTGTATCTTTCGTTAAAATCTCCTGAAGACAGCATACAATTCAGATATGAATTGTTAGTTTGCACAAACAATTCAGATATGAATGTTCTGAGAGATGAAAAGTATAGAGAGGAAAAAAATACATTGCTTCCCGGGCATGAAAACAAAAGGAGAATATTAAACAAGATAGAAGACATTAATATGATTTGAACAAATATAATGTACAACAGGGTATACTAGTCAATTGTCAGCTACCAAGAGAATCAAATGGAAACAATTAGATTAAAATTGAGTGAAGATTGTAAAATTATGTGAAAAAACCGTATTTTTCTAAAAGCTTAAGCTGCCAAAAAATAGTGTTTTTATATTGGGTATATATAAGTATACACCCCTTTAGGGGTGTATATCTTACACCCCACCCCATCCTGGGGTGGGGTGAATTCCACTCGTCACTCGATGTGACGAGTGGAATAATACCCATCCCAGGATGGGGTGGGGTGTAAGATGTACACCCCTAAAGGGGTGTACACCTAGCATCCCTCTTTTATATTTTAACTTCAACAACCCCCTCATGTCTGGATTCGAGGTTTTTTAATAGGTCCAATACATGGACTTGAATTAAATTGGAGAAAAATAAATGAGAATAGGAGCCCGGTGGAATCTGAACTAAAAGCCTCCTAATACCATGTAAAATTACATGAAACAATCGTATTTCTTTAAAAGTTTAAGCTACCAGAGAACGGTCTTATCTTCAACAAAGATCGCCAAAAAAAGCAATTTTAGACAAATCGCGGCAGAAAAATCTTATCAGAAGCCCCGATTTAGATTGTTGGAAACAAATTTAACATCTTGTGAGCAAGCAAACAAGAGAGATCGCCAAAATATTAAATTGATGATACTAAAAAAAAGCATAACCACATATTATCATCAAAATTCACCTTCATAAGGCGACTGAGACGGCCCTAGAATCATCACATTGAAGTAGCGCATGTTCTCTTCCGAAGGATACGCACTGATCCCCGGCGCTGCCACAAGACCCACATCCCCGATCATCAACCAAAAAACCCTAATTTCCCAAAAACTCTCTCTTCTGAGGCAAAAAGGAGAACATACCTGGCTCGCTGAGGAGGCGCTGCGTCTCCTGTTGGAATCAAATCGAAACACAGGGACCCCAATTAGAGAAACCCTAACGAAATCGATCGTAGAAACGAATATAGCGGATCAATCCGATCGAGGAGGGGATTGCGCTCACCTTGATGATGCGGCGAGGGAGGTTGCTATTGGCCATGGCCGGATTAGGGCGCTAGGGTTTCGCTATTTCTCTTTCTCTCCTCCGATGCGCGTCTTCGATTTTGGGGGAGGAGAGGAGACGCGAGGGGCGAAGCAAAAGAGGTCGACGAGAAAAAGAAACTTCGACACCTTTTTTATTATTTTTATTATTTTTATTTTTCGATCGCTTAATTATTTGTAATGGGAGGGAGTGTATTTAAAGCTTGGTGGAAATTTTAGTTGTTTTAGTGAGTTTTTTTTTTTTTTTTTTTTTTTTTTTGAAGGATTAATTATATACGGCCGCTTTAAACATGATAACAGATATATTTTTACAAAATTTAACTTTTTTATATTTATTCTTTCGAAAATCCAACGTTATTTATATATATCCTACCGTCTATAATTATTAAAAAAATTTAATTAATCATAAATTAAATATTTTATTTTAGTTACTACAGTAAATTTACTTTTTTATTCTTCCAGATATTTTTATATTATTTTAATAATTAAAACTTCTAGAAAGATATTTTTGAAAGAACAAAATTGTCATTTTCCATATAGTCTGTTAGGCCCCGTTTGGTTCGGGGATAAATTTCTGAGGTATAAATTTTTTTATACCTGGGATAGCTTGCTATTCCGGAATAAAGAAGTATAAAAGTTAAATTGCGTTTGGTTGAAAAGTTGGTATTCTCTGGAATAGCTAAAATAGTGTTTGGTTGAAAGTATGGAATAGTGGAGGATAGTGAGAAAAGAAGGTAGATATTTTTTCAAAATGCCAACTTTGCCCTTATCTTTTTGTATAGGAAAATTAATTTTAAAAAATTATATTTAATTTGAAGAAATTTAATTATAAGTAACAAATTATATCTTACATTAAAAAAATAATTTTTATTTTATAGTATATTTTAGTAAATGCAAAATTCAAATTTTATATAGCTATAGCATGAAAATGAAAGTGCAAATTTTAATAATCAAAATTGACATAACAGAAATTTGAAAAAAAAGGATAGTTCACATAGCCTGAAGTTGAATGATAATGCAAAAAATCACATAGCCGCAAGTTCAATAATAATGCAGTTTCACATATCCTGTAGTTCAAAGTAAATCACATATCCTCAAGTTCAATGTAACGCACATAGCCGCAAGTCATAAGATAATGCAGTTTCACATAAACTCAGGTACAATCATAATGCAGTTTCACATATCCTCAAAGTTAAAGTCAAAGATAAGGCACATAGCCTCAAAGATAAATCACCTAGCCTGAAGTATAATGAAAATCACATAGCCTGAAGTATAATGAAAATAACATAGCCGCAAGTTCAAAGATAATGCAGTTTCACATAGCCTCAAAGATAATGCAGTTTCACATATTCAGGAGTTCAATGATAATGCAGTTTCATATAGCCTCAAGTTCTAATTCAATCACATAACCACAGACTGGAAGTAAATGTGCGAACTTAAAAATTCAAGTCTTCACATAGCATCAGATTTGCGAATTAAAGGTAAAGTAATAAAATACATAGTCAGAAAGTCACCATACATTCAATGTTACTTGTTACCTTCCAAATTGTACATTAATTTAGAAAGCATCTATTACTTCGTCAAGTTCAATAAATGAAAAAAAAATATTACAGCATCTCGAATATGCCCCCCTATCTTGTATTCCACAGTTGCTCGGTGATCTTTGTGCGAAGGATGTCGCCTCGACGAGACTCATCATGGCCAACTAAATGTATCGGTTCATCATCTTGGTCATCAACAAAGTCTTGATCCATTTGCATGTTGAAATACCTATCCCCCCCTTGGTGTCTCTTGATGAAATTATGTATCACACAGCATGCAAGAGCAATACGACATTGCACTTTGTAAGGAAAAGGTGTTGCTTGGCGGAGGACCTTGAACCGCCTCTTGAGTATCCCAAAAGCTTTCTCAACAACATTCCGCAATTGGGCATGGCGATGATTATACAAATCTTTAGGTCCTCGATGCCTTCGGGCATGTGCATTAACATCGAATTGGCTTAAGTGGTATCGTTCCCCTCTATAGGGCGCAAGAAAGCGATCAGTGTTGGCATAGCCTGAATCGACTAAGTAAAATTTTCCTACACAATAACATAACACAAATTCGAAGAAAAAATTGTCAATGAATCGCATAGTAAATGTATTGTATCACAAGACTATGTTACCTTCTGGGACTGTAAAACCACCACTCTCGCAACACCATCGCATCACCCTCATATCTGCTGCAGAGCCCTCCCAACCAGTACACACAAAAAGAAATTGATGGTCGAATGAACATGCTGCCATCATGTTCTGAGATGTAAATCCTTTTCGACAGCGATATCTTGGTTGCTTATTCGTTCGTACAACCACCGGTATGTGTGTCCCATCGACCGCACCAATAGCATTCTATATTTAAGTGTTCGAAGAAAACATAAATAAAATGAGACAACTTCAAGTCATAGAAGAAAAAAATTGCATCATTTAAGTCGAAAATGTGTATAGTATTAACCTTGAAAGGATGGAAGATTGGATTATCTTTTACTCGTGGGTGCACTCCTACGTTTGTTTGGGGTAGTTGGATATAATCCTGTCTAAGTTCCACCACCCCACGCAACACATTGTTAAAATGCCGGCTTATGGTTTCTCCTGAATGTTGAAAAGTTTCAGACAGGACTCGGTTTGCCACCCCATGGCCTATACCAAATAAGAAAATACCAAGTTGTTCATCAACCGTTAAATGCCTAGTGCCTTTTATTAAGCCCCTCCCTACTAATTCATCCCGAAGCCTAATGAACATGGTATTTGTCATCCTGAAATGTTGGTAACCTCTATCAGGATGTCCAGTCAACATGTCATTTATAAGTTGATGGCCAGTGAATGGCCGTGTTCGACATGGTCGTTTGTATATAGTGTTTGAGAATGAATAGTCATCCTCATCAATCAGCAAGTCTTGTACGTCTGCCCAATAGTCTTCTTCCTCGTCTAAGAATGTCATGAGCTCGGCAACGAGCGGAGAGGAAAAATTTCGTTGGTTGATTGTCGAGGTCATTGAAAATCTACAATTCACTAGTAAGGTATAAGGTAAAAGTTCATATAGCAGCATGTTCTAAAATAAGCTACCGCAAGATGAAAGTAACACAGAAGTAATATAGTTATCTATGAAGAAAAAGAAAGTCAGGTTGGAAGTAACATAGCTGCTGCAGGTTGGAAGTGAAGTTGTTGTGATGACATAGCCATAAAGTTCAAAGACAATCACATAGCCTCAAATTCAGAATGGAATATCACATAGGCCGAAAGATAAAAATAATGCAGTTTTACATATACTCAAGTTCAATGATAATGCAGTTTCACATTTAAGTCAAGTACAATGATAATGCAGTTTGACATAGCCTCAAAGTTCAAAGACAATCACATAGCCTCAAATTCATAGTAAGTCACATAGCCTAAAGTTCAATGATACTGCAATATCACATTTAAGTCAAGTACAATGATAATGCAGTTTGACATAGCATCAAAGTTCAAAGACAATCACATAGCCTCAATTCATAGTAAGTCACATAGCCTAAAGTTCAATGATACTGCAATATCACATTTAAGTCAAGTACAATGATAATGCAGTTTGACATAGCCTCAAAGTTCAAAGACAATCACATAGCCTCAAATTCATAGTAAGTCACATAGCCTCAACTTCAATGATACTGCAATATCACATAAAGGTATAATTATTAAAAATAATGCAGTTTCACATATACTCATGTTCAATGATAATGCAGTTTCACATAAAGTCAAGTACAATGATAATGCAGTTTGACATAGCCTCAAAGTTCAAAGACAATCACATAGCCCCAAACTCATAGTAAGTCACATAGCAGCATGTTCTAATATAAGCTACCGCAAGATGTTGTTGTGATGATCATTTTGTACATACCTCATGGTGGATGGTGGCTGCAGTTGGCTCAGGTGTCAAGGGTGGCAAGTATAAATGGTGGATGCAGCACATAATTGTATCTGCCCCCCATACCATTCACACTGCTCTTTCTTGAGGTCATCATTGCCAATTTTTGAGTGAAGTTTACTTTGAACTTGAGGCTATGTGAAACTGCATTATCATTGATCTTGCGGCTATGTGAGTAACTTTGAACTTGAGGCTATGTGAAACTTCACTCGAAAATTGGCATATGTCTCCCTTGATGTCATCATCGCCATTTCCCACAACTGATATTATAAGCGACGAGTCAAGCTAAATAGCAAGAATATTTCCGATGATTTGGCTCAGGGATCAAGAGTGACGAGTGTACATGGTAGCTATTGATGCATAATGGAATTTCCCCTTCCATACCATTCACATATGTCACCCTTGATGTCATCATAGCCATTTCCCACAACTGATATTATAAGCGACGAGTCATGCTAAATAGCAAGAATATTTCCGATGATTTGGCTCAGGGATCAAGAGTGACGAGTGTACATGGTAGCTCTTGATGCATAATGGAATTTCCCCTTCCATACCATTCACATATGTCACCCTTGATGTCATCATAGCCATTTCCCACAACTGATATTATAAGCGACGAGTCATGCTAAATAGCAAGAATATTTCCGATGATTTGGCTCAGGGATCAAGAGTGACGAGTGTACATGGTAGCTCTTGATGCATAATGGAATTTCCCCTTCCATACCATTCACATATGTCACCCTTGATGTCATCATAGCCATTTCCCACAACTGATATTATAAGCGACGAGTCATGCTAAATAGCAAGAATATTTCCGATGATTTGGCTCAGGGATCAAGAGTGACGAGTGTACATGGTAGCTCTTGATGCATAATGGAATTTGCCCCTTCATACCATTCACATATGTCACCCTTGATATCATCATCGCCATTTCCCACAACTGATATTATAAGCGACGAGTCATGCTAAATAGCAAGAATATTTCCGATGATTTGGCTCAGGGATCAAGAGTGACGTGTGTACATGGTAGCTCTTGATGCATAATGGAATTTGCCCCTTCATACCATTCACATATGTCACCCTTGATATCATCATCGCCATTTCCCACATTGCTGCAGCACATCTTGTTAGTTCGGCAACAAGATTTCCGTTGAGGTGGCTCAAGTGTAATAGTGGCTGCAGGTACTTAATGGTATCTGCCCCCCATACCATTCACTTTGCGCTACCTGCAGTTCATATCCGCAAGATGAAAGTAAATCACCTGGCCTCTAGTTCAGATATAATGCTAAAATCACAAGGCGGAAAGTTCAATTATAATACAGTTCAATCATAATCACATAGCTTCAAGATCAAGAAAAAAAATATACATGGCCTCAATATCACAGAACCTCAAGTTGTATGATCAAGATAAAATCACAAAGCATCAAGTCCATACTGTCCGTAGTGTCACAAAGCATCAAGTCCATAGTGTCACAAAGCATCAAGATAATGCAGTTTAACACAGCCTAAAGTTTAACACAGTCCATAGTGTCAAAAATCACCAAGCCACAAGTTCATAGTATCACAGTGCATCAAGTTCTAAGTTCAAGAAAAAATCACTAAGCCTCACAAAGCCTCAAGTTAATAGTATGACATAGCCTCAAGTTGTCAGATCTAGAAAAAAATCACCAAGCATCAAGTTCATAGTATCACAGTGCCACAACTTGTAAGATCAAGATAAAATCACAAAGCCTCACAAAGCCTCAAGTTCGGGTATGAAGAAAAATCACAAAGCCTCAAGTTCATAGTATCACAGTGCCACAACTTGTCAGATGAAGATAAAATCACAAAGCCTCAGAAAGCCACAAGTTAATAGTATCACATAGCCTCAAGTTCTAATATCAAGAAAAAATCACAAAGACTCAAGTTCAAAGATAATGCAGTTTAACACAGCCTTAAGTTAAATTATATTGCAGTTTAACAGAGCCGCAAGTTGAAAGATAGCCTCAAGAGCAGAAAGCGATCAAAGTTAATGCAGTTTCACATAATTGTAAAAAATCCATAGTATCACAGAGCCTCAAGTTGTAAGATCAAGAAAATATCACCAAGCCTCAAAGTTCATAGTATAACAAAGCCTCAAGTTCTAAGATCAAGAAAAAATCACAAAGCCTAAAGTTGAAAGATAATGCAGTTTCACATTGCATAAAGTTCAATTATAATGTAGTTTCACATGGTAGCTTCTTCTTGAAAGATTGCCTCAAACTGAATGCAGTTTCAAAGTTAATGCAGTTGCACATAGCGTCAAGATCTAATGATATAGCAAAAATCACATAGCAATTGGATCAAAGATAAGGTAGATTCACATACCCTCCAGTTCGAAGTAAATCACATAGCCTCAAGTTCAAAGATAATGCAGTTGCACATAGCCGCAAGTTGGCTCAGGTATCAAGGGTTGGAAGCATGGATGGTGGATGCAGCTATGGAGGTAGCTGCCGCCCATACCATTCACACTCGTCACTATTTATTCTCCATTTTAGAAAGCCCTTAGCCACATCATTGCCAACTTTACTACCCTGCAAGTGGAAAAAAAGTTAAATGATGCAATAATATTATCTACAAAAGTTAAAACTGTATAATTAAAATTCAGCCACCTTAGCCACAGGGCCACTGTATAATTAAAATTCAGCCACTGTATAATTAAAATTCAGCAATAATATAGGTGATGAAAATGTAAATTAGTTAATACAACAACATGGCATTAAAACTTAGAAAGTGTTCAGAATATATGAAAGATAAAACGGCATGGTGCACACAGGGCCACCACGGCCACAAAATATATGTTAAGATCTTGCTATACCAAATCAATAGCCAAAAGTGCAAGACCATGGAAGGCACCAGAGTTCAATGATAGTCAAACAAATATATGCTAATTGGGAGGAAAAGATGGTCCTTCGGGAGGGTTGGAGGGTGCAGTAGGAGGGAATGATGGTGATGTTGGAGGGAATGTTGATGCAGTCGGAGGGAAGAATGGCGCTGCCGGTGGGAAAGAGCTTGATGCCGGGGTATAGGATGCAGATGGTGGTGTAAAGAAGGCTGCAGCAGTTGGAAATGTAGGTGCAACAGGTCGTGGTATCGCAAACACCTGTTGCATCGACACTTGACGCTCGATCCACATATACAAAAGATCACCAGTCAATGTCATAAATATTGGACGGTTGCGCTCATCTTTCAATGCCTCACATGCAGCGAGTACACCATCGGGAGACAAATGGCCAACAGTACTTAATCTCTCCATACACTCTTCTATTGAGTGTATTTTTGGGCGTGCTTGTATCTCACGATCCATTATGGTTTGTGCAATTTCATTTCTTTTTCTACCTAATTCAACAAGCTCACACATAGCGTCAGCTCGACCGTCGAGTTTCCTTCGACGGTTTGAAGTTGGGGTGGGATTTGGTGGTGACACACGCATCCTTTTCATCGATGAAGTCGGGCCGGAGGCACTATCAGTGCACTGTGTTGTTAATTTAATTGGAGTTGGTGTGGGGGAAGTTGAATTTGCATCATTAACTTCCTCCAAATTTTTCCCTAAGCTTTCCATATCAAGCCGGTGTCTAACCGGTGAAGATGAAGATGTGGAACGAGCATCACCGGCAAGCATTTGAGAAGTAAAGCCATGCCTTCCGGTTGCAGTTGCCTTGCCGGATAAGAACTCGATTGCTTGATATGAGGGAAATGGCTTATCTTTGCATTTTTTATAAGCCGGATTGCCCTAATGTAGAGACAAAAAATAGAATTGTAAGTAACTATCCTGTAGTAAAGAAACGAGCAAATTTAGGATTAGATTACTAAATTATACATACAGCTATGATCGCCTCCCAATCACTTTCGTCACCGGCAGTTGGAATATTCAGGGTGTAGTCCCACCCCCATCCGCTTTTATTGGCTAAAGTTTGATAAAGCACAAACTGACGTTTCAAAACTTTCAGACGATTTTGCAAATGAACTTTGGTAAAGCTCAACTTAGTCCTCTCGTTAAACTCATGAACCATCCTGATCCATGCCAATGGAGTAAAACTTCCATTCACAAAGTTTCCAAGAGTATGCTCCTCGGTCATTATATTCAACATAATAGAGTCCATTATTTCACTCCAGTTAGAAGAACGCACTCTACTTTTGACTGAATCTTTAGAAATTATATCCAAACTTTGGCTTTCACCCGATGGGACATCAATAATATGGGCTTTGTTCTTACCAAAAGGATGCAAAGTTGGTTTTGAATGAGCCATCTGAGATGCATAGGTTAAAAATTAGATCTATAAAATAATCAAATAACACTTCTTTCAGTACAATCTCATGAAAAGAGATTGTTTCTTTTTGGCTCAGGGGGGAAGGGTCAAATAGACATTCAGACGGCTGCAATATTTATAAAAACATGCCTCCCTGCCATGAATATCAAATAATCTCCTGCCCCTGCATCATCGTCCCCTTTTATATTTTTTTTTGCCCATTCCAATATAGCCGAATGCATCTTTCCATCTAACCTACAGCTATATGATATGTGTTACCACATGCTGCATCATTCTTAATTAACATATTACATTTTAACTTCCAACCTGTAGCAATTTGGACTAAATTGTCTTCCCAATTTTTTTAACTTACCTACCAAATCTGAAGCTATATGAACCTGAGGGTATAGCTTCAGATTGTAAAAAACCTCATTATTGAACAATATTGAACAATGCAATCTATTACAATATTGAACAATGCAATCTATAGCTTCAGAAGAATACCTCAAACTGCTCAAAGAAAGATGAAACCCACAGCAAACAAGGAGAAAGCCCAGAGATATCAGATTAAGCCAACAGATAAAACCAAATACTTGTAGCCACCATATAAAACCGGACGAGACTCAACATGCAATTTTCACAACTAGTTGGTATCGCTTTATAGAGGGGGCAACAAGTGATCTCACACTAAATACAGAGATATACAGCACAATAAATTCCAGCAGAGAGATATGAGGTGTAAAGAGAATAAAAATTTACTGCAGGTTGAAGATCTCACGCGGGGAAAAAATTTACTGCAGGTTGAAGATCTGGATCTCACGCGGCAGCGAGATGTGGATCTCACGCGGCAGCGGGAAGGGACGACGCCACAATCGAAGCCACACAAAAGGGGAAGGTGGGTGCGATCTCTTCTCATAGAAGGATCACCTTCATTGATGGCGTATCACCGGTTGAGGAAGAAAATGATGGCTTACCACCGGTCGAGGGAGATGAGGCTACCGAGGAGATGGCTAGGGCAGTGGGTGGGAGCAATAAATCCCATTCACTGCCTCCTCGCGCGAGGAAAAAGAGAAGGTGAGAGGTGGAGAAGAGATCGCGAGAGGGGAAAAGAGATCGCGAGAGGGGAAGAAGAGGACGAAGAGCCGCTCGGGGGAGATGGGTGGAGTGCTGAACACGCCAGGGTTGGTGGAAAATTTTTAATCCCATTCACTGCCCTCACCCTATTCCGCTATTCCGCCCACCCCATAGGATAGTTCTTAACGGGTTATCCTAGGATAACCCGTTAAGAAGGGGATAAAAGTTTAATTTATCCCCTGTCATTTTTATAGGATGTTTGGGAAGAATAGGGGGATAAAGGGGGTTATTCCCCCTTTATCCCCCAACCAAACACTACCTTAAAAAATAAATAATAAACTAACGGTAATAACTCGAAATATATATATATATATATATATATATATATATATATATATATATATATATATATATATATATATATATATAATCTAGGATAAATATGAAAAGTTGAACTCTGTAGGGATATATCTGTTATTCGATATGTTTACAGGGAGCCCGTATGTAATTAACTATTTTTTTTAATTTATTTTTTTAAAAAAAAATTATAGCTCTATATAAATATA
>CM054936.1:6312303-6362966 GCA_029168755.2 Tillandsia fasciculata
AAATATAAATCTTATTTTAAATAGTTTGAAAATTTTTCTAACTAAAATTTAATTAACTTAGAATTCTTTACACAGTTAAACTAGCAAAAGACTAATATCTACCATTAAAATTATAAATTTTATAACCCTTTAATCATTAGGTCAACGTTACCGAAAAGATTTGAAATTTAATTTCTAGATAGCTTAAATTGTTTAAATCATATTTAACGGTACCGATTATCAATTTAAAAGCTCCATCATTAAAAACAAATGAATAGCAACAAAGTCCATTTGCTATCGATAGCATTCTAACTCATAAATATAATATCTTTTTTTGATTCGGCTGCGTTTGGTTCGGGGATAAGAAAAATTTAGTTATACCGGGAATAGGTATAAGTTATGGTTTTAGCCGGAACTAGAGTAAATTTGCGTTTGGTTCGGTTTAAGAGTTATACCGGGTTTAGGAAAAATTGTGTTTGGTAAGTTAAAGAGGAATAAGAAGAATAAGATGAATAAGAGAAAATTGTGTTTGGTTGGGAATAGAGGAATAAGAAAAATTGAGGGATTAAATATTTTGATTTACTAATTGCCTTTATGATATAATTTAAAATTAAATAAATTTATAATTTTATTCATCCTTATATTTAATTTAAATAAATATTAAAAAATTCAAATAATATTAACAATTAAAAATTAAATTATAATATTAATATTTAATATTAAATATTAATATTGATATTTAATATTTAATATTAATATTTAATATTTATCTAAATATTAAATATTAATATTTAATATTTAATATTAATATTAAATATATTTAATATTAAATATTTAATATTTAATATTTAATATTTAAATATTTAATATTTAAATATTTAATATTTAAATATTAAATATTTGCTTTATTTAATATTAATATTAATTAATATTAAATATTAAATATTATTTAAAATTTAATAGTAAATTCCTATTCCGCTATTCCGCCCGGGGTGGGAATTGCTAAACCCACCGCTTAGCGGGTTATACTGGAATAACCCGCTAAGAATGGGTTTAGCTATTCCCACCTTCCAAAATACCGTTTGGAATAAATGAAGGGGATAAGGGCTTATTCCACCCTTAACCCCCTAACCAAACGGGTTAGAATTTTAATTTTTTCAATAAAATATTCAAAAAATAAAAATACTTATTTTTTTTATAAAATTTAAACAAGAAATAAAAAAAAAAATTTGTGAAAACTAAATCGACGGAAAAGAATCTTTATATCAACCCAAGGACTAATTTTTAAAATAATTTTCAAAGAATCGAGAAAGCTTTAATGAAGTTTGCAGTGACGAAGCTATATGTAGACTGAAGGAGGCATAGCTCCCTCAACTTTTAAAATATTCATTTTCGAACCTTATATTATTATTGACTTAAAAAATAAATAATTATAGCTAAATAAATATTATAATAATAGCCTATATAAAAAGTATTTTAGTGTGTATTACAAAATTTTTTAAAAAAAAAAAAATTATATGCACCTGATACACCATATATTATACTTTATGACATTCATAATGCTTGCATATTAAATATATAAGAAATTATAAATTTAAGTATATATTATTTAAGTATCTAATAATCCTAAAATAAAATATTATAGACTATAAAATATAAATGTCTAATAATTATAATTATCGATATACATATACTTTCAATGACATCATGTATACTTAACAAATTTAATTTTAATTTTAAGTTTTTATAATTGTATAGCTTTTAACCGGACTTAAATTCTGGCTTTGTCCCTATCTCTTTGTTTGGGATATAAGTGATAACTAATAATTTTAGAAATAAGTATAATTTTAAAAAATGGTTAATTGTATATGGCTCCCTGTAAACATATCGAATAGCAGATATATCCCTACAAAGTTCAACTTTTCATATTTATCCCTTCAAAAGTCCAACGTTATCCATATATATTCCTCCGGTTTATTATCGTTAGTTCACTGTTTATTTTTTAACAGATTATATATGAAATGACAGTTTTGCCCTTTCAAAAATATTCCTCCAAAAAATAATGCAGAAATATCTGAAAGGGTAAAAAAATAAATTTACCTCACTAACTAATCAAGATTAAGTATTTAACTTATGGTTAACTAAAATTTTCTAACAGAGATAGACGGTAGGGATATATATGAATAACGTTGGACTTTTGAAGGAATAAATATGAAAAGTTAAACTTTGTAGGGATATATCTGCTATTCGATATGTTTACAGGGAGCCGTATGCAATTAATCCTTAAAAATAATCATGAACTATTATAATTTTGTATTTGGTTGGATGTTAGATTAGTGCTGAGTATAAAAAATATAATATTTGATAGGAAATGAGAAATAAGAAGAATAAATTGTAGTATTTTGTATAAAATAATGAATTTGCTCTTTCTCTTAATTTTTTTTTAAAAAATTATAATGAATTATTATTTTGAACCTTTTTAAATATAGCATATCTTATATATACATTATTTAATAAATTTGATGATATGTAAATTAATAAAAAAAATATTATTATGTAAATATTTGATTGTATTGTCAGAAAATTTAAAATGTTGAAATTTTAAAAATTTAAAACTTTTAAAATTGAATACAAATATAAATTAATACACTTTACGCGAAGGTATAAATATAAATATAAATTAATACACTTTATAAAAAAGAAAAACCTTAAGCAAGGTATTTTTAATATTTTAAAAATTAAATTGAACAGCGACTCAAAAATATTACTGGGTCAAGAATCACGGATTCAACCATTTGGTCAACCACGAATTAAATCAATAATATTAGCATGGCATCATAAATATTTAATTTTTATTTTTAATTTTATTATATATAAAATATATATTATTATTATTTTAGTATCGTATTTAATTATAAAATACTGATTTATAGACTAAATTAAATAAAAATAATTTAGTTTTACTTTTTATAAAACTAATATGTGCTAATAGAAAATAAAATTACTTAAGTTAATTTTAATTTGTTAAATTTTAATATGACTTAAATAAAAAAAATCCCACGGATTGAACTAAAATAAAATATACACCTTTTTTAAAAAAATGTATCATTAGTATTTTTCTAATGTAAATTACATATTTTGAAGAAGCGCCAAAAAAAAAAAAAAAAAAAAGAAATAATTTCATAATTGCGATTCACGTAACGGGAGTATTCTAGTTAAGTTTTAAAATATCAATTTTTCTAATTCAATTTTTAATTTAAATTTTGATCTTAGATTTACTCAAATTTAAATTCTATTTTTGAATATAAATTTAAATATTAAATTGAAAATTTTAATTTTAATTTTAGGTTTAAATTTTGAATTCGAATTGAGATTCTGTCCTTAATTTTACTTTCAAATTTAGATTTTGAATTAGTTTTAGACTTGATTTCAAACTGCCATTTTGAAATTCAAATTCAAATGAATTTGAATTTGAGTTTTAAATTCAAATTTAGATTTGAAATCAATTTGTAATTTTAAATTCAAATTTAAAATTTAATTCAGATATTGTATTTAATTTTTATATTCAAATTCAGATTCTAAATTTTAATTTTAAATTATTCATGTAATGCATGCTTGACAATGAAAGTTATCGGTAAAACATTTAGAGAGCACTTTTAAAAAGTATTAAATTAAATATATAAAAAATTTAAGAAACATTAATTATATAATAATGGTTAAGGATAAAATGAGTACTTTGTAACTACAAGGGTATTTTTGGAGGGCATACGTGATATTATTAAATTTAGAAGGGTATTAGTGATTTTTAAAATTATTACTAAAAAATATAATAAAATTGCTTGTTGTACCAAAACTAGCCAAAAAATAATTTTTTGTAATTTTTTTTTTGTATAGTGTTTGGTTTGTAAAAAATAAAATAATTTTTTATCAATATTTGTTTAGGTGAAAGAAAATAAATCATATTTATTTGGTCTGATAGAAAAAATGAATGAAAATATTTTTTATGCCATTTGAGTTTTTATTTTCCGCTGAAAATCAGTGAAAAACAAAATCTTTATTATTCTCAAATTCGTAAAAATAGTTTTCTGAAAATTTGTTTATAATTTTAAAAATACACAAAAAAAAAAAATTCAGACCAAAAATAATTTTTGACATATTTTACGGCCAATCAAATACATTCTAAACTGAAAAAAATCAAAAAAATACTTCTTTGAACTAAATAAAAAAACTATTAAAAAATCTCTGTAATAGATTTTAGACCTAAACAAACAGAGTAATAATAAAAAAAAGGAATAATTGCCTGTGTACCCTTGAAATCTGAAGAAATATCTGATTTACCCCTCTTATTTTTTTCTTTCCAATATATCCCTCATACGTTCCATCGTTATTAAAAATACCCCTACCGTTTCCCTTTGTTAAGTTAACTAGGGTTAAATTAGAGTTAAATAATAATCGGAGTTGAAAACTATCAGATATACCTATTTTGCCCGGGTTTAGAGTTTAGGGTTTTTTAGGGTTTTAGGGTTTAGGGTTTAGGATTTTTTAGGGTTTAGGGTTTAGGGTTTAGGGTTTAAGGTTTTAGGATTTAGGGTTTAGGGTTTTAGGGTTTAGTGTTTAGGGTTTAGGGTTTTAGGGTTTAGGATTTAGGGTTTTAGGGTTTAGGGTATATTTGAAAGGGCAAAATGGTAATTTCGCACAGATAACGGCAGCTCCAAACGGTACACTAACCGAGTTTAACTTCAGGGGTATTTTGGAAAGAAGTTGGAACGTAAGAAGGGTAGTTTTAATATTAGCCTTCTAAGAGGGATAAATCTAAAAACAGAAAAATTTTTAGAGGTATATAGGAAATTGCCCCTAAAAAAAATATAAATAACAATCCCAAACCTTACCTACAAAATATTAAAATCAAACTTTAATAGAAAATTATATGCATAGCAATAAAATTGCTGAAAATTATATAATTTATGTATTTGTTAATAAAAATAATAATAATAATTATAAAAAAATAAATAAAACAATAAATAATTATAAATTCTCTATTTTGAAAAATTTTATTTTTTTGGAATGAAATGTTTCGGATTGAATTACTTAACTATGTTCCCCAAATACAGTAATTGATTGTGAATTCTTAATCATTTTTGACAGATTACGCGAACCAAACGCTTCTAGAACACATACTACTAAAAAGTAAAATGAATAAAACATAAAAAAAAAAAAAATCACTAAACTAAGTTACATTAACCGAACATCATGCCTATATATGGGGTCGGAATCCGAATAATATTATAAACTAGAATAATAAATTATAATATATCTCTAAATCTAATTAGATCAGAAATAATCAAATAATCATACTCAAATAGAAAAATACAAAATTTTTTAAAATATTTTAAAAATATGAAAAACGAAGACCGAAATAATTAAATCTAGATTCAAAACTCAGCCGAAACAGCTTTGCCATTCAACGCGTAGATCTCAAAAAATGTTATTCGAATTGGGCTTGCACACTGAAATCGGACATTCGAGCAAAAAATTATAGGTGTTTAAAGATTTTCCTCGTCGAATGTAAAAATCGCCGACCTCAACTAATTTTCAGCTCACCTTAATTGAGTTGCGCTTTTTTAGAAACTCTAATGGCTAAATTGACCGCATCATCATCTCACCGAATGGAGCTTATAAAGTGTAGAATTCCATCAAGATTTATGTTTTACTAGTTAAGAACTTGCGCTTTGCTGCGAGCAAAAAAATTTACAAAAAATACTCGGCAGTAAATATTAAACGATAGAAAAATAATATATGCATAAATATTTTAAATATTAAAGTTTAGTTCAAGCCGACGTGTCTGCAATAAGGTTATATTTTGGCTTTTGGCTTAGATACTGAGAAATTTTTTTATAATTTCAACCAGCAAATGCTTAAAGGAAACGTCGACCACTTCCATGTCTACACTAATAGCATGAAAATTCTGGGCAAAATTTTAAGGAATAAGAAAAACAGTAAAGGGAAAAACTCACAAACTAATTCAGACGCAAAGAAAAAATGAGACAGGTGCGGAGAAAAAAACAACAATTCAAGAACACGACCAGGATAAAGAACACGGGGAAGAGAGAGAATCATAAAAAATAGAGTAAAATCTTAGATAAATTCAATCAAAATAGAAATAGAGAATTATCAAAAAGAGAGTTGAAAAGTCCAAAAAAAACTTGTAAAATCAGCACAAACAGAGTACATAGGGAAAAAGCAAAATGTAAAAGGTAGGGGAAAACATCAGAGTACACAGCAGGCATGGCAAGAGTAATGACAACTAAGTAAAGGATTTTTCAGTGAACCAGACATCCTCTTTGCAGGCAACAACAGTATGAAAAAGAACAGAGGCTGCAGCTACGAGTTGTGTCACACCCTGGGGTCGAAACTGTGAATCGGACTCGCCAATAGATCCGCCACCCATACGAGCGTCTAACATGCAAAAGAGATATATTATATCTATACAAATATCAGAGCTGAAAAGTAACTGCTAAAAAAAAAAACAGAACACTGTACAACTGTCATCTCATATACATAATCATCTCTCAAATATATAGTCAACTCTCAACAGAGTATAATGAAATAAAATACAGACTGTACAGTACTATCAGCTCCAAACACTGAAACAGAGACCTCCGTCTACTCTGCTCAAGCATGAATAGGAATTTAGCTCGCGACTCCCTATCCTCGATCAGAAGGAACTGCTGGTGCAGGAACAAGAAAGAGAATCTCTGTAAAAATAGTCACCAACGCAGAGAGTGTGAGAACTACATCAAACAGTAGTTCTCAGTGGGTATCGTCTCCAAGACCAACGGTCTACACACTAAGTCTACTAGAGACATAAGATAACAAAACTACTATAAGTATAAAGAAAGTAAGCTGGAATAAAATCTATATATAGCTATCATGCCTCTATCAATGATGCTTAAAAGGTGAAACGGATGATAGTATGCAACTCAATCAACCAAATCAACCGACCGGCACTATACCCGGTTCCGCTCGCACAACCATCACAGTCGGTCACACTAACACTTGCGTATCGTCGACGAGGAATCATACTCCAATATCAATCCAGCCGCCTACTCCAGAGTGGCACTCGAGGGGCGCGACCCTACTCGAGGAACATAACAAAGTCGAGTATGTAGCAGGCAAAAGTCGAAATCCGAGATCACTAGATCGAAAAGTCACAAACCCAACAGCTAACAACGCCGGCCGGAAAACATTCAACGGCCCTAGACCACTATCTATCCCAACGGCTCCCAACAACACGAGCCGGAAAACACTCAATGGCGACCACCGTCTACCCCAATAGCTCCCAATAATACCGGCCGAAAAATACTTAACGGTCCGGGACCACTGTCTACTCCAACGGCTTCTGACACTGGAACAAGATCTAGCCTCAACTACTAGACTCCACTCGGCCCCCAGGAACGAGCGCAAAATGTATCCTACACTATTCCGACCACTCAACCCACAACCAAGGAGAGGACAAACTCAAAGTCCAAGGGAATATGCAAGTAGTGTTGAAGGTCCGAATACGGATAAAAATACCCAAGTTAGGAGTTTTCTAGAATCTGGTTAGATATCATACAACATATGACAGGAGTGCTAGTCAGAGTTCCACAACTCTAAAATTATCATAAACATCAATAGCAAGCACTGCCACTAGCATGCTGATAACTACAACAATAGACGTAGTAAGAAGTTCGCTGATTTCGGAGGAAATCCAACCCACCTGGAACGTATCGATCCGAAATCCGATCGGGCTGAAACTTGGCATGCACGTTCCTCAGGCTCCTACGTACGGTTCCAACAAACCAAAAAGCTCCCAAACACTCATGCCGGATTGAGCACAATTGCAAAAACATTGAGTCATGCGTAAAATTCCAGCAAGGGGCTCTCTAAGCAAAAAGGTGCCCAAAGCGAACTCATGCCTCAACAAGAAGATCGCAAACTTAATTCCTAAGTTCTCCTTCAACTTAGGAACATACAAGAATCTTTAAAACACAATCCTCAAGACCAAACATCCAAGAAATGGCTTGCTTAATAGGGTGTTGTCCAGAATTAAGCTTAATTTCAGCAAGGTAATGCCACTTAATATAAAGGCTAAGCCAAACATGATCGCAAGCTAAAACCAAAAAGGAAATTGCTCACCATAAACAAAAGGATGTGATCAAGCTCTTACATCATCATAAAATCTCCAAAATCACCACGAAATAGCTCCCCAAAGGTAAACATCACAAAGAGGTTCATAAGAAAATCTGCATGCTGAATCTTGTCAAAGGGCCACAAAAAGAGGAAATAACTTGTACAAAAATACCTTAAAAATTCCAAAACAAGGTGTCCACTTATTCATCTTGAAGTCTAGAGCAATCTCAACCTTTAAATCCTCTGTTCCATAAGAAAAAAATGAAGAAATCCCATAAGTATCCATTGCTGTCCAAGAAACCATACTGTGCACAAGGGGTCCAAAGATGATGTAAATTACCTCAGTAGAAGCTGAAATGAGGGGTTGCCAACAATATGAATTCGAGATCTGCTAGTGGAGAAGATCCCTTCCAAATTTCAGCTCGAAACTCCAAGTAATCTGTCTAGGGGAAGCTCACAAAGATTTGTCGACGAAACTGCCAGCAAATGTAGGGAGCTTGGAGCTTGTTAATGGAAGAAAATGATGAAGAAGAAACTCTAAAATCCATCTAAAAGTGGCCAACAATGATGGAGAAGTATAGGGGGATTACCTCTGGTCGAAACAACCTCCATTCAAACCTCTAAAATGGAAAAAAAGCTCCCCTTTTATAGCCACAATGAAAATCTGCCAAAACTAAGCTCAAGTCCCAAGTTTCGGGCGCCCGAAAATAGTAGGGGTGCGCCCGGACACGTGGCGCCCATCCAGGGTGCGCCCGAAATCCCGATCACGCATCCACAGCGCGCCACGCATCCCGCGACACGGTTGGTAGGAGTTTTGGCAGATTTTCATTATGGCTATAAAAGGGGAGCTTTTCATCCATTTTAGAGGTATCGGGCGCTCGAAAATAGTAGGGGTCCGCCCGAACACGTGGTGCCCATCCAGGGTGCGCCCGAAATCCCGATCGCGCATCCACAGCGCGCCACGCGTCCCCCGACACAGTTGGTAGGCGCCAGCCAATCGGCGCATGCCACGTGGTGGTGGTATGGTGCGTGCGCGTTGACTGCGCCGCGCCCGCAGCGTCCGCAAGGCCGGTCCAATCCCGTCCCGCCATGTGTCCCACGTCGCGCGAATCACAGCGCGACACATGTCCCGGTTGACCCGTGGTCCGCGGCCTTATGCGCCAATTCTCGGGCGCTCGAAACATGGGTTCAGGGGCCCGAAACATGGATTCGGGCGCCCGAATCCTCCCAAACCACAAAAAAATGTGTTTTGCTCGATTTTTCGTGTTGAGTCCGTTTCTTGCGTCCGTTTGTCACGCAAACGCACTCGACACACAAAGATAGATGTCTGCATGCCACTGACCACGTGGCCAACATCCACCAGGATTCGGGCCACCACAGGTTGCAAATTAGCAAAAGAGTGGGCAAGGGAGCTTATCAGCAAACGGAATATATATATATATATTATATATATATATATATATATATATATATATATATATATATATATATATATATATATATATATATATATATATATATATATATTAACATCAGAACAAAGCAAAGGGAGAGCGAGGAGCGAGGCGGTACCACGCCATTGCAGTGCATTATTTTGAGATGACAACGAAGTGGTGCTAGAGAGAGAGAAAGAGATAGCCACCTCCGAGGAAGCGGCGGATCCCCGACGACATTAAATGCCCAGATCTGAGGAAGAGGCATTTCCGCAGTAGTATTAAATACCCAAATTCGCGGTAGATAAAAGTGTACGGTAAAGGGAGGCAAGCATCGCTAGAACAACGACGGGTCAGCGGCGGCATTAAACACCAAGAACGTGATAGATTTAGGCATACGAAACACCAAGAAAACTATCTCCGGGCGGAATCGCGGCGGTATTAAATGCCTAGATCTACGGTAGATAAAGGCGTGCGGTGCAGCGAGGAAACGATCTCTAGCCCAACGGTGGAACCGTGACAGCATTAAATGGGTAGAAGATCAGTGGGAGATAGAGGCGTATAGTGCAAAAAGGTTTCAGGGAGAGAGAGAGAGAGAGAGAGAGAGAGAGAGAGAGAGAGAGAGAGAGAGAGAGAGAGAGAGATACAGTGCAGAGAGGTTTCGGGGAAAGAGAGAGAGAGAGAGAGAGAGATACAACCTCAAAATAGTATAGGATTATGAGTAGGGAGAATAAAGAGAATGTCGCATGAGGGCCTCATGCGCCAAAAAAGTGAATATCATTAAAGGGCGTCGCTTTGCTGTCATCTCAAAATAGCATAGGAGGAGGAGTAGGGAGAAGATAGGAGCCGCTCCGCTATCATCTCAAAATAGCGTAGGAGGAGGAGTAGGGAGAAGTGAGGGACCCACGTATCGGAAAAGTGAAGGGGCCATCATAAATAGGGGAGAGAAACAAAGAAGAAAAATATAAAAAGGTGTGAAGAACTACGGCCGAAATCACGAAGAAGCGTATAAATCAGTTGAGGGTTTGCCATTTAATGATATTGTATAGATTTTATAAATTTTATTATATAAATATTTTATTCACAGCATCTTTTTTACTTAGTTAAAAATTTACAGCATTTAATAGAAAAGAAGCACGATTAAATATCTAAAAATGCATAATATATGCTGCCTTCAAGCTTATTTTTTTAGGTGGGGTAAGGTGGGGTGGGGACGAGGGAATAAGCTAAATAAAACATCTAATTTATAATCATACTAGAGAATCTTCATACATCATGTAAATTATCCACTTCATAATTGTTCAAATAGTCAAAATCAAACTCTTAGCGTACAATAAGACTAGGCAATCTTCATAGCACATAAGCTATTTGTGAGTATCTTAGTTTGACATCTAAACAAATGCATGAAGTTCTTTTTTGCACATTTACTAAATAAAATACTGCTAAAATAGTACCTGAAAAAAGAATAGAATATTACAATTCTCTTCAATGAACTCCTTGTAATTAAAGGAGAGATACTAAATAAGAGATTTTACCTTTAAACCTTAAAATTTAATTATTAATAATTATTATTATAGTAATCAATTGTTCTTAGTGCTAGTGACAAAGGATTTGGTAGTTGATACCTTAGATCCGAATTTGAAATCTATTTACTTTATATTTTCAGTTAAGTTTATTTAAAAAAATAAATGAAGAACAAAAATATTACATAATAGAATTATTGATAAAATAAAAAGAAAAAAACGCATAGAATTTACCTGAACTATAAACCATTTTGAATTTACTATCCGACTTTTTAAAAATTTAATTTTACTATCTAACTTTTTAATTTATTTGATTTAAGTCAATCAATGACATTTTGACTTCAAAATTTAAGATAATTTTTCACTTCAATGAATTTATAGTCGTAAAAATTATTTAAAGTATACTAAGTAACCTGTAAAAATATATGACACATTCAAAATTTGAAGTTAAAATATTTTTGACAGACTCAAAATTAAACAAATTGAAAGACTAGACAATCATACTCAAAATGATCCATTCAAATAAATTTTATACATGTTTACCAAATGAAAATATAAATAAAACAAAAAAAAAAAATACTTAGAAAATTTCGTCCTATTTTAAAGTTAAAATATTTTTGACAGATTCAAATCAAACAAATTAAAAGGCTGAATAATCCGACTCAAAATAATGCATTCAAATAAATTCTATACATGTTTACCAAATGGAGATATAAATAGAACAAAAAAAAAATACTTAGAAAATTTCGTCTTAAAATATTTTTTAAAATAATTTTATTAATTTAAATAAAATTTTCCGTTGCCGGGACTCGAACCCGGGTCTCTCGGGTGAGAGCCGAGTATCCTAACCAACTAGACTACAACGGACTATATATATTTTATTTAATAATATAAATATATTAAAAAATAATTAAATAAAATTCAAGGAAAATTTCTTTACGTGTAATTTACGGAGAAATTTTTTTACGTGTAATAAAAAAAAGTATGATACTCTGTATATTTTTTTTATAAAATATTACGTCGTACAATCATATATTATTTTTTAAAGTCTCATCAGAAATTAATAGTTTCATCCCAAATTTATTTTACCTAATGATATTAGACGACTTACAATTTTGGCCAAAAACCGCAACAAATATTTCGGACTATTATTCGGCGAAACACCCAACTATGCTAAACAAAGAACAATTAGGATCAAAATCATGTTGATGATGAGATTAAAAAGATTAAAATGGACTGTTCTTGGCCCATAGATAGAAAACATAATTTATAACTTTTTCAACCGTAATTAGTGCTTCTTCGTATAGTCCTATTTCTATAATTGAAGATATATATAATTGAAAATACAACAGTTATAATTACATATGATTGAATACAGTAGAAAGTATTGTAATTATAAATTATTTATTTGATTGTATGCAGTTGAGAAGAGCATTTATAAAATTTTTACCCTATGCATTCATTCCAATGCAACCTCACCATTTTTTTAAAATAATTTGGATAGTTTTGACCATATAAATTGAGTTTACATAGTAGATATTTGTTTCCAAATTTAACAATTGATAGTTTGGGGACCAAACTGAAACTAATCGAAAAGATGAGGATCACTAGTACAATTTATACCCAAGATAGAGAGACAATACACAACAACAAGGATGATAGAATGTTCTTAAGGGTGGTGTTTAGTGAAAATAACTTCATTAATATCTATCAAAGGCTTTTAATTCTGAAGTCTCTAAAGTGCAAGCATGGCAAAGCCGCATAACTGTTTTATGCTCACAAGATACAAATAAAACTGCCCATGAAGATCATCAACGAGTCGCGATGATGAAACAATGTAAGAACAGCTTATTCAAAGAGAAGGTTGTTTGCATGATGTGCGAAAACCGGGAGATCTAATGCGGCTCGTGCGATGCCTTCGTCTTCTTCTGATATTTTTAAAGCCTCAGGCATATTTTCCTGCATAAAATTTGCCAACTTAGTAACTATGCATGCGAAAAAGCCCTAGCGATACGGGCATCCATAGATATTTCAATGGAAGAACAAAAAAAAAAAAAAAGGAATAGTTTGAATATTACGATTACCTTCGGACAAATCCGAACATTTTCACATAATCTCATATAAGAAAAGAAATATGCCATGTATCCTTTAATCCACTACTCTGTCTGCTATTTCTCAACATTTTAAGAACTTTTCACGAATCTCTCGTAGTATGCTCATTGAATTTTTAAAAGTTACAAAAAAAAAAATTCTTCTGACAAATGTATTCGGTTTCCATAGACTATGAAGTACTTACGACTGTTTTTATTCATGCTGGGTTATTTCAATGCATTAGCTTCTCATATTTCATCAGGTGTGATGTTAATTTTAGTCTTATACGGTGCTCTTAATCCGAAAAGATCCCTTCATACCTCATTTTGGAGCTTCCGAATGTACCCAACAAGAAGCAGATGCAACCGCTCCCCCTTGAAGTTCTTGATAGGATCAAGCAGATTCAGTCGCTGCGCCCAAAGAATGGCTAGTCATTATCATGATAATTATTCGAAAATGTATAAGATGCATTTAAATATTTGAAGGATAATTAACAGTTATTCGGCAATAACTTATAAGGTACTTACCATCACTCTCTTAGGAATACCCAAAGAAAGGTCCCACCCAATGCTCACTACCATCTTATAAGTTCCATGCTTTTCCAGTTTCGCCCAACCAAAGAAAACTCCCCACACTTGGTCGGGAAGAGATTCGTATGAACAATTTTCTATTTGTTCGTGTAAAAGGAAAAAAGAAAATCAGAAAATGGAAGATTTAAATCATTATACAAGATGCACGGATTTAATTTACCTGTGGTTACCGAAAGGATAGTGTCAGAAACTACCTCGCCTAACAGGTCCCTAACAAGTAATGGTTCGATAGGCAATGTATTTTGAACCCCTGACAAATGGAATAGTAAAATTCAAACCTTGAATAAAATAAAAAAGGAAAAAAAGAAAAATTGAAAGTGGATGAATCAGCATAGAAATGTACAATCTTCAAACGGTGGAAGGCCCCATAACGCGGGCTGAAACTCTAAAAAGGAATGAAGGACAGAATTTGCAATTGAATAGTTTTCCACTTGACTTTGGAGAGATGGAACAGCCACTACCTTCGCCCCAGAAGCCTTGGCAGCTCTAACACCAACCCTATTTTAAAGAACTGTTTATTTATTCATAATTTCAATTCCAGGAAAAATATAAGGCATTTTCATGTATGATGGCATACTAAATAATTGGACTGAGGCTATGATGATAAACAAAGGGAGTGATTTAATGTGGCATGGGAATGCCTGCATAATAGCATTCAACAAGGAAAAATCATTTAACACTAGAGTATGTCAATGCTACCAATTACTGATGATATCTTACGGAACAACAATGCAAAGAAACTAGGGTAATGTGTAATTTACATTGTCCGTTTTTGTGTTATTTATATTGTTGATGATAGCTTTAACTAGTAAGCACCAGTAGAAAACTTTCTAGCTAACCTAATCAGCTCTTGTTGTTCATATTTAATCCACGCAGCTCCTAATCAAGAGCAATCACAAGCATCTTTCAGTAAAAAACTTCTATTAGTAACAATTGATATCTAAAATCTGCGAACACCGACTGAAGTATCGATAGAAGCAACAAAATTGATGTTTCTTTTACTATAAAGTACTCTCGGAAGTGAAGATATAGGCTTTGGCACTTTGCTCTTTTTAAAAAAGAAAAAAAAAATGTTCACTAATAGATATGTTTGTTTACTCACACAGAATCTTCTATCACCAAGCAGGATGATGAATCTACACCAAGTCTCTTTGCTGCCTCTAGAAATCTGCATAACAGGTGTAAGAAGCAATGACACAAGCCCACATGCATGAAAAGATAAAATTATTTGGGAAACACTCTCTGTTAATTGAACCAAAGATACCAACATGTCTGGGGAAGGTTTTCCGTGATTGACATCATCTCCACCAAGAATGACAGAAAAAGACTCTTTCCAATCTGCAAAAGCTACTCATTAGAAACATTCACAGAAGAATTCGTATTTGAGAAGTTAATTAAGCATTCCTTTGAAAGATATTTATTTCTTCAATCTCTAATTTCAAATTAAAACAACATAGGCCAGAGCCCCAACCAATAAAATTGTAAGCAACTCGGCATTTTAAAGCAACATAGTGGATAACACGATCAACGAAAAATACACTTCAGAACAAACAATTCTCTTCAAAACCTAGTAGTCAGACAATCATATACTATTAGTTGTTTGTCACTCTTTTGCACTAACATGCACTCTTCCAGATATTAGACACAAATAAACCACCAATTTAAATAATAGGAGAAAAAGAAAAGGTTTTGCAATCCCATAAAGCCAAATTCTCAATAAAGCCTACGTAAAATCAGAAAATAACGGAAGAGAAATAATCTGTATGTGTTGTAAAATCAACATTTAGGGGATTGCAGTGTCAATGTGCAAGAAATCTTCCTGTCACTGCAAAACTAGAGAATAAAGTTTTAAAGCAATATAAATATAAAAGGCAATAATAGAATGGCTGGTGTTTATGTTGAAGCCGCTAAGATCAGTTAAAATTAAATAATCAACTCAATAGAGACAAATTAGTTATGAAGTTATTTTTCGACGGTGATGATAAAGCACAACCTTTGTGATGTGAAAGTTTTGTTTCAATATGTTTCCTTATGGAATTTGAAGCAAGTCCTAATGGTATCCCATGCTCGTGAAGATGCCTGATAAGTCGATTAACACCTGGCAATGGTTTTGCTTGCGGCCACCTGCAAAAACATAATTGCACTGTTAGTGGATAAATTTCCTTAGCCTAGTATACTCTCGTTTGTCTTAGACATGTTAAGAAGGTATTGACGAGTCGATTTCTTGTACTTCCAATACAATATCAAGTCTCGAAGAATCCACTTAAACTGAAAAAACAATTTTCAAAATTTGCAACTTTAGCATTATCAGGTTACTAAAATCTAAAAATATCCACCAAATACAAGATGTCGTCAACAAAATAACATATGTATAAGAGAATGGAAGCAAATCTTCGGTACCAATAAACAAATTAAGATAGTTAGGGATTTAATTAGTAAACGTGATTATGAAACTTTTATTTTTCACTTATTTGTGTAGATTTTTAAGTAAACAATCACTATTTAACGAAGAATGCCTTGAGACATTTTTCTTTTACAGAAAAAAAGAGCGTTTGCCATAAATCAAGTTTAGCGAGTGTAGAAATATTAGTTCCATCGTCGACAATTCACAGAATTGGGCCCACGGCTAGACGGGGGACCTCCTTGACAGCATTGTGGCAATGGCCGGACTATTTTTTAAAACTCTCACTGATCTTGATTTATAGCAGAATAGCAATTTCGTCAATCTAAATTCATGGCTTCTGCCGCCTATCATCACATACACTAGTACATACACACACAGATTTTTTTGGCAGATTGATGAAGTATTAAAACATTATTCTCTAGAAGCTTTAGTTTTTAGAGACAAAGGGTTGGTATCAACGCGTAAGCTCTTGGATTTGAATCAATCAATCTAATTAACCCACTAGTTCTCTTGCATCTTTTAGAGACAAACGATTGTTTTGCGATAATTGCCTTTGAAATGCCACTACTATCAAACAGTACAGGCGAAGCCCACAAACTGGAAAATAACATATGCATTGTTGAATACAAACTATTAAAAATACTCGCAGCTTAAGCTTTTGAAGCAAATGTTCTGAGTTCGAGTCCTGTCGGGGTTCTAATATTATTAATTTTCTCTCCTTTTAAGTTCAAGTTGGCGACTTTGGCTTTTCAAGATGTGAGTGTTGAATGCTTAAGCTTTTAGAGAATAACGATTGTTTCATATTCTTGAACATGCTCAATCTTTTACATCAAAATGCAATAAATTGAGCTTCTTTTTAGAAGAAAATTCTCACCTTTCCTTATACAACGGCATGATCGCCTCCGAGAACTCCTCCCCCGAGAACGGGAGCTCGTAATCCCTCACGATCTCCGCCGCCGACTCCTTATGCATCTGCCCCAGCCTCTTCTCCTCCTTCTCCAAATCCGGCTCCTTCCCATACATCGCTAGGAACTCCCCCAATATCCCCCTCGTCGCCCTCTCTACACAACCCCACCCCCCCGCAAAAAAAAAAAAAAAAAAAAAAAAAAAGGATCAAAACCCTAAAAAACAACAAAATTCCTAATCAAACTAGGGCGAACTCGGATCGACTACCTGTGTCCAAGAGCGTCCCGTCGAGATCCAGCACCACGGCCGAGATCCGAGCCCCCGCCATTGAATCGAGCGCGAGAGAGGAGAGGAGCGATAAGGAGAGGGGAATGTGGGTGGGGATTTAAGGGGTGGAGTGGGGGAATTGGGATCGATTCGGTGGGGGGCGAGTTGGTGTTGTTGTGGAGAACCCGGCGCCATGGATGGGAGGGGGATTCGCGTGCTCTCGAAGAAGAAGGCGACGGGGTCGCGTCACCGCCCCTCCCAACGGTTAACAGCGAGTGCGGGAATTGGATCGGGGCCTCCGCGGTGCACTTAGGGCTCGCTTTGCTCCGCCCCGAACCCGAACTGGACCCGAACCGGGTTGGGTCGGGTATCGACCGCTTGCCAGTTATAGACCGAATTTGATCCATTTATATCCCTCTCTTTAAAGTATAATTGGCTAAATTACAGAAAACCCCCCTCTAATATCCCGCTTTTTCACTTTACCCCCCTGTCATTTAAAAATCGACAATCTGCCCCCTTGTAATTACCGAATTGTGCAATAACCCCCCGCCGTCAGTTGACCGTTAGTTGACCGTCAGTTTTTTTGAAAATATATTTTTATATACCCAAAATACCCTTGGAAAATATCCCTTAAAAAAAAAAAAAAAAAAAAAAAAAATTTCGGAATAGAAAAAAAAAAAAAAAAAGGAGGAGGGCATAATGGTCATTTTACCCCATCTGTTAACGGTATTGCCCCCTAAATACATTTCTGAAATTACGAGGGGGCAGATTGTCGACTTTTAAATGACAGGGGGGTAAAGTGGAAAAGCGGGATATTAGAAGGGGGTTTTCTGTAATTTAGCCTTATTATTTTTGTTATTTGTTGTGATGTAACTTATACAATCTAAGAATTAGATGCAATCACCAATTAGGTGTAATTAATTGGATATTGGTGTAATTAGGTTTTTTAATTTTATAGTTTATTTTGATGTAAGTAAGTGAATCTAGTTACCTTTTAAATATAGCAATAAATTTATTCTACAAAATTCAGCATATTAAATAATAAATTTTTTTATTATTATTTAAAAATAATCCTAACTAAGTGTAAATGAGGTAATTCTAATTCCTTATAAAGGAAGCAGGGTTTAGATTTTAATACTTAATAATTTTTTTTAAAAAAATTAAGTGTGATATAACTTGAGTTAAATTTTATTTTTTTCTTTTGACTAATACCAAAACAAATGTTTTTTTCTTTTGACTAATACCAAAACAAATGTAGGAAGTGATGAAATTTGAGTTTTATTCCTCCACTTAATCCAAACCAAACGTTCCAAATTTTATGTGTTATTTTTTTTTTTCTTTTGACTAATACCAAAACAAATGTTTTTTTTCTTTTGACTAATACCAAAACAAATGTCGGAAGCGATGAAATTTGAGTTCTATTCCTCCACTTAATCGAAACCAAACATTCCAAATTTTATGTGTTATATATATATAGTTCGGCTAAAATACTATCGATAGCATCAAATAATTGGTGCTATTAAGTTTTCAGCCGTTGGATGAAAAGATATGCGGTTGTGGGATTATAGTGGTCCCCTAAAATTTTTACTATTCAACCAACCACCTAGTAAACCCTATGGGCCCACTATAATCTCAACCGCATATTTTTTCATTCAACGGCTAAAAACTTGATAGCACCAATGGCTTGGTGCTATCGATAGTATTCTAGCCTATATATATATATATATATATATATATATATATATATATATATATATATATATAATATTTAATCATATCAAAATTTAAGATCTTTTTATAATATTATTTTTATATATTATTAATATATTACTATTTATGATATAAAAGAGGGATGATAAGTGTACACCCTTTTAGGGTTGTACATCCTACATCCCACTTCATTATGAGATAGATATTATTTTACTCATCATATCAAGTGATGAGTAAAATTCAATCCAGAATAAAGTTGACGTATAAGATATACACTTCTAAAGAAATATATACTTTATGTATATATCCTAAAACTTTTTAATTGGTTGATATGCTTACTCTATGCCACATAAGTTTACCAGCATGTTAATAAGATATAATAATAACACTGTGGGTGTGGGATGTGTGTGAGATTTATATGTTATATATAACTTAAATTAAACTAATCATATCGAAACTTGAGGTCTTTTCATAATATTATTTTTGTATGTTATTTATGTGTTATCATTTATGATATAAAGATTTTTTATTGGCTTATATCCGTATTAGGATATACTCGGTAAGTTTATCAGCACATTAACAATCTATATCCCTATATTATTCTTTTTTAATTTTTACCATAATATTTTTTTTTTATTTAGAATCATGAATGGTTCAAATTTTTTACATGTTTTTTTTTTTTTTTTTTTGTTGAACAGGCTCAAATTTTTTACATATTTTTATTTTTTTTTGCTTGAAACGAATTGCCTGTCGTGTATTTTTCTCTTTGTATGATTAAACCGAATCGGATTACATATCGAATCGGTTCAAGTTTTGCATATACTTTTCTTTTTTTATTTGAACCAAATTGAATTACATTCCAAACAGGCTTAAATTCTCCACATATTTTTCTCTTTCTTTATTTCAATCGGATCACACATATTGTATTTTTTTTTTCTTTACTTGAACCGAATCGGATTACACATATAAAATATATTTTCATATTTTTTTATTTAAACCGAATCATGTCACAACTGCTTCATATATTTTTATATTTCTTTGTTTAATCCGAACCACCGCCCCTTCTTCTTCTTTAAACTTTTACATATTTTTGCGTCTTCATTTTCCTTGAAATGTTATTTTTTTTTATTTAAACTCTAAACACTATGCATGCAATGAAATTTCCTTTGTCTAGAAACTAAAAATAATAAAAATCACACAAATCGATGAACGAATCAGAAAAAACTAAATCAGTCTATCAATATGTCACTTTTAAATTTTATTTCGATTTGATATGTCCATCCACAATACTCACAATTTGACTTCACTTTAAGTAAATTTGAGCGTCTTTAGTGTGTCTTTTATTATTTGTTATCTTTTTTCTCACAATATATCAAATATTTTTTAAAAAATATTTATATAATAATTTTTCTTTTCCGCTTTTTTTATTGTTTGTTGAGCTGTGATTTCATTGCGTGTTTATTTTGTTTTTAATATTATTAAATCTAGTCAAATATAGTTATATTCTTATATTTTTTCTTTATTTTTATATTTAATTATTTAATCTATAAATTTTTATTAAAAAATTATATTCACGGCATCACACGGATCCCTATACTAGTATATAATGATAACACTATGGGCGATCTCTAACAAGACTTTATTGGCATATATAAAATAGTAATGATTCTAATTAAAACCAATATGATCTTATAAGTTAAAAAAAAAAAAAAAAATTATTACATCTATTTTACATAAAAATAATAATATTTAATTAAATATCTTCATATTATATAAAATTATTTTAACATAAAACTATCCTATTACTACTTCTGATCAGACTTTTTACCACATCCATATAGAACGATATTATTGATTTTGAAATATTCTACATGCTATAATTATTACAAAAAATATCTATTGGAGTTTAAGCTTTTATTTGAAATTACAAAAAAAAAAGTACATTACATATAATAAAAAAAGAGTAATTTCTATAAATTATAATAATTCGATTACAATAATTTTTTTTTACAATTTCAACCGAAAACGAAGATCGAACTATAACTGTAACAATCCAGCCGAAAACGAAGATCGAACTATAACTGTAACAATCCGGCCCACTAGCAATAAAAACTCGTTGGACCCAAACCACAGCCCAAAATGCTTAACCCCGGTTATTATTACTAGTGTCCATGTCTCATATAAATCTAATAACAATTCCATCCACATCCGATGTGGGACTATTAGGGGCGTCACCCTCCGTTTAGGTCTGACGTCCTCGCCAGCCCAAACACACACACATCAGCCCAAGATCACCAGGCGATGTGAGACTCACACATCAGCCCAAGATCACCAGGCGATGTGAGACTCGTCTCGCTAGCCTTATTATCTAGATCCAGGCGATGTGAGACTCGTCTCGCTAGCCCTGTCATCTAGACCCAGGCTCAGCCGAGACTCGCCAGCCCTGTCATCTAGACCCAGGCTCAGCCGAGACTCGCCGCACACTTCCGGCTGGTTATTGACTCTGATACCAAATGTAACGACCCGGCCCACTAGTAATAAAAATTTATTATGCCCAAACCACAGCCCAAAATACTTAAGCCCGGTTATTATTACTAGTATTCACGTGTCATATAAATTCAATAATAATTCTATCCATATTCGATGTGAAACTATTGGTGCGTCACAATAACTTAGGGACTTTCTCATCAATTATTTTTAGCTCAATAATTTCTCGATACCAAACGAACAGAAAAAGGTGATCGAGCTCGAGGTTCAAGATAAGGGTGAGAGTTAGAAAAGGTGATGATACCCCTCGAATATGCCCAAGTTGGGGAATATTTGCATTCCCTCCCAATACGTAGCATTTTGTAATTAAAACACTACTCATATATCCATCCTATTGCGAATATGCGTGTGTTGCTTTTTCATAAGGTGCTAAAATAGTGAGCCAATTATAGAAGAACCTTACTTGGTAATTTCAGCTGCACTTGGAACAAATTAAAAATAAATTAATTTTTATTTAGATTATGTTTGATTGTGTGATACCTTAATAATTTTACATCGAATGTAAATAAAATTATGATTTGGTATATAAGAGACATGAATACTAGTAATAATAACTGAATTTAAATATTTTGGACTGTGGTTTGAAACTAATAAATTATTATTGCTAATGAGTCGGATCGTTACATTTGGTATCAGAGACAATGACTAATTAAAAATGTGTGACGAGTCTCGACTGAGTCTGGGTCTTAAATGACAGGGCTAGCGAGACAAGTCTCGCATCACCGAGTGATCTTGAGCTATATGTTTTGGTTGACCAGGAAGTCAGGCCTAATAATTCACATATAAGAGACATGGACTTAAGCATTTTGGCGGGCCGCGTCGTTACAAGTTGAGGTTAATATTTTTAAAACTAAATTTTTTATTCTTGCCCTAATTAGTTATTCTAAGATATACAAAAATAAGTCCAAAATTATGTTTAGTTAAAATTTCTTTTATTCTTAAGAATAATTAAAAATATGTTTGATAGTTATCGAATAGCAGAAAATAATAAAAAAATTGTATATAAACAATACAAAATAATATATTTTAACAAATTATATGTTATAATATACATTAGTTTATTTATAATAATAATAGTAGCACTTCTGCTACTAATAGCAATAATAATAATAAATATTATAATTACTATTATTATTATTGTTATTATTATTATTATAAAAAATTTAAATAAAATAATAATAATTATTAGTAATTATTTTTATTTTTATATTTATTTTATTTAGCTAAGAATAAGTATGTTTTTATATTTTTTTATTTTTAATTAGCTATATATAAATATGAGAATAGCCTTATTCTATTAAAAATATGAAATAATTATTTTGAAGTTATTCTAGAATTATCTAGAATAATCTTAATTATACACCAAAACTAATTTTTGCTGACACTTTTGACTGCCACAAAAAAATGCCGGAAAAAATAATTACCGGCACTTTTTTTATGTTTCTCGGTAGTTTAAAGTGCCGCTAAAAGTCAGTATTGATGTAGTGTTATTTTACCGAAATAGTTGTTCCGAATTTTTTTTTCTCTTTTCTTTTTTTTTAAGATGTCTGACGAAATAGCGGGACAAATTTTGTCGAACCAATTTCATTGTGCCAGGGTCAATAGCAAAAATATCTGATAAAAAATGATTTGATAATTTTATGTTGAAATAATATGTTAAAAAAACTTTAATTATTAAGCTTTTGTGTAATGTGGAGGTTATTAATTGAATGTTATTATTCATAATTGGAATAACCCTTAAATCATTTAATTATCTAAACCATGAAGATAAATCAAATCAAACTGAACCGAAATAATTAGGACAACACAGCTTGATTTATTCGATTTGAATAGTCATTTTTTTTTTAAACAAAAATATATTAAATTAAGAAAAAAAATACATGTATGATTAATTTGCAAGAATAATGGTTAGACTCCCTAATTGTTTGACACTCATGGAAATCTAATATATATTAAATTATTAAAAAATTAATTAAATTTAATTTATTCGATTTTTTTTGTTTTTAATCCACCAAATTGAATTGAGTTAAATTACAAACCGAGTCAACCGAAATGTATTGGTTTGGTTTGGTAATTCGGTTTAAAACAAATACAAATCCCACTGTATTTGTTATTTGATATTTTTGACTTTCCAGTGAAGCATTTTGCTATATTGTGAGTTCTTATTGTTATTTGGTCTAAAAGCGCGCTTTAAATAAGATTAAAAAAGTGCTATATTTTACAAGTTGAATAATAAATTATAATCTTTATTATTTTATGATTTACACTTTAATTACTATAAATTAGTTTACAAATTAAAAAATTTAGCACTTTCGTATTACACCTCAAACAACAAGGTTATGGATCGTCAATGTTTATATTTAAATAAAATAATAATCAGATTTTGATAGAAGAGTATTTGAGACAGGAGGAGAAATTAGATTATTTTAATTCGGTTGATAATGTTCATATCGCAATCGGACTTCTTGCTTTCGCAGATTGATCGAAATTTTCTTCTTTATAGCTGTCACATTCCGAACATACAGCAGAAGCCCTCCAGGCATGCAATAAACCCGCCACGTGTGCGAGGATGCACGCGGAGCGTCCAAAACTATCCTGCAAAAAAATTATAATCTACAACTAAATATATATCAGAATATAAGTAAAAACTAAACTAGCATCTATCATTGTATAGAAATACATACAGATCCACCTCACAAAAAAAATACAAGTAAAGGATCCTGACCTAGCCAGTTCCGAGTACAGTGAAGCTTTGGCCTAGCCAGTCCCGAATAAAATAAAACAATACAAAGTTATTAACAGGTGGTCTACCTGGTCTACCTCTCCCAAAAATAACACTGGGTATGAGTTGCTATTTACGGTGTAATTTCCTTACCTCGATTCAGAACTGACTCGGAAGACCTTGAAAAGTAAATCACAAGTGGGCGTGCGAACTATAAATCAGTAGTTCCCAATGAATACGGTCGACGACAATTATGCCCTACCCACTAAGCCTACCATAAACACGATAGAAGATATTACAAAAATAAGCGAGTAACAAAGTATAATAAAATAAAATAAAACTCACACAACGCAACACTATCATGCCTCTACACCGAAACCCAAGACAACTATATCCCCAAACTCAAAATCAATAAAAAACCCAACAAACACGAAATGACTCACCAACCTAACTCGCACATCAAACCCAATACTACTCGACTCATCGATACATTGGACTCAATCCTGAATTGACTGTCTCAGCAGCCCAGTAGAGCCTGTGCCGCCTATTGCCCAGACTACACGACCGCTGGTGCGCCCGGTAATAAAAAGGCACATGGCATCTCTCCATACTGTTTGGGTCACACATCCGCTAGTGGCCTGTCAATAGTAGATACTGGCCTACCTCCTACACCAACCATCTAGCCCCTATGCCGGTAAACCCCAAGAAGCTCGAAGTGGATACAGGCAGGCTATGATCAAGCAATGACTTTGCAGATCACCAACAACACAAAACCAAAACCCCAAGATTAACTCACGAGCCTCCAACATTAGAAGTGCCACACATTTCGTACACAGTGCCCCAGGCACGCACACACACACCCACACACACTAGCCCACAACCCACGAAAACCTTAAGACAAGTGCAACCTCTATGTTAATGTCACGTAGCACAAATATCGTTATCTAGGCACCACCCATCTCTAATAACCAATCACACAAAACGAAAGTGAACTCGGGTGAACAATATGGATCACCTGATAATCAAACAAATCCAATCATGCTATAAGTACTTAGTACCTGTCCTCTAGTAATAAAATAATAATATTTTCTAACCCAAAACCGAACAGTCCAAATACTAATAAAGTATCAACCAATCATTCGCATGCATATTTCTACATCTAATAAATAATATAAAAACAATAAAAATTCCTATATCTAGCAAGCAAACATAATCAATATTTCACCATTCTCAGCTACACAAAGCCCACATGGATTGCAAATCCCGGAAGAATACGATCGGCGAAAAAACAACACGCTCAACAATGATCACCACATGCGAATGGCTGCACCCCGAAAATCTGATAACACATTGTTTCAACCGCGCAACACAGAAAACCCCGGTCCTAACAGTCCAATAAAAAAGTACATAAATCCAAAAACACTAACGAGCTAAACCTATAACAACCAAAAAGCATCTTGAAAAACCCAAATAAATAATATAAAATAAGTAAAATCTACCCCAAAGTCGACGCGCCATAAAATCTCACGCGTGCACGCATGTGCTCAACTCCTTGAAACGATCCGCGCGCTCTATGACACTCCCCACGCACTCATGATCTTCTTCTCCCTCTCTCTCGCTCTCTGTTTTTCTCTAGAACCCACGAATGCGAACAAAAGAAGAAAAGATGGGAAAGAGAGAGGTCTCGCACGTTAAATAGCCCCAAAAAGAGATTTCGAGCTCCTGAAACCTACTTTCGGGCGCCCATAACCCAATCAATCGGGCGACCTAATAGTAGAGAAGCGGCTCGAACCATTCGGGCCGTCATAGTGGGCTTTTTGGGCGCCTACTCGCGCGCCTGCAGCCAACCAGGAATCGCCACGCATCCTGCCGTTCAACGCCCGCGTCACGTCGCTGCCGCTGCTATTTCCTCATGCACCCATGCCCAACCGGACGTCGCAACGTGGCCGCTAGCCCAGCCACCCCATGTCACATGTGATGCCCTCTCCGCTGCCACCGTGTGGCTGGTCGCCCTTACCGCTGCCGACAATTTTGCCGATTTATGACTTGTACACCAAATTATGCTTAACAAAAGCCATCGGATCTTGAACAAAAAGTTCAGAGATCACGTGCACACTACCCAAGACAGCTTATGTAGTTACATTTGCAAATAGACCCCTAGGGTTTTCATAATTTGCATAATAACTTACATTTTATAGGTTTTTAAGCTTGTTACCCTAATCCAAATGCTTTTGGATTGAATCGAGGGCACCACGAGATGGGCCTCGACGCACTGAAACTCGTGCTTGCTATTTGGAGTTGGCACGGAGTCCGAGAATAGCCTAGGGTCAACTTGAATTGTGCATTAATGTCACGCCCCGGGGTCAGAACTGTACTCCGGGCTCGCCAACAGATCCGCCGCCCCTACAGGAAGCCCCGTAGAGACGTAGCGTCTAATCTGCAAGTAAGTATCTAAACTAACAGATATCAGAGCTGTAAAAGTAAAACTAACAGTAATAAGAAGTAAATCTGTCCCACAATAATATACAAAAAGTCCTCACACAAATACAGGAGTCTCTCAAAAGAAAATATAAGAGTACAACTCGATACCTCACTACAGAATCTCTCACACCAAAGGACACAACCAAAAGTACATCGGGTACCTCTACCTCTCGCTGCTGCTGAAAGGGAAAAGATCTACCTCGCGATTCCCTTACCTCGGTCTGTAGGAGCTGGATCAGCAACGGGCACCGCAGGAACTGGAGCTGGAGTCCCTGGGGAAAAGACACCACGACGGGTGTGAGAACTACCTCCCACAGTAGTTCTCAGTGGGTGCCGCCAACAAGCCCGACGGCCTGCCCACTAAGTCTACAAGGGGCATAAAGTAACAAAAGAAAATGCAGTATAGAAAGCAGGAAAGTAAAACATCTGCTGCTACTATGCCCCTAACTATATGCTCAAGGAAAAAGGATCGAAGACCAATATGTCTCTACTGATACTCGACACAAGTCACCCAATCCAAACTGACTGCCAAAACGGTCCAGTCAAACCTGCGCCTACCTACTGCTGTAGGTATGTCCGTAGCTGCCAAAACTGGCTCAGCCAGAGGGACGATGTCCATGACTGCCAAAACTGGCTCAGTCAGGGGACACCAACATCGACAAGCCGCGAAAGAAGTAGCAAGCCCAACTCCGGAGTGGCACTCGTGGGTAGCGACCACACCGAGCAAAGTATCTGCACATCTCTGTCGATCTCAAGTATGGCTCCTGCAGGCTATGATCCAATCACTGACTCGCTCGCTAACTAAGAAACCACACTGTCCCAATGATCATCTCCCAAAGATCCCAGTCTCACATGTCACTATCTCAATGATGAACAATCTACAGACTGCTACCGACTCTACTCGGTCCCCAGACACGAGTACAATGCATCCAAAGCTACTAAACCTCCCAACCCACAACTTAGGGGAAGACCACTATGTCCAGAATGACAAAAGTAACAAATGATGTGGGGGAAACTAAAGTAGATGCGTAATCTTAACAGTAGTCATCTGGGTAAGATATACAATGCATAATAGATGTGCTAAGTCAAGTTTTCCAATTAAAATGGTTCATGTGTGGCAAGAATTCTAATAAGATCATCAAATTTAGCAATTACTAACAGTGGGTACTATCATACAGTTTGCACAGTTTATATCGCTCAAATACTATCATGTATGCATTTATAATTGCAGAATTAGAGTGCAGTCCATAGTTATTGCGAGCAGGATCACCCACCTGAACACGCTAACTGTCCGGGATGGAACAGATAAACAGTCCAGCAAACGACAACTGCCCAGATCCACAGAGCCAGAAGCACAGAAAAAGTGCTCTCACAGTCCTGGGTACAACAACAACTCACAATTACAAACAATTAACACATAACAATCACATTCCAAAAATCTGCATACACAGTTACTGTTCACACGCGAAATTCACCTGAAAATAAATTTTCTAAAATTCCAATAAAAATATCACGACGATCCTCGCGAAGTGTAGATGTCGATAGGCTCTTGAATCGTCGAAATCCGATATCCAGATGCAAAGATAAAATTCCGCGAAGTCGCTGCTGTCAAGATTCCAAACTGTAGCAAAGGGGCGTAAAAATGTACCCCAAACCCTCACAAAAGTTCATTTCTGGGAAAAATGATCAACATGGAAAACGTAGATATACCTCTTGTGCAACCGCTGACAAAGAAATCGTCCAAAAATGTGGTCGGGGTAGCTCTGCAGGTCTCCCAGAAGAAAATGCGACGGTAGTGGGCCTCACACTGTAGAACGTCGCTCCGCACTACGAGGTAGGAAACACAGTCGTCACGGTTTCCAGATTTTCTGAAACTTTGTCGGATGATAGATAAGAGGGAGAGGAAGATTTTTCATATAAGGCTCACGAGCTGATTCCCACGAAAAAGTGGTGAAAAACTCGGCCCAAACCGACCTATATATAGGCCTCAAGGAAAAAGCCCCAAAAAAATCAGGTCAAATGGGCTCGGGCCCAAAGTTTCGGGCGCCCGAAAACTTTCGGGCGCGCACAGTGCGGCCCGGCCCAAAGTTTTTGGGCGCGCACAGTGTGGCCCGGCCCAATACACGCCGTCGGACGGGATCCACAATCCGTCCGACCCGCCTCTGGGCCTGCCACGTGTCGCCCGAACAGCGAACACCGTTGCTGGCCACTCACCGGCTGCCACGTGTCCCGCCTGCTCGCACAGTAAGGCGGTGGCGCCCGCCAATGAGCGGGCGCCACGTGTCCGCCCGGTTGACCCGCTGCCCGCCCGGCAGCGCGACGTGGGTCGCACGTGGGCACGCGCCCCGAGGCACCTACCGCGCGCCCGGTGCACCGCGCACGTTGCACCCGCCAATCAGAGGATGACACGTGTCCCCTGCACCCGGTCCACGCCTTCCCCAGCAATTCCGTGGACCGTGCCGCGTGCACCGACCAACCCGGGGCTGCCACCTGTCCCCCGCCTGGTCCATGCACCGCCGCGCTCCACCCGGTAGACCGCGCGCCCTGGGCCCGCCAATCAGGCGGTGCCACGTGTCCATGCGCCGGGTCTGTGCACCCCGCCGCGCTGCTCTGTGGACCGCGCATCACAGACCGGCCAATCAGAGCCTGCCACGGGGCATCCCGGCGGTCTACGGCCCCTCCCATGCACCATTTTCCACTAAAAACTTCCGGGTGTCCGTTTTTGGGCATCCGGACTCCAAATTAAGCAAATAAATAGTCGTTTTCAAGCGTTTTTCCGCGCTGAATCCATCTACGACCTCTGTTTGGCCTAAATCTTTCCAGAAACTTCGGCAAACCCAGCCGAAGGCCAATACAGTAAATAAAAGCACACAGGGTCCATCAATAGCACCCAATTGGTGCACTGTGGGCCAGGTACACCAATACTAGGTGTTCTAACTGTGGATCCATCGGAAGAACACTGCATGGGAACCAGGGCCACTACAATTAATGTCACGCTCAGGGGTCGAAACTGCGACCCGGGCTCGCCAACAGATCCGCCACCCATACGGAAAGCCCCGTATAGACGTAGTGACTACCTGCAAAAGATCATCTACATTAACAGATATCAGAGCTGAAAGTAAATGCTGAAAAGTAAATAAGTACAACTACAACTCCAATAATACAAACCATTCTCACCAAAATACAAAAGTCTCTCTCAGCAGTAAAGGAAAGATACAACTCGATACCTCACTACAAGGGTCGCTCAACATATCACTCACAAAAACTGGTAAGGGGTACATCTACTCTCTCTCAGAGAATGACTGGAAGGGATCTATCTCGCGACTCCCTTACCTCGGTCTGAAGGAGTAGGATTAGCAACTGGAGCAGCAGGAACCGGAGCAGAAGTCCCTGGGGAAAAGACACCACGACGGGTGTGAGAACTACATCCCACAGTAGTTCTCAGTGGGTGCCGCCAACAAGCCCGACGGTCTGCCCACTAAGTCTACTAGAGGCATAAAGTAACTTATGCAGTGTTGTAAGGAAAAGATGGGAAAAGTAAACTCTACAGCTACTATGCCTCTATCTAGATGCTCAAAGAGTGGAACAGAAAGAAACATGATGCCACAACTAGCCCTCAACTCAGATCACCCAATCTAAACTGACTGCCTCCTCGGGTCCAGTCAAACCTGCGCCTACCTACTGCCGTTACATCCCGGAGGATCGGACTTACGTAGGACGTCCGTGACTGCCAAAACTGGCCCAGTTAGAGGGACGGTGCATTGACAAGTCGCGATAGAAGTATCAGGCCCAACTCCGGAGTGGTACTCGAGGGGCGCGATCCCACCGAGTAAAGTATCCGCGCATCTCTGTCGAGCTCAAATGTGGCTCATGCAGGCTATAATCCAAATCCTCAATCAACAAGATCGGCTGTAACCAACAAAATACTATCTCACTCATAGGCTGGAAAACTACACAGCCGAGACTCACTGTCACTCAGACGGCTCCCAAAGAACCCTGATCTACAAACTGCTATCAGACTCCACTCGGTCCCCAGACACGAGTGTAAATGCATCCCACAACAACCCGACCTCTCGGCCCACTACCCGGGCGAGGAAAACTCTAAGTCCAGAGTGAAATAAAGAATAGTGATGTGGGAATGTCTAGAGCAAAAAACCTAGCCCAAATTAAAGTTTTCTACAGTCTGGCTGAACATGTTGCATATGGCGGGGGTGGTAGGTCAAGTTCCAAGATATCAAAAATTAATAAGTTGTAGGAAACAATGCATCACAAGATCATCAGAATTTAACAAGAATATCAGTTTTCATAGACTAGCATGCTAACAATACACTATTCCTATCATGCATGTTCCTACACATATAGAATTAATGTGCAATCCGATGATCTTGGAAACGGGCCACCCACCTGAAGAGCTGAACTGTCCAAGTCCCACCGCTAAAAATACCAGGCAATCCAAATCTCCAACTCCAATGGGTCCAGCAATACCCGCAAACTCTCCTGGGTACAACACAAGGTTCATAGTTACACTTTAATCCCAAAAATTATCCAAATACACACAGTCTGAAAATCAGTCCCAAAGATGCAATTATTTGACCTGCTGAAAGTGCCCTGAAAATTTCGATAAAAATATCACAGCGATCGTCTCGTCGATACCTTCGAAACGGGTATCTGCACGCCGAATTTCGAGCCCCGTAGGCCGAGTTACAAATTCCACAGTACAGGTGCGCAAAAACTCACAACCACACAACTGTAAACTCTTGTACAGATAAAAGGGGAATAGTATACCTGCGGGAAGGTCTCAGAAAAATCCAAGAAAAATATGATGATAATCCTCGCGACGAGTAGATGAAAAAAGTGTATAGGCTCATCTCGATCTGACGCTCGAGCGCGAAGAATAAAATCCGGCAAGGTGCTGCTGTCAAGAGAGAAATCCTGTAGCAATGGGGGTTAAAAATGTACCAGGAACCCCAAGAAGAGCTCGGATCTGAAGAAAGTGGTCCACACAAAAAACATAGGCCTACCTCTCGTGAATCCAACGCCATGAAAATCGTCCAAAAATACAGTCGGGGTTAAAAATGTACCAGGAACCCCAAGAAGAGCTCGGATCTGAAGAAAGTGGTCCACACAAAAAACATAGGCCTACCTCTCGTGAATCCAACGCCATGAAAATCGTCCAAAAATACAGTCGGGGTAGCTCTGTAGACCTCACAGACTGAAGTGCGACGAAAATGAGCCTCCAACAGTATATCGTCGCTCTGCGCTACGATGTCGAAGTCGTCGACGCCGCGGCCTCCAAAAATTCTGGGCTTCCTCCGTAAGATGCACAACAAGGTGAGCAACAAGTTTGATGAAGGGTGCTAAGTCCAAAAAGCCCAGAAAAAGCCTGCCAAGAGAGTATGAATGGCCTATTTATAGGCCCAACCCGGAAAATCCAAAGAAAAGCACACATTGGGCTTTTGGGCCCAATTTCCGGGCGCTCGAAAGTTTTGGGCTGCTACAGTGTTGGGCCCGGCCCAATACTGTCACGCCCCGAGTTTTGAAAAGCAGGCTAAATTTTTTTTTTTTTTTTTCAGAGTTTTAAGTCATTCAGGCGTGAACAGATCGCCACATGTATAGTAAATTCCCCGCCCAATTGGACAAGGCCTTTCCTATACATGCACGGCTAACTACAATCTACCAAAATCAGAGTAATCTAAACTACGCATGTAATTTAGTCATCTTTGTAATAATTTAAACTATAATGCAGAAAATGAAATATACTGACTACATAGGGGCCGATACTATCGCAATCATCTCACCAACGTGTCCCGACATCCCATCACCCAAGCAACCTGAAAAATGGTCACCCAGGGGGTGTGAGATACACTGTACATGTATCCCAGTGGGCACGACGAGCCGAGAGATAGCTAATCGTACCTACTGGATACAATAATCTGCGGATAGTAGATAAATTCATAGGTAAAGCTGAAAAACAAATAATGTCTACTATAAATCAGGAATTCTACAGATAAAATTGAATAGACAGATAATCAAGCATAAGGAGCTGTAGATAATAAATGCTGGAAATCAGAATCTAACTGTGCAGATATGGGTATATGGATAAACGGCAAAACATGCTAGAATATCGAGATATCAGCTATGCATCAACCAAAGGATAGTAAGTACTAACCGATGCCACTATTGGTCACGGGGACCTCAGGCGAAGATATCTATGTCAAGCCAACCACAATCATCCTGGATACCACCTAGCCAAGCTGAACAGCAACCCCGTACCATTGATACAGCCGAGAGGATCCTCGTACCTAAAGGTACAGCCGAGAGGTTCCTCGTATCGGTACAGCAAAGGGGCTCCCCGTACCCAGTGATACAGCAAGAGGGGATAGCTCACGGGTCGACCAGACCCTTTACCGGTAAAAACGCGATGTGGGTGATCAATCCCACTGCGTACGCAAGCGAACAGCAGGTGCACAATCATCGAAATGCGAATGCTCAATCTCTCGGTCCGCAGACCGGGTAATCGGCAATATGCCGAAAATCCCCACAGGGATACAGATGTCTATATATCAATCATATATCATGCATATCTGGAATGAAGTACAAGAATAACTCGACACCAAAAAGTAGCATATCAATCAACAAGCATGATAAATCAAGTAGGACTAATGTACTGAGATATATAAATCTGATAACGAGTAACCAAGATATGTCCAAGGAAAACATGGTCTATCATGCAGGAATATATGACAGATATGTAAGCAATCGATGGGCGTAATCAGATCATGGCAATCTACTGTACTGATAAGCAGGTGATCAGGAATAATCCAATAATATCTATCATCTATGAACAGGGAACATCTAGGCATAATCATCAAGGCTAAGTCAAAGACAGACAACATCATCAGAACTAAATCCAGAACAAGCAAAGTCGTCAGAGCTAAATCAAGAATAGGCATAATCTGGGCTAAATAGAAAAACAGGTGTCCGACTGGACTAAAGCAAACAGAGGGCCGAAAAGCTAAAGCCCGGATCGAAGATAACCCACCTCAATGTAGGCCGATCCAACGACTCCAACAGAAGGCTCGTGGGCTGGAGTCAGACTGCAGGGACCTGAACAGAAACTAGAATCAGTAACCGACTCACTCGTACCCATCCCGTCAACAGAATAGTAACGTGTCGCTAACACGGGGAACTTAGCCAAAACTAGGCTTAAACCGGAGTTCCCGAAAACCACTAAATCACTAAATATGACCCGCCAACGGTCTACAAGTATCCGAATGTTACAAAACTCCCTCTGCTGTCCCTAAACAACAAATTTTAGTTGTTCGGACAGGCAGGGCTCAATCGTAAATATCTAAGTCGAAATGTTGCCATAACTACATGCACGACTCCCGAAAAGCCTATTTTGGCTTCGGAGTCTCCCGACAGAAAACTAAAGTCACTGGACCAGCCAGGACGGTGTCGGGGATAACCAGAGTCGACCACTGACGACTAGAATCCAGACTAGAACGCGAAACTCGCGCCGTAAACCGTAAAACCGGCAATTTTGCCAATTTACGGAACGGGATCCGATTTCCGCTTAGCTGGAGCCTTCGGAACTTAAATAAAATGTCCAGTAGATATATTATTACTGTCTAAAGACAGCCACAAGGTCAAATTTGCAACCTAGTCCCTAATATTCTTTAAAATTGCATAATTATTCTCAAAGGCTACATATTTCGAGTCGTTAGAAATATCCGAGGGGTTCCAACGTGAACTGAAAGTACCAGTAGATAGTTCTCGACCTAACAAAAGCCGTGCTCGCTGTTTGGAGTTGACACGACGCCCGAAAATACACTCGGGTCCATAAAATCTTTTAAAATTGCATAAAATCACTAAGTTAATGGCTTGTTTTGACTCGTTCTCGCAATCCGGAAATCCAAAAGCTGCACCGTAAATTCCGTTGAGTCCGTTTCGACAAGACGAAGCCCGTGCTCACGGGCTGGGGCTGACACGAAGTCCGAGGGCAAAGTTGGCCCATAACGAATTAGGGTCCAAACCACACTTTGCTAAAAACAATTATCTACATGCTTATTTGGTGGTCTACTGTGAGCATGGAACTTACTGAATACCAAAGACAGTGGTGCTTTCCTGAAGTCGGCTGGAGGTTGGCCGGAAAGATTGCCGGAAGAACACCCTCCCAAGAAGCTAGGTCCGGATTATGGCAACTTGGAAAAACCTGATGCCAAAACCCCAAACAGTGGAGCACGAGTTAGAGGATACTCCCAGAAGAGCTTTGGGCCAGGTCCGACCCGCGGCCAGCGGCCGGAGGTGGCGGCGGCCGGACCCAAACCAAAATTATCCTCAATATAAACAAAGTTGAAACATTTATTTTTACAGAGCTCTCGGCCTAGAACTAACTTGATGGATACCATATACTGGGTCCCCATAACATACCTGCGTGGTTGGCCGGAGCCCGGCGACGGCGACGGCGGCCGGGGGTGAGAGCTCGGTTGCCACAAGGTGCAACTGTAGAAGATGGAAACCCAACGTAAAAACTCCCATGCAAATGCACATTACTTCACTAGACAACCCAATTAACTCACCTGAGTCACTGCCCGGCGGAGGAAAATGCCGGCAATCGCCGGAGCTCGAAGCCAACCCAAGCTCGGTGAAGATGACCGCCTCTAATGGCGGATTCCGGTCAGCGAGGTCCGGGGCGGTGCGAGATGGACCAAGGTGTTCTACTGAGGACCAGGAACCTTCCTGCAGTGGTGGCCGGCGACGAGGTCGAGCGGCGGCGCCGTTTGAGGGAATTCCGGTGACGAACAATGGAAACCCGATTCTAGGGCTTTGTCGTGCGGTGCAGATCCTCCACCGATCTTCTTCAAAATTTGGGAGGACCCTTCAGTCATCAAGGGGAAGAAAATGAACGGCCTTGATCTAAATCCAACGGTTGGATGACGGCCGCGCCCAAGATCGATCGAAAAGAGGTTTCCCGGCCACAAGGTTCTTCCGCCGGCCACCGGAGGCACGAGGATGGCTCGGGCTTCACAAAAACATTTGACACGACATCAAGAACACGCTACATAGGTCCACAGGCCAATTAAAAACAAAAAATTCCATTACCCTACCTCGCCGGAAAACTTGGAGAAGAAGGTGGCCTCCGCGGCGGCGCTCGGCGGAGCTGGGCACCGGGGTTCCTCGGCTCGACTCCAACCACACCGAGAGGCACCCAGATGAGGCTTGATGGAGGCAAAGGCCCTCTTGATGCTTCCAACACCAAGACCCGAGATCAAGAGATGTTCCTGTTCTTCTTCCTTCTCCGGCGATGAAGCGGCGGCCGGTTGCGCTACCTCCGATGAGTGCAGCTGAGAGGAGGGAGGTTGTTGCACAGGCGGCTAGGGCAGGGTGCTATGGCATAGGGTTTACAAAAACCCTAGCCCGTAAGCATGCATATATAGTGTTTAGGTAACAATTGCCTTTTAGCCCCTCATCTCACTACATTTTAAGTCTAGACCCTCACTGCCAACTTATTTCGCACCTAGGTCCCTTACTAAACCAGTGGCACGAAAATCGAGGCAAGAAGTATAAGGTTTTATATGCAAAAAGCCACATTTTCACCATATTTTACACTTTTTGAGACAACCGGACTGTCAAACTGAAAATCTGACACCGCCACGACGTCCGGCTCGACGAAACCTATCGGGTAGCGATTTTGGTTCGCTAAAATTTAGCTCCATAATTTTTAAATTCCATCTTATACTGTAATTAATACAGTTCGGCACGCTTTAGGATGCTTTAGGGTCGTCAAACAGAAATTCCGTCAACGCCATTGCGTTCAGATCGTCGAAACGGATCAAATCGACTATTTGGATCGCTATGTTCGGAATCCGAACAGTGAAATAGTGCTTATTGCAACCGAGGGAGATTCGAAAATAGGAGTTACTGTTCATCTACAGTAACAACTTAAGTGCACTGTGCGCAGAGGGCACTGTTACATTGGTCGCGAGCTTCGTCCACTTCTTCGCTGAATTCTGGAAGATCCGACCGTCAGATCGAAAAGTGCTGAATATGAATCTCGTTCAGTTCGACGAGACGATCGCAACGATCAACTCAGATTTCCAAGATCATGTCCGGATTTGAAAATAGCCTTTTGTCTCGTAAATCGTGTAACTCGCACACTGGCAATTGACTAAATAAATCAACCAGGGTCTTTTGAATTCGAAATCAACTACAATTCTGCTTCTAATCTATTTATTAAAATAAAATATTCTGGATTATTACAAATACTGTGTGCGCTCGAAACTTCCAGGTGATGCCACGTGGCCCGCCAAATAGTAAACAGCTGTGCAGGCCACTCAGGATCGGCCACGTGACCCCTCCCCGCACAGGAAGGCGGTTGGCGCCCGCCAATCAGGCGGCGCCACGTGTCCAGCGGGGAACCCGCCGACCGGTCGCCCGCCAGGGCCGGTCGCGCCACCTGCCCCCCACGCGCGCATGCGCCCCGAGGCGCTGGCCAACTCCTCTGTGCACCGCGCCTGATGCGCCCGCGAATCACAAGGTGACACGTGTCCTCTGCATCCGGTCCACGCATCCCACTTTGGAATTCCGTGGACCGCGCCGCGTGCACCAACCAATCGGAGGTTGCCACGTGGCCCCCGCCTTGGTCCATGCACTGCCGCGCTCACCTGGTAGACCGCGCGCCTTGAGCCCGTCAATCAGGCGGTGCGACGTGTCCGTGCGCCGGGTCTGTGCACCCAGCCACGCTACTCTATGGACTGAAAGCTGAAAACCGGCCAATGGCAGGCCGCCACGTGGCATGCTGGCGGTCTACGGCCCCTCCCATGCACCAAAAGCCAATAAAAATTTCTGGAAGTCCGTTTTTGGGCATTCGGACTCAGAATCAAACAAGCAAATAGCCGTTTTCAAGCGTTTTTCCGTGCTGAATCCATTTTCAACCTCTGTTTGGCCTAAATCCTCATCAAAATTTTGGCAAATGCAGCCAAAGGCCAACACAGCTAAAGATACCTCACAGGGTCCATCTGTGGCATCCCTTTGATGCACCATGGGCCAGATACACCAATACTAGGTGTTCTAACAGTAGATTCACCGAAAAAAGGTTGCATGGGAACCAGGGCCACTATAATTAAAGACCTAGATTGCAACTATGACTTAACTACTAAACCATTAAAAGGATTCGAAGAGAGCATTCAGAGGAGTCGAGGGCTCACCTTCGGGATGTTGCGGGGCTGTCGGAAAGTTTCCCAAAGCAAGGTGGATCAAACCAAAGCTGTGGGTTATGCTAAATATAGATCTGAACAGGGAAAAAAAAACACCTAGAGTGGGGTGAGTAGGTGTAAACAATAAACACACCAAAATCTTTGCGTGAAAATAACTCAATGCGGAAAAGTAAATAACACGCACAGATTTTACGTGGGAAACTCCAAACCAGGAGTAAAAAATCACAAGACCGATCACACGGTGAAATCCACTAAGATTAAACACGTACAAAGGTGATATAACGTACTCACACACGACTCAACCTTTATCCATACGCTCCTAGTTGATCTTCTCCGCTCGTTCCGCAACGCGCATTGAATCCACGATTTGCGTCCAACGCCGAATCCACGGCGTCCAATGTCGAGTCCACGACATCCAACCGAATCCACGGTCTCCACCAAGTAGTACGTCTCGAATCCACGAACGCACCTCGTTTCGAATCCACTAAATGGTAGCACCTTGAGTCCACAAGGCCACACGAATCCACACGCCGATTTTTGGCAAAATCGTTGTTTGTTGGTGGTGAAAATGTTAAGGAATTTGTATTGGCGTATTTCGTGAAAGTGGTTAAGTCTTGAAGACTGAAGATGAAGATGTTTGGATCATATACCTCAATCTTAAGAAAGAAAAATTCAAAAGGATCAGGTACGTTTAATTAAATAATCTTGGTGATCCGAATACTTCTTATAGTGTAGAAACACTTGGATGGATTTGTAATTGCATAAAAATTAGAAAACTGGACTGTTTTATGTTCAGGATCCGGATCAGGCTACTTCAGTTCGGACCCCGAACATAGGTAGGTTCATGCAGAAATCCAGTCCGGAACGCCCTTGGTTCAGTCCGGACCCTGAGCGTGGATTCTACAGAAATCGCATGAACAGTTCGGTCCGTGCTTCCTTTAGTTCAGACCCCGAACACTGTTTTTCAGGAATTCTCTGAAAAACAACGACAATCCGGATCAAGCCAAATCTAGTCCGGACCGTCGTGCGGGATAAAGTCGGTTAAAGTCAGTTTTTGATTCTTATCCTCTTCCAAAGGTTTCTAACCTATAAATAAACCCTTTGATTCATCTTTTAGGGTTAATCCAGTACGACCGAAAAATAGTAAAATTCACATATAGAGAAGAAAGAAAATAACTAGATTTATTCTATGTTTCTTCATCTATATTGATTACTTTGATTCTAGGATTTCAAACTCAGATTTTGAGTAGAATCAAATTAATGAATACTTAGATGGTATTTCCAATCTATGTTTGATCTAAGTATTCGGCGGATCATCACCACCAACAAAACAACGATTTACCCAAAATCGGCGCGTGGACTCGCGTGGCCTTGTGGATTCAAGGTGCAACCGCTCTCGTGGATTCGGAGCGAGGTACGTTCGTGGATTCGAACGTACTACTTGGTGAAGACCGTGGATTCGGTTGGACGTCGTGGACTCGACGTTGGACGCTGTGGATTCGGCGTTGGACGCAAATCGTGGATTCGAGAAGCGTTGTGGAGCGAGCGGAGAAGATCTACTAGGAGCGTATGGTAAAAGGTTGAGTCGTCTGTGAGTACGTTATATCACCTTGTACGTGTTTTAATCTAGTGGATTTCGCCGTGTTATCGGTCCCGTGGTTTTTTACTCCGGTTTGGAGTTTTCCACGTAAAAATCTTGCGTGTTATTATTTTTCCGCATTGGGTATTTTTTGCGCAAAGATTTTGAGTGTTTATTGTTTACACCTATTCACCCCCCTCTAGGTGTTTTTTTCCCTATTTAGATCCATATAGTAATAACCCAACAAGTGGTATCAGAGCGGGAATAGGGTTGTAAACAATGGTTGAAGGTGGAAACATCAACGACCCCCTTTTTTGATGGAACAAATTATGCGTACTGGAAAGTACGGATGAAAGCCTTTTTAATTTCCATCGACGAACGGGTGTGGCAATCAATTGAATTAGGATGGTCTAATCCAACTGAAATTATTGATGATGTTCGCACCTTCAAACCTAGGTCGAAATGGACCAAGGAAGAGATTGATTCATCTTCTTACAATGGCAAAGGAATTAATGCCTTATTTAATGCTTTGTCACAAACAGAGTTCTCTCGCGTCTCGGCATGTGAGACTGCGAAAGAAATCTGGGATGTTCTTCAAGTTACGCATGAGGGAACTAACCTTGTGAAGATTCAGAAACTGCAAATGCTTACGAGCAAGTTTGACTCCATTTCTATGGCAGAAAATGAATCTTTCACAGACTATTACACACGATTGCAAGATATCGTAAACTCATGTGCTAACTTGGGAGAGAAGATTCCAGAATTTAAAGTTGTAAGAAAGATTTTAAGAACTCTTCCTGAACGATTTCGCCCAAGGTCGCAGCCATTGAAACAATTAAACACCCGGACGAAATGCGTGTAGAAGAATTAGTTGGTGCATTACAAACTTATGAAATGACTTTTCCTACTAACTATTCTTCTGGAAAGCCATCCTCTTCTAAGTCTTCAGGTTATGCATTGAAATCAACAAAGGAAGAAGACGCGGATTCATCCTCCTCGGACGATGACGAGAACCTATCTATGGAGGACTTTGAGAAGCAGCTTGCTCTCTTGACAAGGAAGTTTCGCCGCAACTTTCGAAGGGGTAATTCAAGCAAAACTTCATCCTTCGGAAAGTCGAAGAAAGGCAAGGGTCTTCAAGCTTTAAGTCAAGAAGCAAGAGAACTTCTCAAAGGATAAGAAAAGTTCAGAGGGACAAGTCCAGTGCTTCAAATGTCGAGGCTACGGCCACATCTCAACGGAATGTCCCAACAAGAATCCGGCAAAGAAGAAGGCGATGCAAGCCGTCACTTGGGATGACAACTCAACGTCAAATGAGTCATCTTCAAGTGATGAAGAAGACAACGCGACAGCATTCCACGCGTCCACAACTTCACCTTCATGTGCTTAATGGCAAGTACATCCGATTCACTGTCCAACTCCTCTGTTGAAAAGATTGCAACGGACGATGAATCGAGCGATTCCGAAGGTGAAGATTTTGCTTTTGCCTACCATAAACTTTTGAGGGATTCAAAGAAACTGGCAAAGCAAAACAAGGGTTTGAGAAGAAGATTGCAGGATCTCGAAGAAGAAGCAAAAAGGGCAACCTCTCTCTCAACCTCTTGAAGTGGAAAGGGATAACTTGATCAAAGTAAATGTTTCCCTTCAAGAGTCCAATGAGCATTTCGAGAAGAACATATCAAACTGGTGAACAAAGCGAATTACTTCTTGAAGCTCTACGGCGAGGCTCGACAGGAAAAATTGGAAATGACGAAGACCATACGCCAACTTAAGGATGACTTAAAGAGATTTTCTTCTGGAAGGAGTAAGTTGGACAGATTGCTTGGTCTTGGTCAAACGAACCGTTCGGCCTCGGATACACTCAAACTGGAGACATTCCAAGTTCGAGTGGGACAGTTTTTGTGCCTCAGTCGGTATCTCCTCCTCCGACACCGGAATTCACGCAAGCAACGACAACAAACCTACCTCACCTACTTCGGGATCGACAAGTACAAGGTATGTTTTCGTTGTGGCATTTCAGGGCACATAAGAAGAAATTGCAAGATTGGAGCCAAACGCACACCTCAAGCACCTCTTGCAACAACTACCAAAAGGCATTCCTCGAAAATCAAAGCAACTTTTTTCAAAGGAAAAGAGCCTTGGTAGTACACCGCTCAAGACGACATCATCAAGGAGCAGCAATGAATCAAACAAGACGCTTTCACCTAGGAGATCAACTTCACGATCATTACCGACGCACTCCAAAAAGGTTTGGGTGCGCAAAGGTGAAATCTTTCCCTTGTCTTGTTACCATGTTTCCTTGCATGCATATGATAGTTCGTCTTGGTATCTGGATAGCGGGTGTTCCCGTCACATGACCGGTGACAAAAACTGTTTTCAAACTTTGAGAAAAACTCCGGAGGACTTGTTGTTTTCGGAGATGGTCGGTCTTCCAAAATTGTTGGAAAGGGAACGGTAGCTATTCCAGATGGCCCGGTTCTGAACAATGTGTTATTTGTTCATGGCCTTAAGACTAACCTCATAAGCATAAGTCAATTTGTGATAGTGGTTATTCAGTTAATTTTTCATCTGATAAATGCACTGTAACTGATATGACCATGCTTTCTTTTTAAAGGGGTTAGATCAGAAAACAATTGTTATGTAGTTCCTAATAAGATTTCTGAAAATGTAACCTAGCATCTTTGAAAAATGAAACACTTTGGCATGAAAGGCTAGGTCACATAAACTTTAAGGAACTTGCTAGAATTTCGAATAAAGATGTGGTCAAGGGGGTTCCGAAACTTTCTTTTGAACAAAACCATTGTGTGTGGCGGTTGCCAAAAGGGAAAACAGTCTAGGACTGCACACAAGAACTTGAACCACATAGGTACAAAACGGCCTTTGGAACTTTTGCATATGGACTTAATGGGGCCAACTCGTCAACCATCTTTGGGAGGTAAATGGTATATTTTTCTTATTGGTTGATGATTTTTCTAGATATACTTGGGTAGCATTTTTAAAAGAGAAAGCTGATACTTTGATTCTTTTCTGAAATTTGCATCGTATTATGATTGAAAAGAATGAAAGGATTACTCGAGTTAGAAGTGATAGAGGGGGGAATTCATAAATTCCAAATTCATTGATTTTTGCACTTCCAATGGCATTAAACATGAATTCTCTGCACCCTATACACCTCAACAAAATGGTGTAGTCGAGCGCAAAAACAGGGTCGTACAGGAGATGGCACGTGTTATGCTTCACAGCCGGAACTTACCGTTATATTTTTGGGCTGAAGCGTTAACACTGCTGTCTATGTTATTAATCGAGTGTATTTGCGCCCGGGGATTTTAAATACACCATATGAACTATGGTTTTGTAGAAAACCTAATATCAAATATTTTCGTATCTTCGGGAGTCGGTGTTTTATTTTACGTGATCGCGAAAATCTTGAAAATTTGACTCTCGAAGTGACGAAGGGATTTTCTTAGGTTATTCTACAAACAGTAGAGCATATCGAGTTTTTAACTTGAATCTAAGACGATCGTAGAATCGATAAATGTTAAGGTAGATGAAGCTTTTCATTTTGAATCTGAAAAATCTACCCTCGATATCTCTCTTGATGATGATACACCTGCTAATGCATCTTCTTCTAACAATTCTTTCGATAATATTGATGCATCTAACGGTTCTTCAAGCTTATCTGATGTGCAGGAATCATCTCGTGTACCTCCGAGCTACTCCTTACCTCAAACGTTACGCATCTCCAAGGATCATCCTGAATCGAACATTATTGGAGACCCACAAGAAGGAGTTAGAACACGGAGACAATTGGTTTGCGGATTTGCATGTTACGTATCCAAATCGAACCAAAGAACATTGATGAAGCTCTTCAAGATGATTATTGGATTGAAGCAATGCAGGAAGAGCTCCATCAATTCGAGCGAAACAAAGTCTGGGAACTAACGAAGCCTCCGAAGCAACACAATGTGATAGGTACCAAATGGATTTTCAAGAACAAGAAAAACGAAGATGGTACTATCATCAGGAACAAAGCAAGGTTAGTTGCTCAAGGCTATTCTCAAGTAGAAGGTATAGACTTTGATGAAACGTTTGCCCCTGTAGCTAGACTCGAGTCCATTCGTATATTGTTTGCGATTGCTTGTCATTTCAAAATCAAACTTTTTCAAATGGACGTTAAGAGCGCCTTTTTAATATGTCTATTAGCTTTGAAATTCACAAATTTCTTTTTTTTTTTAAAAAAAATTAATAGCAGCTCGAGAATCGCACTGAATAGAAATAGCTAGAATATGAGTGGAAATTAGAGGAATAGATGATAAGTTCTTGAGCGATTCGGCTTCAAGACAAGTAATATCCGGGATAATCAACTCAGCGTCAATAGTGTTTTTGGCTATTATAGTCTGGTTGGTGGATTTCCAAGAAATCATCGTACCATCAAAAATAAAAATATAACTAGAAGTGAATTTGATGTCCAAAGAATATAAAATTCAATTGGCATCGCTGTATTTCTCAATTACAGTAGGATAGCCAATACATTTGAGAGTATAAGAGAGAGTACTTTTAAAATTAACAAAATATTTTCTCTGGAGCAATCTAATAAATCATGCTAGAATTACCAGGATCAAAAGAAATAGGAACATGTGAACAATTAGAATACTCAAATATATCAGCTCGCTCGTGCTCGGCTCGAATATATATATAGGGGTGTCAACGAGCCGAACACGAGCGAACTGGGGTCGGCTCGTGTTCGGCTCGTTTAATAAACGAGCCGAACACGAGCTGGCTCGTTTAAATATCGAGCTGAAAAATTCGGCTCGTGTTCGGCTCGTTTATTAACGAGCCGAACACGAGCTGGCTCGCGAACAACAAGTTTGATTTTCATTCCTACTATTAGGTGTAAAGTTGAAAGAAAATTAAAAAATTAAAATTTTAATCTAATAATTAAAATTCATAAAAAAATGATGGTCTAAAATCTAAATAGTAAAGTTTATATATATATATATATATATATATATATATTCGAGCTGTTATCGAGCCGAACACGAGCGAGCTGACCCCAGCTCGTGTTCGGCTCGTTTATTAAACGAGTTGAAAATTTCGGCTCGTGTTCGGCTCGTTTGCTAAACGAGTGATTCGATCTCGAGCTCATTTCGAGCCGAACACGAGCTGGCTCGCGAACAGCGAGCTGAATTGCCACCCCTATATATATAGATTTTAAGCTATTAATTTTTTATAAATTTTATTTTTTTAATTTTTTTTTTCAGTTTTACATATAATAATAGAAATGAAAATCAAACTTGTTGTTCGCAAGGCAGCTCGTGTTCGGCTCGTTAATACGAACACGAGCGGAATTTTTCAGCTCGATATTTAAACGAGCTAGCTCGTGTTCGGCTCGTTTATTAAACGAGCCGAACATGAGCCGACCCCAGCTCGCTCATGTTCGGCTCATTGACACCCCTACTTGTGACCCACGCTCACCCTTTCCACCCCTTACCATCCTTGTACATTATTGTCGGCACCATCCAACCTCGATATGGTTGCCATTGCCGCCTCTCAATTATGTCTCTCTCATTCTCTAACTCCTATCTCGTTCCACTTATCTCCCATATGCTCTATTTATTCTCCTTTCCTATAGTGTTGCATCACCATACATGCCTCCGTTACCGACAACCACTCTTTTAGATAAAGATATACTAAAATTCGATTGTGATTAATATTTAACTAATTTTTTGATAAGATAAAAATGAACTTACAGATAAAGACAAATAATAATAAGAAAAAGATATACTAAAATTCGATTGTGATTAATATTTAACTAATTTTTTGATAAGATAAAAATGAACTTACAAATAAAGGAAAATAATTCAAAATATTTGATTGTCCCGAAGGCGTGCGTAGCACTACCTTACGGTATATTCCCGTCCTTACGTGGGAATTAATTGAGAACACCCCAAAATACTACCGGAATTCTAATCGAGAACACCCCAAGATACGATCGAAATTTTTCTTCCTATTAACACGATCGTGGAGGAGATTAACGGAGATTCTTTCAAAACCCAATATAGATGAAAGAGAATTGAGAAAGAAGAAAAAATAAGATTTTAATTTTAAAAAGTCATGTGGTTCAACATACTTGTAAGAACAGAGAATATATAAAAGGAGCAAGATGAACATTGGGAATCCCACCTTCCCAGACGAAAGAAGCGGCAAGGAAAATGTTTTTTTCGTTGGTTTTTTTCGCACCAAGAAAGAAAAATATTTTTTTCGCTGATTTTCTTTCGCTCCAAGAAAAAAAAAAATAAAAAAAAATAAAATAAAAAAAAATAAAAAAAATAAATAATAATGATGAATAAATAAATAAATAAATAATAAATAGGAATTTTGAATTTTACTCCAAAATCTCCTACAAAATTTAAAATTTCAAAAAACATAAATTAAGATCAAAATTAAAAACAAAAAATGCTGGGTGTTTATACTATGCAATAGGTGAGGTATCTTTAAAAGACTTAACCCCACTTAGTGTAAGCAACTTCCATCAGAAGAAATCAAAGTGAATCAGATCTTGAACTACATTTCTTTGACCCAGACTTCAACTATCACATACATAGTACAGAATTTTTCGTTGCGAGTCTGTGCATTTATGACCATGTATAATACCTTAATTTTTCATAAAAGTTTCTATGGATAGCCCAACATCTCATAGCCGCGGTCATATACGGATACTCTCATATAGGTGGTCTCTTCTAGGGATGTGTGTAGAGTCACATCTGGCGAAAATTACCATCCTGGATTCCATTAAAAGTTAAAAACTCAATCTCAACCACTACACAGAGCACTACTCACTATAGGGATGAGATTGGAGCTAAACCTTCTCTATAAAACTATAGAAAGTGCATTTTGACCAACCTGACAGCTTGATTTACCACATTGAATCTTCTTCAAGAGATTATCACAAAGGTTGGGTTTCCACTGCAGAAAGACCCTTTATGGGCATAGCCCCATCACTCTTGATGACTTCAGGATCTTAGTTCTACTCAGACCTTTCGTCAAAAAATCTACAAGTTTCTGCTTAGATATGATAAAATTTAAAAAGATAACATTATAAAAAATTAGCTATCTAACAGACTTTCAGTTTAATATGTCTATTAGCTTTGAAATTCACAAATTTCCCTTTTTTTTTTAAAAAAAAAATTAATAGCAGCTCGAGAATCGCACTATAGAAATAGCCAGAATATGAGTGGAAATCAGAGGAATAGATGATAAAAGGTTCTTGAGTGATTCGACTTAAAGACAAGTAATATCCGGGATAATCAACTCAGCCTCAATAGTGCTTTTGGCTATTATAGTCTGGTTGGTGAATTGCCAAGAAATCGTCGTACCATCAAAAATAAAAATATAACCAGAAGTGAATTTGATGTCTAAAGAATAAAAAATTCAATTAGCATCACTGTATTTCTCAATTACAGCAGGATAGCCAACACATTTGAGAGTATAAGAGAGAGTACCTTTAAAATTAACGAAATATTTTCTCTGGAGCAATCTAATAAATCATACTAGAATTACCAGGATCAAAAGAAATAGGAATATGTGAACAATTAGAATACTCAAATATATCACCCCCCCTCCCCCTCCTCCGCCCCCCCGGCAAGTTCTGAGATACACTAGAACTTAAAATCATGGTATTAATCATGTCTAATGAGGTTCGGTTCAATCTTCTTAAGTCGATATTGGTCTTCTATTCTAATAGTTTGGATTATAGACCTAAGTTTAAGAGTTTCTTAGGTTCATCTAAGTTCATAGGCAAATCTAGATTAGGAAGGTGATAATTTGTTTAGTATGCATGTAGTTTGAAAAGTATTTAAGTTTGAACTATTTTTATAAATTTCTTGAACAAATTTTAAAATTGGTGGATCAGATTGTTTATAGGAATATTATCTACTATTTTAAAATTATTGAAATCAGTATTGATAAATTTAGCAACGGCTTTATTATCTCCAATATAAGCATCTTTTAGAGTATACCATAAATTTTTGGCAATATGGTGTTTTCTATAGATTTTATAGAGTTCAATGGGTAGACAACTAAGTTTTCTAAATTTACAGTGAAATTCTTTTAAAAAATATCTTTCTAAGCTTTAAATTTTATTAGACAACTAAGTTTTTTAAGTTTTTTAAATTTTATTAGGTTCCGTAGAGTTCAACGACAACTATTCAAAAATTTTTAATTTATCAAAAGAAATTAACAAAATATCTTTCTAAGCTTTAAATTTTATTAGTAAATTCAAAAATTTTGAAAATATTTGAATTTTTTTTTTAAATTAATAAAAACATTTGAGTCATATTTTTAAATTTGAAAACGTATGTTAATATATTATCAAAAAAAAAAAAACAAAAGAAAAAGGAATAATTGCCTGTGTACCCCTAAAATCTGAAGAAATATCTGATTTACTCCTCTTATTTTTTTCTTTCCAATATACCTCTCATACGTTCCACCGTTATTAAAAATACTCCTACCGTTTCACTTTGTTAAGTTAACTAGGGGTTAAACTAGAGTTAAATAATAATCAGAGTTGAAAACTATCATATATATCTATTTTGTCCGGGTTTAGCGTTTATGGTTTAGGGTTTTAGGGTTTAGAATTTTTTTAGGGTTTTAGGATTTAGGATTTTTTAGAATTTTAGGGTTTGGGTTTAGGGTTTAGGATTTAGAATTTAGGGTATATTTGAAAGGGCAAAATAGTAATTTTACATAGATAACGGCAACTTCAAACGGTACACTAACAGAGTTTAAATATGAAAACAGACAAATTTTTAGAAATATATAGAAAATTGCCCCAAAGAAAAAAAAGAAAAAAAAAAAAAGCTTTTGTACCGAATAGAATGGGAACGAGCGAGTGGAGCTGAACGAGACACTTCGATCTCGCTCCTATCCTACAATTTAGCTCTCTCTCTCTCTCTCTCTGCGCTCTCAGTAGATATTTCTAGACCCCGACCCCCTCGCCCGCCGCGGCCCCGTAGCCGCCGATGGCCATCCTGAGCGCCGCTGCCGCCGCCGCCATCCGCTGCATACCCGCGCGAGCGGATTCCTCCTCCTCCTCCGGCGGGGACGCCGCTGGAGCGGAGGCGGCGGCGGCGGCGCCGCTGCGGAGCACGCGCGTGGTGCTGCCGCGGGGGAAGGCGTTGAAGTGGTCGACAGGGGTGGCCCCGGGCGAGTACGGGGGCCCCCCCACCACCACGAAGCTCCGCAAGTACTGGGGCGGCCGCGGCGACGAGGACCCCGTCACCGCCACCGACGACTTCATCTGGAACAAGGAGTTCCTCTCCCGCATGCGCCGCCTCCTCGGCGACGACCCTCCGAACCCTAACCCTCCTCCGTTCGCGGTATGCTCCTCTTCTGCTTCTGATTCTGCTTCCAGCTACAGTCATTCATGCGTAATAGAGCGTTTGACAATCAGAAAGAGTCTGAATCTTTTGCTGTAGCAAGAAGCGCCAGGAATGTGATTTTGAGGCGTAGGCTTCTGATTCTACTGTAGAGAAATGTTGTTGGGGGTAATATTTTTGGGTAAACTCCAATTTGCCCCCCCCCCCCCCCCCCCCTGTGGGTACCAGCACATTTTCATTTTGCCACCCAATGGTTCAAAAAGTTATACTTAACCATTATGTGATATTATTTTTGTTTCAACAAAAATAATCTGTCGTCAAGTAGGATAGTAAACTGATATTTTTTAAAAGCAACAGGGTGATTTCCTGTTGACCAATAGGTCTTTACAGCTGGGAATCAAGTGCCTCCCCGTGCTGAGCGGCACGTACCGGTACGGGGTATCTACCCCCATTCTCGGCGATACTCATTGGGTATCGCTTGAGACGCCCGATACCCAATGGGTATCGCCCGTGCCGTGCTGAGGGTGCCGAGCTTTTTTTTTTTTACTTTTTTTTTATTTTTTTTTTAACACATGGTTTTACAGTGAACACATGATTAAATACTTATTATACTTGTGAATTTTATTATTATATTATTATTTTTATTTTTTATGAGATATAGTTGTACTTTATATATAAAAAAAATTATCAATATGTTAATTGGGGAGTATAATAAGTTATATATAACCAATATTCATAATTTTTTGATTAAATATTTCAAAATAATATTATAAGAGCTTATTGGGAACAAAAAAAATAAAAAAAAAATCGTGCCAGAGCGTGCCACTGGGAGGTCATGCGTATCTATCGGTACGCAAGCGTACCACGTGTCGGCCCGGAAGCATGCCCGTACCGTACCATGCCAGGCGGAGAGCTGCACGCCCCCGCGCCACGCCACTTAATTCCTTGCTTTACAGTGAAAAAAAAATCATAGGATAGTTAATAGTAATTTTTTGAACCACAAGGTGGCTAAGTGAAAATGCGCCATACAACAGGGGTAGTTAAGTGCAACTTTTTTGAACCATGGGTGGCGAAGTGAAAATGTGCTATACCACGAGGGAAAATTGAAGTTTATCCAATATTTTCATATAGACCTTTCAAAGCATGAAAGTAAATAATTTTATAAACACCACAATTCCGAACAGTCGTGTAATAGAACAAATGGCAATCATAATTCTAGAGCTTTTGGCTGTAGTAAGAAGTGGCGGGGATGTGATTTTGAGCCTAGGTGTCTGATTCTACTACAGAGAGAAGTTATTGGGGGAAATATTTTAATACAGTGCTCTTCCGTCTTTTTGGACCTTTCAAAGAATAAAAGTAGGTGCTTTTAGATACCATAATTCCATACTAGGCCTTGGCCATGTGTAATAGAGTGTTTGACAACCAGAAAAGTAGGACTCTCGAGCTTTTTCGCTGTCGCAAGAAATGGCAGGGATTTTGAAGCCCTAAAGTAGAACTTCTAGTTCTTCTATAGAGAAAGTTATTAGGAAAATATTTTAGTATAATGCTTTTGCAAATTGCACTTATAGGACCGCACTTTTAACAAAAGTAGTGTACCGTACAGTAGGGTGGAATGTTTTTGTTGTTGACATTGTGTTTTTTTTTTATACAAAAACTCTCCGAT
>CM054936.1:6363066-6514775 GCA_029168755.2 Tillandsia fasciculata
AACGTTGATGAAGCTCTTCAGGATGATTATTGGATTGAAGCAATGCAAGAAGAGCTCTATCAATTCGAAAGAAACAAAGTCTGGAACTAACGAAGCCTCGAAGCAACACAACATAATTGGTAATAAGTGAATTTTTAAGAACAAGAAAACCGAGGCTGGTACCATTATTAGGAACAAAGCACGCCTAGTTGCCTCAGGGCTATTCACAATGGAAGGTATAGACTTTGAATGAGACGGTTCGCCCGGTAGCTCGTCCGGAGTCAATTCGCACCCTTTTCGCCATTGCTTGTCATTTCAAAATCAAACTTTTTCAAATGGACGTTAAGAGCGCCTTTTTAATATGTCTATTAGCTTTGAAATTCACAAATTTCTTTTTTTTTAAAAAAAAATTAATAGCAGCTCGAGAATCGCACTGAATAGAAATAGCCAGAATATGAGTGGAAATCAGAGGAATAGATGATAAGTTCTTGAGCGATTCGGCTTCAAGACAAGTAATATCCGGGACAATCAACTCAGCCTCAATAGTGTTTTTGGCTATTATAGTCTGGTTGGTGGATTGCCAAGAAATCGTCGTACCATCAAAAATAAAAATATAACCAGAAGTGAATTTGATATCCAAAGAATATAAAATTCAATTGGCATCGCTGTATTTCTCAATTACAGCAGGATAGCCAATACATTTGAGTGTATAAGAGAGAGTACCTTTAAAATTAACAAAATATTTTCTCTGGAGCAATCTAATAAATCATACTAGAATTACCAGGATCAAAAGAAATAGGAACATGTGAACAATTAGAATACTCAAATATATCAGCTCGCTCGTGTTCGGCTCGAATATATATATAGATTTTAAGCTATTAATTTTTTATAAATTTTATTTTTTTAATTTTTTTTTTCAGTTTTACATATAATAATAGAAATGAAAATCAAACTTGTTGTTCGCAAGGCAGCTCGTGTTCGGCTCGTTAATACGAACACGAGCCGAATTTTTCAGCTCGAATTTAAACGAGCTAGCTCGTGTTCGGCTCGTTTATTAAAACGAGCGAACACGAGCAGACCCCAGCCGCTCGTGTTCGCTCATTGACGCCCCTATTGTGACCCACGCTACCCTTTCCACCCCTTACCATCCTTGTACATATTGTCGGCACCACCATCCAACCTCGATATGTTTGCCATTGGCGCCTCTCAATTATGTCTCTCTCTCATTCTCTAACTCCTATCCTCGTTCACTTATCTCCCATCTGCTACTATTATTCCTCCTTTCCTATAGTGTTGCAATCACCCATACATGCCTCCGCTACAGACAACCACTCTTTGTTAGATAAAGATATACTAAATTCGATTGTGATTAATATTTAACTAATTTTTTGATAAGATAAAAATGAACTTACAGATAAAGGCAAATAATAATAAGAAAAAGATATACTAAAATTCGATTGTGATTAATATTTAACTAATTTTTTGATAAGATAAAAATGAACTTACAAATAAAGGCAAATAATCCAAAATATTTGATTGTTCCGAAGGCGTGCGTAGCCCTACCCTAAGGAATATTCCCGTCCTTACGTGGGGAATTAATCGAGAACACCCCAAGATATGACCGAAATTCTAATCGAGAACACTCCAAGATACGACCGGAATTCTTCTTCCTACGAGCACGATCGTGGAGGAGGTTGACGGAGATTCTTTCAACACCCAATATAGATGAAAGATAATTGAGAAAGAAGAAAAAAATAAGATTTTAATTTTAAAAAGTCATGTGGTTCAACATACTTGTAAGAACAGAGAATATATAAAAGGAGGGAGATGAACGTTGGGAATCCCACCTTCTCTTTCCGTTATACGCAATAAGCGGAAAGGAAAATATTTTTTTCGTTGGTTTTCTTTTGCACCGAGAAAGAAAAAATAAATAAATAAAATAAAATATAAATAAATAAATAATAATGATGAATAAATAAATAAATAAATAATAAATGGGATTTTGAATTTTACTCCAAAATCTACTACAAAATTCAAAATTTCAAAAAACATAAATTAAGATCAAAATTAAAAACAAAAAATGCTGAGTGTTTATACTATGCAATAAGTGAGGTATCTTTAAAAGACTTAACCCCACTTAGTGTAAGCAACTTCCATCAGAAGGAATCAGAGATTTCAACTACCACACACACAGTACAGAATTTTTCGTTGCGAGTCTGTGCATTTATGGCCATGCACAATACATTGATATTTCATAAGAGTTTCTATGGATAGCCCAACATCTCATAGCCGCGGTCATATACGGATACTCTCATATAGGTGGTCTACTCCAGGGATGTGTGTAGAGTCACATCTCGCGGAAATTACCACATTGGATTCCATTAAGAGTTAAAAATTCAATCTCAACCACTACACAGAGCACTAGTCACCATAGGGATGGGATTGGAGCTAAAACTTCTCTATAAAACTGTAGAAAGTGCTCTTTGGCCAACCTGACAGCTTAATTTACCACATTGAATCTTCTTCAAGAGATTATCACAAAGGTTGGGTTCCCACTGCATAAAGACCCTTTATGGGCATAGCCCCATCACTCTCGATGACTTCAGAATCTTAGTTCTACTCAGACATTTCGTCAAAAAATCTACAAGTTTCTGCTCAGATATAACAAAATTCAAAAAGATAACATTATAAAAAATTAGCTATCTAACAGACTTATGTCTCAATTTAATATGTCTATTAGGATTGAAATTCACAAATTTCTTTTTTTTTTAAAAAAAAAAATTAATAGCAGCTCGAGAATCGCACTGAATAGAAATAGCCAGAATATGAGTGGAAATCAGAGGAATAGATGATAACGATTCCTTGAGCGATTCGGCTTCAAGACACAGTAATATCCGGGACAATCAACTCAGCCTCAATGTGTTTTGGCTATTATAGTCTGGTTGGTGGATGTGCCAAAAATCGTCGTACCATCAAAAATAAAAAATATAACCAGAAGTAAATTTGATGTCCAAAGAATATAAAATTCAATTGGCATCGCTGTATTTCTCAATTACAGCAGGATAGCCAATACATTTGAGAGTATAAGAGAGAGTACTTTAAAATTAACAAAATATTTTCTCTGGAGCAATCTAATCAATCATACTAGAATTACCAGGATCAAAAGAAATAGAAACCATGTGAACAATTAGAATACTCAGTATATCACCACCCCCCCCCCCCCCCACCCTGGCAAAGTTCTGAGATATACTAGAACTTAAAATCATGATATTAATCATGTCTAATGGAGTTCGGTTCAATCTTCTTAAGTCGATATTGGTCTTCTATTCTAATAGTTTGGATTACAGACATAAGTTTAAGAGTTCCTTGGGTTCATCTAAGTTCATGGGCAAATCTAGATTAGAAAGGTGATAATTTGTTTACTAGGCATGTAGTTTGAAAAGTATTTAAGTTTGAACTATTTTTATAAATTTCTTGAACAAATTTTGAAATTGGTGTATCAGATTGTTTATAGGAATATTATCTACTATTCTAAAATTGTTGAAATCAGTAATGATAAATTTAGTAACACCTTTATTATCTCCAATGTAGACATTTTTTAGAGTATACCATAAATTTTTGACAATCTGGTGTTTTCTATAGATTTTATAGAGTTCAATGGGTAGACAACTAAGTTTTCTAAATTTGCAGTGAAATTCTTTAAAAAAATATCTTTCTAAGCTTTAAATTTTATTAGACAACTAAGTTTTTTAAGTTTTTTAAATTTTATTAGGTTTCGTAGAGTTCAATGACAACTATTCAAAAATTTTGAATTTATCAAAAAAAATTAACAAAATATCTTTCTAAGCTTTAAATTTTATTAGTAAATTCAAAAATTTTGAAAATATTTGAAGAATTTTTAAAAATTAATAAAAACATTTGAGTCATATTTTTAAATTTTAAAAGGTATGTTAAGATATTATCAAAAAAAAAAAAAAAAAAAAAAAAAACAAGAAAAAAAAAAAAAGAAAAGAAAAACTTTTTTACGAATTAGAATGGGAACGAGCGAGTGGAGCTGAACGAGACACTTCGATCTCGCTCCTATCCTACATTTTAGCTCTCTCTCTCTCTTTCTCTGCGCTCTCAGTAGATATTTCTAGACCCCGACCCCCTCGCCCGCCGCGGCCCCGTAGCCGCCGATGGCCATCCTGAGCGCCGCCGCCGCCGCCATCCGCTGCATCCCCGCGCGAGCGGATTCCTCCTCCTCCTCCGGCGGGGACGCCGCTGGAGCGGAGGCGGCGGCGGCGGCGCCGACGCGGGAGCACGCGCGTGGTGCTGCCGCGGGGGAAGGCGTTGAAGTGGTCGACAGGGGTGGCTCCGGGCGAGTACGGGGGCCCCCCCACCACCACGAAGCTCCGCAAGTACTGGGGCGGCCGCGGCGACGAGGACCCCGTCACCGCCACCGACGACTTCATCTGGAACAAGGAGTTCCTCTCCCGCATGCGCCGCCTCCTCGGCGACGACCCTCCGAACCCTAACCCTCCTCCGTTCGCGGTATGCTCCTCTTCTGCTTCTGATTCTGCTTCCAGCTACAGTCATTCATGCGTAATAGAGCGTTTGACAATCAGAAAGAGTCTGAATCTTTTGCTATAGCAAGAAGCGCCAGGAATGTGATTTTGAGGCTTAGGCTTCTGATTCTACTGTAGAGAAATGTTATTGGGGGAAATATTTTTGGGTAAACTCCAAGTGCCTCTCCGTGCCGAGCTACGGGGTATCTATCCCCCGACTCGGCGATACCCAATCGAGACGCCCGATACCCAATGGGTATCGCCCGTGCTGTGCTGAGGGTGCCGAGCTTGTTTTTTTTTTTTTTTTTTTTTTTTTTTTTTTTTTTTTAACACATGATTTTACAGTGAACACATGATTAAATACTTATTATACTTGTGAATTTTATTATTATATTATTATTTTTATTTTCTATGAGATATAGTTGTATTTTATATATAAAAAAAGTTATCAATTTGTTAATTGGTGAGTATAATAAGTTATATATAATCAATATTCATCATTTTTTAATTAAATATTTTAAAATAATATTATAAGAGCTTATTGGGACAAAAAAAATAAAAAAAAATCATGCCAGAGCGTGCCATGGTGGTCATGGTTTATCACATACGCGCACGCAAGCGTGTCACATGTCGGCACGGAAGCGTGCCCGTACCGTACCGTGCCAGGCGGAGAGCTGCACGCCCCCGTGCCACGACACTTAATGATAGAATATTGATTGAAAAAGATGATTATCTCTTCTTTACTTCTTATTCAATTTATAGGTACATATACAATGCTCATCTCTTTCCTTTTATAGTCGTGCAATCTAATTAAAGAAATACAATGAATATGAAAATATGCAATTACAATGAATATGAAAATTAATAAACTATACAAATTAATATGAGCTTTATGTGGTAACAAGCTATATGTGGTAACATCCCCCCTCAAATTGATGCTGGGTGATCAAGAAGCATCAATTTGCCAATAAGAAATTGATGGCGCTGGCGACATGAAGTGGAGTAGGATCATGCTGTGGAAACCCAAGCTCGGTCAACAAACCTCGAAGCCAAGTAATCTCAGAGTATGCAGCAGACATAGCGCGATATTCAGACTCCGTGGAAGATTTAGACACACAGTCTTGTTTCTTACTCTTCCATGAGATCAAAGAGTCCCCAAGAAACATGCACCAACCAGTGACAGAGCGACGTGTATTGGGACATCCCGCCCAATCAGCATTACTAAAAGCAATAAGATGCACAGGAGATTTAGCAGGAAAAAATAAACCTTGACAAGGAGAGCCATGGAGATATCGAATGATGCGACGAACAGCTGCCAATTGTAGATGCCGTGGAGAGTGCATAAATTGACTAACTTGCTGTACAGCAAAGGAGATATCAGGCCGAGTAATAGTCAGGTAGTTGAGGCTACCCACTAATTGGCGATACAACAAAGGATCAGAAAGTAGCTCCCCCTCATCAGCATAATACTTAACATTCATTTCTAGAGGTGTATCAACAGATGAAGAATCTTGAAGACCAGCCAAAGCAATCAAATTTTGAATATATTTATGTTGATGTAAGAATATGCCCGAAGAATCAGTTTGAACTTCCAAACCTAAGAAATATGTAAGATGACCAAGATCCTACATATGAAAAGATTTTTGAAGATATTGCTTAAGCTGAGTAATCAATAAAGAATCTGTCCCAGTGATAACAATATCATCAACATACACCAAAAGAAGAACAACTCCAGTAGTTGATTTTCGAAGAAACAAGGAAGAGTCATATTAGCTTTGGACAAGCTTAAACTGAAGCAAAATAGAGCGAAACTTCTCAAACCACGCTCGAGGAGCTTGTTTTAAGCCATATAATGAACGATTCAATTTGCAAACTTCCATAGTAGAAGAGGAAAACAAACCAGGAGGAGGTGTCATGTATATATCTTCATTGAGATCACCATGAAGAAAAGCATTTTTGACATCCAACTGTTGAAGCGGCGTGAGGCGGCAATAGCAAGAACTGTACGGACCGTAGTCATTTTGGCTACAGGAGCAAATGTTTCATGATAGTTTATCCCATACTCTTGTCGGTTGCCTAAGGCAACCAATCTTGCTTTATAGCGATCGAGGGACCCATCAGAGCGAAGCTTATTGAATAAACCCATTTACAACCAAAGGGCTTAACATGAGGTGGACATTTAACAATGTCCCAAGTCTGATTATCCTGAAGAGCACGAAATTCCTCCTGCATTGCCCGCTGCCAACACTCATGCTTCACTGCTTCTGAGTAAAAGATGGAACCGAAATGGAGGACAAAGCAGCAGAAAATGATGTATGATAAGAGTCATACCGAGGAGGAGGACGAGAAACTCGGGTAGATCGCCTCGGTAAAGGTGGGGCAGGAGCAGATGGCGGATCTGGCTCGGGAAGGGGCTACAGTGCACGACGTCGAGTGTAGACAAATCCAGGTTTGAACCGGTCAATAGAAGAAGACGTGTCATCAAAAGTAGGAAGAATAGCAACTTCAGGGGATGAGTTAACATGAGTTGGAAAGAAATGTTGATTTACAAAAAAAACAACATTTCGAGAAACACGAAGCCTCTTTAAAGAAGGATCATAGCAAACAAACCCCTTATGATTAGTACTATATCTCAAAAAAGCACATTTCACAGATTGAGCAGAAAGCTTATGGCGCTCATGAGGAGGCAAATGAACAAAACACACACAACCAAAAGTATGCAAATGTCGATAGGGAGGATGCTGATGATGAAGGCGAAAATAAGGAGAGTCAAGATCAAGAGTTCGAGAAGGCAGTCGATTAATAAGATAAACTGCTGTAGATAATGCTTCTACCCAAAAATAGGCGGAACAGAAGATTCGAGTAACAATGTCCGAGCCACCTCTAAGAGATGACGGTTCTTTCGTTCGGCCACACCATTTTGTTGAGGCGTATATGGACATGAACGCTGTGACAAAATGTCTTTTTGATTCAGAAAATCATGAAATGCATTAGTCATGTATTCTCCACCAGAATCAGATCGAAGAATCTTAACAGTAGCAGAAAATTGAGTTTCGACATACACTAGGAAGGATTTAAAGTTAAAAAAACTTCAGATTAGAACGGAGAAAATAAATCCAAGTAAACCGACTATAGTCATCAATAAATGTTACAAAATATTTATACTGACCATGAGAAATAACAGGTGCAATTCCCCACACATCAGTATGAATAATATCAAAACAATTTTTCGCATGACTACCAGCAATAGGAAATTGAAGCAGTTTACTTTTTCCTAACTTACAAGTAGAACAATCAAAGGAAGCACGAGAAGAACAAAATTTATCTTTATTGCCCAATAAACCAGAAGTCAATAAATAAGACAAAATATCAGAATTGGGGTGTCCTAAACGTTTATGCCACCTTTCACTTTTATTGATAATAGTAGAAGAAGTCAAAGCAACATGATTAGGAATGGAAAGTTGGAGTGGAAACAGTCGTCCTACTTTAGGCCCCTTCGCAATCACCGTCCCCGACACCTGATCCTGCACACAACAACCACCACGAGAAAAATGTACATCATAGTTATTTTCTACTAATTGTCCAACTGATAGAAGATTATTAGAGAGTCCAGGTGATACAAAAGCATTGTTGAGAGTTGGAGTAATATCTCCTACAACAGTAATAGGTAAGGTGTGTCCATTAGCAACCTGGACATGTTCTGAACCACGATATGCGCGGACATTTTTAAGCAAAGCCACCGAGCCAGTCATATGATTTGATGCGGCAGAATCAATAAGCCAAGATTTAGATGGAGAATTACCATTACCGTGAAGTCCTAGAGCTGAAAAGGCCGAAATAATCATTTGTTGCACCATTTCAGCAGTGAGGACTGTTTGCTCAGCATTGTGATTGACTGCTGTTGAGGTTCCAGCTGGAATTTGACCTGTAAAAGGATTAGTAGTAGAAGCTTGAAATGCAGTCTGACGATTTTGGGGCCGAATTGAACAATCTTTGATGATATGTCCAGGCTTTTTGCAGTAATTGCAAAATTTCTTAGCACAGTTTGCAGCAATGTGACCATAATTCTTGCAACTAAAGCACTGAACTTTACTCATATCCCTGCCTTTGCCTTTTCCTTGAGCCACAAATGCCATAGGTGTTGTAGTCAACCTTTCTTGTTCCAGAGTGGCTTGGGTAAAAAGACGTTGTTCTTCACGAAGTAATTCACCAAAACATATATCCAATGAAGGAGGAGGATGACGACTCATCAGATTAGAACGAACGTTCTCAAAATCTGATCGCAATTTCATCAAAAATTGATCGCGCTTGCTAACCTCATAAACAGCCATAACATCATGGAGAGAATCTTTCGACACGGTAACACAAACAATATCAGAAAATTCAGTCCATAATTGTTGAAAACCGAAAAAATAATCTTGAATAGATAATCCTCCCTGAGTGTAATTTGCAATCTCGCACTCCAATTGAAACCTTCTTGCAGAATGTGTTTGATTGTAAACTTTTTTTAAATATGCCCACATGTCTTTAGCAGTTTTATATGGACGTAAATTAAGAATAATTTGAGAATCACATGACCCAATAATCCAAGACATCACCCTAGCATCTTTGACTTTCCATTGAGACAATTGTGTGGCATCCGTAGGAGCTGGAATAGTGCCATCAATATGTCCTCATAACTCCTTTCCACTGACAAACAATTGAAATTGGAACTCCCATGCGGTATAATTTTTTCCGGTAAACTTAACACAAAATTCAGGAGTGCTACTCGCCATTGCAAAGAAATAAGAATAGTTCGCACCAAGAAAAAAAATCACCAAAGAAAGCTGAAATTTTACCGAAATCATGAGCTACCTTTCCACGCCAAATTCCAAAACGTAAAGGTACTGCACCCTTGCACAGATCCGCCACCACTTCGCTGCGGCTCACCGTTTATTTCAGAATCTCTGATCCAAAGAGAGTAGCAGAACAATCCAAACAAATAAAAAAAACTTCTAAAACCAGGGCTCTGATACCATGATAGAATATTGATTGAAAAAGATGATTATCTCTTTTTTACTTCTTATTCAATTTATAGGTACATATACAATGCTCATCTCTTTCCTTTTACAGCCGTGCAATCTAATTAAAGAAATACAATGAATATGGAAATATGCAATTACAATGAATATGGAAACTAATAAACTATACAAATTAAATATGAGCTTTATGTGGTAACAAGCTATATGAGGTAACACTTAATTCCTTGCTTTACAGTGAAAAAAAATCATAGGATAGTTAATAGTAATTTTTTGAACCACAAGGTGGCTAAGTGAAAATGCGCCATACAACAGGGGTAGTTAAGTGCAACTTTTTTGAACCATGGCTGGCGAAGTGAAAATGCGCTATACCACGAGGGAAAATTGAAGTTTATCCAATATTTTCATATAGACCTTTCAAAGCATGAAAGTAAATAATTTTATAAACACCACAATTCCGAACAGTCGTGTAATAGAACAAATGGCAATCATAAAATTCTAGAGCTTTTGGCTGTAGTAAGAAGTGGCGGGGATGTGATTTTGAGCCTAGGTGTCTGATTCTACTACAGAGAGAAGTTATTGGGGGAAATATTTTAATACAGTGCTCTTCCGTCTTTTTGGACCTTTCAAAGAATGAAAGTAGGTGCTTTTAGATACCATAATTCCATACTAGGCCTTGGCCATGTGTAATAGAGTGTTTGACAACCAAAAAAGTAGGACTCTCGAGCTTTTTCGCTGTCGCAAGAAATGGCGGGGATTTTGAAGCCCTAAAGTAGAACTTCTAGTTCTTCTATAGAGAAAGTTATTAGGAAAATATTTTAGTATAATGCTTTTGCAAATTGCACTTCTAGGACCGCACTTTTAACAAAAGTAGTGTACCGTACAGTAGGGTGGAATGTTTTTGTTGTTGACATTGTGTTTTTATTTATACAAAAACTCTCCGATGAACTTTAGACTTTATAGGAGTTCCAACACTCTGCGAACAAATTACAGCTGCAACTGGGGATGGTTCATGGTAACTTGAGTTTTCGTTTACTTGGTTTAGTCATTGTATTCTTGGACAACAAATATCCTCCATTTTATTCTGCTAATTGGACAAGTTTAGAAAATCCTTAAGTTTGGTTAATAAAACTTTGAGGTTTTGAACTCTCTATGATCAATCTTGGTTGCAAAGCTGAGAAGAGAGTCGTACTCATTTGTGGGATTTGTTAATCTCAAACTCTTTATGCTTGCTTAATGCTGCCGTTTTCTTATAATCTTTCCTCAATTAAAGAGACCTTACGACTGGTTACTTATCAAAACTAGTTTTTTTGTAAGTCTTCAAGTGATCAGGGATACTATAAATAATGAAAAATATTAGTTCTGTGTAATATTATATCATCTATTAATGGGGCGCACTAATTGTTGTAGAAACTTATGTTCAATGTAAAGGTTGACCCAAAAAAGGAGTATAATGTAGAAAGTGAAAATACCCCTGGAGTTCAAAGTCATACAGTGTGATAATCTTTTTTAATGTTTTCTTTAGTCTTACACGCATTTGTAATTTCTAATTCGATGGTTAATTTTCTCAGAAGGAGGAGGACTCAGGGTTTCTCAGCCTCAATCGAGCCATGAGCCTCGACAGGTTCTTTTATCTTGCCATTGTTGGCTCTTTTACTGCTAATAAGGAGTTATTTTGGTTTTTTGTTTATTTACTCATTGGAAGAGGTCTTACAGCATGGAGATTGATTTGAGTAAAGAGCTGAGACCGCCGACCAAGCCGGTGTTGGAACAGCAGGTGGAGGCTGCACGGCGTGGGGTCTCTGCCGCAGAAGTAAGTTCTTCGTGTTGTTGATTGTAAATTGAGATAATTTGATCTAAATTGCCTTTATTGCAGTTTTCTTTATTATTGAATTGTGTTGTAGTGAATGCTACATTTAACTAATTGCATTTTTGATTCAGAGTCTGAATAGTGCCGCTAAACCAAGATGGAGATTGGTCCCTACAAGAAGGGAGCAGGCAAAATGGGACAGGGCAAATAAGGCAGCCACTGGTGGTAGCGTAAGTTGAAACCATCTCTGAAATGTCATTTTCATTTCCCTTTTCCTCATCAAGTGTATCCTTATTTTAGCAGAATATTTTGTTACGGCAGTTGCCAATTTTTTTTTTTTTTTAAAAATTGTTCTACCATTTTATGTTGCGTGTGTGCTTGTTTATTTTTCTGATTACTAATTGTCCTTCAATCTTTCTTAATAATTACCTAGTTGATGCTTTCATTATTTATGTCCTTCCATATTGTACTAAAGAGGATAGTGTAGATGGCTTTTTCTGTGTATACTTCTTTGTTTTGCAACTGTCAGATTTGTTATATACTGAGGATGTTCAAATCCTTAGAAGCGGTCTCACAGCAGATTGCCATACCTTCTATCTTTTTAACAGTTTCTGGCTTAAGGAATTTGTGCTGTTTAAGAACTTCTGAGAGAGTCAATGTTCCTTTGCCTCATGATTAGGGTTGTTAATTCAGCTTGCTGCCTGCAAACAGCTCGTGTTTGACTTGAAACTTAGCTTGACAAGGTCTCCCTAAATTGGATCTTAAATGAGGGAAGCTTGAGCTTAGCTTATCTTGCTCATGCTTGGTTCTACTTAATGTGGGAAAAACTAAAAGAAAATAAAGTTGTATAATACATTACATATATAAAGTGTATGTAAGAAAATTCTTAGTTTTTGATTATTCATGCGATATGTTGTTTAATGTTATACAAATGTAATTCTAAACGATAAATTCAGTTTAGCAATATATGAATGATAAAAGCTGCATAAATGAAAAAAAAAAATGATCTCATTCTTGAGGCAAACAATTTAATGAGCTGTTCGTGAGCAGCTCGAGTCTGACTCAAGCTCGGCCTGATTATAAATGAGCCGACCTGGCACTTGCACTTAGCATGTTCGTGTTCATCTTGTTTACACAACTCTGTGTCTAACAGTTTGTACCTGATTTGCAAATCTGACGGAAATGAGTTTGAATATATAGATACCTTATGCATTGCCTATAGGGAATCATGGTATCACTATTCATTTCAGAAAAAAATGAAAAAAGGACGAAAGAAAGATAACCTTTTGCATCATGGTAATACAAAGTTCTTGTACATCATTATTTTTTGATAGAAGTCAATGAATATAACTTGTGGTTATTTTTCTTAATTAGGATGTCCTACTATGGGAATCGAGGAGGGAGCGGGGAGACCCCAAAGTGTTGGCAGCTCAGACAAGAGAGCTGTATTTTAAGGTCTGTCCTCTGTTTGGTGTTATCTGAATCAACTTTCTTTTTCCAGATTATCAATCATCTTTATGATAGCTTATAAATATATACTATCCAAAAATTAATCAAATCTAAACTGTTCCTTAAGTGTAAAGCAGTTGTCAATTACAGTAATTATTTTACAGTTGAAGCAGAAGCTACAAATCCTCACCCTGGGGATTGGTGGTGTTGGTGTTGTGTCAGCATATGTTTCCTACTCCCCTGAAATTGCAGTTAGGTATGCAAGAGTTGTTGCCATTATCTTGTAAATCTGATTCCATATTGTTCTTTACTGGTATATACTTTTGTCCTAATTAAATGTGAAATATCAATAAATTCAGTTACCTATTGCTAATGAAGTACTAGAAATTTTTTATGTTACTTCAAGTTAAAAGAGCTAGGAGAATAGTTATCATTCAGAGCATTCTATTGTGATCTATAGATATGGTAAATTTGAAGCTCTAGGATATATTGTGACTTGCAAGGCATGGCGTAAGCTTGGGAAATAGAGGTCTCTATCTAGAATCCAAGACTCTTTAATGTTTTAATTCTATTCTGTCCTTTTTTGGGAACTAATAACAAGTTGCTGTTTTCACTGTAACTAAATAATATACTAGCTGCCAAGAATTGTAAAATACTATCACTATACTGAAAATTATGAAGTGTGATCTTAGAATGATGTAATTAGAACAATCTCTATGCCGCCCCCTTCTCTTTCTTAATATCATCTGATCTGTACTCTTTTCAGCTTTGGTGTTGGTTTGGTTGGTTCCCTCGTGTATATGCGTATGCTGGGCAATAGCATTGATTCCATGGCAGATGGAGCTAAAGGACTCGTCAAGTATGTGCTCCTACTTTTAACTAGTGGCAGAATAAACCTGTTTGATGTGGCCTTCCATCTCGCGATAGTTACTCAGGATTTTTCCTATCTAGTTAACTTTATGAATCTTCATGAATTATTCATCTTAATTGCTCTGATTTTCAGATAAAGAATGGTATTATGAAATTTTCTCCTTTTCTTTGATTTATCTTCTGAAGCTGAAGCTGAAGCTTCTAGAGATGATTTTCCATTCATAAAATTTTCATCCTAGGCCCCTTTGAAGCCAATTTTCTACATTTAATAATTCCTACAAAAGAAACAGGGTAAATTGTGCAGAGACCCCGTGAACTTTAGCTTTTTTGGCAAATAGACGCCTGAACTTTCAATTTTGACAATTACATCCACTTAACTTTATCAAATAGTTCAATAGGCCGCTGTCCTCTAGTGAACTTACTAATTATACAACTGTTTTGATCGGATGTCATGCACATAAGCTTGTAAGACTTCAAAATATAAAGAAATCTATTTTTCCTTTTCCAATTTTGAAATTAAGCATGACGAGTAAAGAATAGGTTGAACCATACCTCAATTTTTATTGCTTTATTTACATGCTAGAATATAAAAAAAATAAAATTGCGTGTGTTTTAAAGCTTTATAAAACTATATGCAATATATACGACCAAAACGAGCGCAACATTTTTGTTTTTGGATGGTAGGCAAAGAAAGGGGGAAGATAGAACTACTATTGTGTAATTAATAACTTTAATTGAGGAGAGGGGCCTATTGAGTTATTTGATAAAGTTTAGGGAATGTAATTGCCAAAATTGAAAGCTCAGTCGCCTTTTTGCAAGAGCTAAAGTTTAGGGTGTCTCTATACATTTTATCCAAAGAAATGTTGTGTAACGTAAATGCTGAAGATCTAGATACAGTTGACATCAAGAGATATGAATGTATGTCAGGCTTCTGCAAAAATGTCTGCGCAGTAGCCAGAAGGATGGACCACATGTGCCTAATGTGGTTGGCTTCCTCTTGAGCATGTACTTGCAGTTTGTACATGCTTAACAGTTATTATATTGCATGTCCACATGTAATAGCATAAAAGTTAGGGGTTTAGTCGTAGCGTACTTGGTTTAGATTGAATTTATGTTTATAAAGGTTGAAAATATATGTCCACTGAAAACTGCAGGGGTGCTATTGGACAACCAAGACTACTAGTTCCTGTGGCTCTGGTTATGATGTATAATAGGTGGAATGAGTAAGTACACACCTTAAACATTTTACAGATATGCTTTGTGTCAACTCTACTCTTGAAAAAATATATGAACACCCACACAACTTATGCATTTGAGATTATGATTATAAGTGATTTTGATCTATGTCCCTTAACTTCAGTTTTGTTTTTTCTATTTTTTTTTTGGCCTCACAACTAATTTATTACCTGATTTGAGAAAATTCCTTTAAAACAGTGTTTATGCGACTCTCCAACTTTCCAGAGGGTCACCCGTCCTAGAACTACTCTAGGTTTAGCACGCCTAACCCTCTTAACCTCTTGGGCGTAGCCATCACCCAAAATTCTATAGCCGGATTAAGAGGTTTAGTCCTATTTATACCTTATATATAGTACTAATCCAAATCCTGGGGGTGTTACATTCCTCCATTTTTTTAAGTCCTTTGTCAGGCTCAGGCATATTCACAAAGCACCAGGCGATGTGAGATTAGTTTCCCTAGTCTTATCCAACCTTGTGTGGAGCTGCACTTCACCCACAACGATCATTAGTCGGGGAGTCACACTCTGTCCACTATATAATCCTGACTCAGCTGAGACTCATCTCATAATTCCGGCTGGTGATTAGCTCTGATACCAAACTGTGGTGTCCCAACTTCCCAGGGAGTCACCCATTCTAGAACTACTCTAACTCTAGCACGCTTAACCCTCTTAACTTTTTGGGCCTAGCCACCGTCCAAAATGTTATAGACAGGTTAAGAAGTTTAGTCCTATTTATACCTTATATATAGGACTAATTCAAATACTAGGGATGTTACAGTTTAGGTGGGGGATGAAGTGGGGATAATGGCAGATATACCCCCCACCCCACCAAACACAACAGAGGTTTGTGCTATTATGATTTGAATGTTAATAGGCAAGATATATTTATATTTTGGTAATTACATTTCCGTGGGAGATGAAATTGCTCACTATCCCCGTTATTGAAATCTGTTCTCCGTAAACTTCTCATAGGATTTGATGAAACTTATTGAATATTATGCAACTCTTTCGATTGTACCGTCGCAAGTTGATCAAATGACGCATTAACTTAGGAGCTCAAAATAACCTATAGTTGGATTGGTAGCATTACTTAGGAGTTCAGATGAAGCTAACAAAGCTCAGGGCCTATGACGGAAATAACCTGCAGTTGGAGTTGCAGCTTGTACATTTTTACCATTTTTTATGCTCAACTGAATCAGTTCTGAATTTGCACTAGGATATTATTTCAATGTACTTTTAAGCAAATATTTGATAATTCTTATTTCCTATGTATACTACTCTCTTCCCATGCCAGGATTCTAGTTCCAGATTACGGCTTCATGCACCTGGAGCTAATACCGATACTCGTCGGCTTCTTCACTTACAAGATCGCCACCTTCGTCCAAGCTATTCAGGATGCCCTATTTGTAGTCGAGAAGCCACGAGTCTGAACACCACCCTTCATCAAAGCGACAATCTTGCATTATGAACAACCTTTTTGTGTATATTAAAAGGTCAGATCTGCTTCAGTACTTAATACGGCACATTTATTTTCAATTTTTCCGTAGCTTATGATCTAAAGTTACGTTATACACTCGCAGGTTTATAAATTTTGGATCACTTTGGGGAGAGAACTCTCATGAGGTAGAATCACGAAATCTCGAAGGTCCTGATGATCTCCACTCTTCGAATTCTTGATTTCCAGTTTAAGTGAGAATATTTTAAACCAGTTTAGTGTTGTTTATTATGTGAGATAAATAGATTATGGATGCTATATACATTTGATATAGAGAAGTTCTATTGATTTCCAAAATTTAATTTTTATCAATTCTTTATATTTTTAAGTAAAAAAAATAAATTTGTTTGTGCCTTGAAGCTTTATAAAACTATATGTAATACATATGACTAAAGTAATTAATAACTTACATTAAGGAGAGAGAGCCCTATTGAACTATTTAATAAAGCTTAGAGGATGTACTTTGCCAAAATTTGAATATATAAAGCCTCAAGTTCAGGTGCAACACCAAATGTTTTTTTTTTTTTTTTTTATTATTATTTTTTTATTTTTTATTTGAAGCTCTTTGTAGGTTTTAAGGTTACTTCGAATTGTATAAAATCACTATTGAGAATTTTAGAAGCATATTAAGGAAAAAAAAAGAAGGATCATTATATTACAAGTAGGAACATTTGTACAAGATTTTAGAGGTTTTGGGGGTCAAATTTGTTGTTTTAAAGTTTGCAGGATACCATTACTCTTTCTCTAATTTAATTCCTTAAAACTTTTAGATGTTGATATTCGAAATCCTAAGTTTTTAACAAAATTTTAATTTAGTCTCTAAACTTTCAACTGCATTTTATTTTTGTCCTTATTTTAGATTCTACAAATTCTTGCTTGAACTTAGTTCATCTATTTAATTATTTTTTGTCAAGATATGTAATGAAAAAAAGTAGTTGATAAATACATAGCACATATATGTGTGCATTATATTACAAGTTTATCTATAAAATTAGGTTAAATTATAAAAAGACCACATGCATTTTAGCCCATCTCAATTATCTCTTATATTAAAAGTGGTGTTAATCTCCCTCCTATATTTTGCTATTGTCTTAAATGTCTAAATAATTCTTGGAGGGGGCCAAACACAAAATTACTATGATGATTAAATATTTTTATAATAAGAAATTTTTTTAAAAAAAAAATTGATGCAAATTATTATAAGAGTGCTCAGTTCCAAAATTTAGGTGGGACCATTGCCCTTTTTCCAGTACCCCCCAGATAGAGTTAGTTGTATTCAATGCATCAGAATTATTATACCTAAATAAACCTATTCAACTCTCTTTTATCTAACTTATTATCCATTTTTCACATTGCAAATGAGATGAACATTGATATATATATATATATATATTGTAGAATAATCTAATTTTTTAGTAAAGTTTTGCAACCAAATTTACTAATTATTTTGAAAATTTTGAATCTATTTGAGATAACGAACAAAGTGTAATATTATATTTATCACAATTTTCTCCCCATTCCTGGGCCTTTGCAGATAAAGTTAGTTGTATTCAATGCATTTGGTTGAACCGTGTAAATTGAATATAATTGTATTTTGATAGTAATAGTGAAGTAGAAAATCTAATTTATTGATATGACAAAATAATATGACGTACTAATTATTCTAAAATTTCGAGCCTATTCGATACAATAATAAATTATACTAAAATAATGGCGCAATTTTTAGTGCATGACAATGCTTTAATTACATTACACTATACTGTACTTTATATTTTTATTTTTTTTTATATACTGTACTATTTTTTAAAAAAAACACTCCACTCCACTCAACTATTATTATTGTTATTATTATTTTTTGAATTGATATACTACCAGTAATAAATATATAATTTTATATAAATACTACTTAAAAATGACTGAACATATATTCAACTTATTTTGACATAAAATATCAAAAGAGATATTAAAAATAATATTTATTTTTTTACTATTTAATTCGTTTCTTTTGATAAAATTGTTAGAATTTATCTGAATAAAATTGATTTGTTAACAAAATATAAAGATGGGCAAAAGAAAATTAAATATTTTTTTTTTTATCTAAAATACAGTGTAGAAATTGATTCATAAAATATAATATAATAATATAGCAAATAAAAATAAAAATAATAATAAAGTATAGTGTAGCATTAGCATAGTTAAGCCATGATTTGAGACAGGGGCCTAGGGCATTTTGTAATTTAGCCCTTAAAATTATGGTAATGTTAACAATATATATATATATATATATATATATATATATATATATATATATATATATAAGATTACGGAAAACAAAATACTAATGCTGAGTTAAAAAAAAAAAAAAAAAAAAAAAAAAAAAAAAAAAAAAAAAAAAAAATCTTCAACATCTTATCTAAAAATAAAACACTGTTTTTCTCCCTAATCTAAAAAGCAACTACCCAGCGAATAGGGTTGACTTTTTCAACTGTACAAGAACAAATCAGTAAACGCCACGTGTTCTAAAAATATGCCCTTTTATTTTTTTTTTCTCAATATTTTCCACCTTTGCAAAAGTGCTCAAAAAACGACAATTTTGTTTTATTTTAAGTATTCGTTACGTTTTTTTTTTGGGATGGTGCACTGATTCTTTGAACCGAGACAAAAATGAATTTAGAGTGGAGCTAAAAAAAAAAAAAAAAATGCTAATTACTACATTACTCCCCAATTTTTGTACTATTTTTAAAATTTTAAAAATAATACTTGTAGATTATTTTTACAGCAATAATTTATTAATATATAAAGTGTAATAAACTCTAATTAAATAATTATTATTTTTTGTTAAAATAAATTTACTTTCATTTATATATATAAAAAAAACTGGCTCTATCACCACCAAATCAATATTTGCTACGTCAATATCAAATATAATTATCCCGTGACAATTTTCGTCCAAGTTAAAAGACATTTGATATTGTAAACATCCAAAAAATAAATAAATAATAATAATAAAAAAAAAAAAAAAGAAACGTAAAGAGCTGCAAAATTTTGCAGTAGTAGCAGACGCCTCGAACAATATCGCAGATTTATTTATTTTATTTTATTTTTTTTTGTGTGCAAAATTAAGTTCCTAAAAAAATTTAAATAAAAAAAAAGAAAGAAAGAAAAAAAAGAACTCTGCATTAGAAAGAAGGAAAAGAAAGAAAAAAAAAAAAAAAAAAAAAAAAAAAAAAAAAAAAAGGCAAATTTTTTCCATATATGTTCACAGAAAACAAATAAAATATATATAAAAAAAAGCTTCCATGTGCGAGCCTCACATGGTAATCACCACCACCACCACCACCACCACCACCACCCAAATCCTACCTAATATTTGCTCCTATGGGGGTCAACGATTTGATCGTCAACCGAAGTGGGGGGGCGCGGCGGACCGTGGCGGGCGGGGGGATCTGGGCGGGCGATCCAGCGGTCGGCGGCGGCGGCGGCGGCGGCGGCGGCGATGTGGTGGGGGGGAAGGGGACGGGCCTTGCGGCGGCCGGCCCCGACCGGGACGTTGCGGAGGGCGCCGCCGGCTGTCCAGTAGCGGCGGCAGGACTTGCAGAAGTGCCGCGGCTGGTTCACGTTGTAGTTGTTGAAGTAGCAGAACTTCGTCTCCCGGCTCCGGCACCGCGGGCACGGCAGCGGCGCAGACGCCGCCGCCGCCACCGCCGCCGCCGCCGCTCCACCGCGCCCCTCCGCCGCCTCCGCCGACGCCGAGGACGCCACCGTAGCCGCCGCCGGAGGCGGCAGAGCCGCCGCCGCCGCAGCCGCCGCCTGGGCGTCGTCATCGTCGTCCTCCTCCTCCTTCGGTGGCCGATCGTGGATCACGGCTCCGAAGAGCTTGATGACCGGTGCTGCTGCGGCGGCGGCGTTGCCCGGTCCCATTTTGACATGGGCCATCATCGCAATCGAAATCGGAATCGGATGAGAGAGAGAAAGAGAAAGGAGTTTTTTTAGGGTTAGATTAAATATAATAATAGAAAAAGAAGAAAGAAAAAAATTAGGGAGGAGATGGAGATGTGCAAGGAGAAGAAGAGGGAGATGGGAGGAGTGGGGAGAGTTATATAATACAAGGAAAAGCAGAATTATTAATATAGCTCATTCATTCATTCTGGTGCTTTTACTTTTCTTTTTCTACTGTATTATTATTATTATTATTATTATTTGATAAATTACCCTTTTGTTCTCAAAACTTATAATTTATATAATATTTTAATATATTATTATAATTTTTATTAATTTATTACTGATATAAAATTTATATAATATTTTAATTATTATTATTATTTAAATTATAATATACTGCCGCATCACTTTTTTATTAAAATAAAAATTTATTTACTATTCATTTCGAAACGATTAGTAAATTTTTAAGATAGATAGAATATATATCCTACATTTATTTTTTAATATATCAAAAAAATATATTTTTTAATAATTTAAAAATTTCTGTTAAAAAATTAAGTCTGATAAAATTTTGAGGGCTAATATGTCCTATTCCTCATAGTTTGAGAAACAGGAGTGTAATTTAGCACATCTCTTTTTTTTCCTTTGGAGAAATACTAAATTTACGATTTTAAAAAATTATAATAGTATATATAATTTTTTTTTTAAAAAAATTTCGTGTAAAAAAATAATAATAAAATAAGTAGAAAAAAAAAAAGAAAAAAAAAAAGAAATTGCTTTAGATGAGCCGAGTTTAAGATTAGAATCCAAGTGGGGTGGTTGATCTAGCACTCCTCTTTTTTGTTGCGGGGTGAAAATGTGTGGACACCCCCCCAAATATGGGTTTGTCTGAAAAAGCACCCTCAATCTAGTACAATTTGGATTGGATTTGACAACTACACAAACTTATTAATCTTTCCTGTATTGACTCTCTCTTTTCTAAATAAAACTCAGTTTTTTTTTTTTTTTTTTTTTTTTTTTTTCATTCTTATATATATATTTTAAATTTTTTTAATTTATAAAGATTAAATAATTTTTAATAGAAAAGTTGAAAACTTTATTAAATCTATTAAAAGTTCTATTAAATTTAATATTTTTTTTGTGTAAAAAATATTAGGTCAATCAACTATAAACTTATTAAGTTTATATAGTTTTTTTGTTTAACTACAAATAAAAAAATTAAAAATTTAAAAAGCCTCAATAAAAAAAAAGAAGGAAAAAGTTAAGGGTGCCATTTCAAAATTAACTATAGTGGAGGGGCCTGCATACTTTTTTTTTTTCTTTTTTAAATTTTCTAAACTAATACTTGTGATATCAAAAGTGTTGGAAAAGAAAAGGAGACAGAAAAAGACCCTTCATAAAAATTAACATTCTTTTTTTTTTTTCTTTTTTTCTCCCAAAAAGTAGAGAGAGAGAGAGAAAGAGAGAGAGACAGAGAATTTTCTCTTTTTCTTCTTCTATGAAAAGTGCTTTTTCTTCTTAAAAAAGTACTTTTTCTTTCTTTTTTCTTTTTTTTTTGTTTTTGTTTTTTCTTTCTCCTTTTCTCTTATTCTTTCCATCTAAATTAAATAAAAAAATATTTTTTTTTATATTTTTTATAATATTATTATAAATATAATTTTATAAAATAACATTGGCTTGGCTGATTGATGCGCACTTTAAAAAATATTATACGTTAATATTTCAACAAATAATATTTTTGAAAGTCTAAAATACATTATCTAATATACAGGACGCCCCCTCAACAACAGACCATTTAGATGCAGATCTTTCAACTTTATATTTTACTGCGACGTCTCCTCAATCTCTACTTCTTTATATAAATCAGTATTCAGGTCGGAGAGCGAGGAATTTGTGTTTTTCACAAAAGTTGGAAGATCGATCTCCGAACAATTGTCGGTGGTGGTGGTGGTGGGAGATCGAGTTCGGGCGAATTTCGTAATTTTGGTGTCGTCGAAACACACACCGGAGCCCGGTAAATTTATCGGAATTACTGAGTTCAACTTACGCGATCCACAAAAAACAGACAAGCGGTGAAGTGTTAAAGAGGTTGTATGAGGACGGAGAATAATATCTGAAAAGTACAGAAACAAAAAAAAAAAAAAAAAAAAAAAATCTACAATTTTTACCCTTCTCCCCCTCTCTCTCTTTATTCTAGTACTAGTAGGGAGAGATTCTTAATTTGATGCTGTGTCAACAACATTCTGATCATGAGCAAGCCAAAAGCCAAAAAGTTTGATAGGAGCAGGCTTTTTTTTTTTTTTTCTCCTGACTGATACAGGACCAATTTGGTCCTACAGCTGCTTCCCCAAAAAGCTATGTGAACAATTTCAGTGAAGCTTTCACATTTTCCTTATTGCAATCAGGTTAGTGCCCCCACCAAAAAAACACCAAAAAAAAAAAGAAAAAAAGAAAAAACAAAAGAAAACAAAACTCAGCACTTTAGAAAATTACATTTAATTGTTAGCTTGTAGCTTTCTGTTGTTGCTTCAAATAGGTGTAAAATTTAAAAATAACTACACTTTTTAAGATGCAAAACTCTACTATACAAATGAGAAAGAATATGTTAGGGACCTTCTCTTGTAATAAATATAACGATTCGGTCCACTAGCAATAATAACTCGTTGGGTTCAAATCACAGCTCAAAATACTGAAGCCTAGTTATTATGTTCATGTCTTATATAAATTCAATCACTATTCCATCCACATCCGAAGTGGGATTATTGGGGGCGTCACAGACTCTCCCCGTTTAGGCCTTACGTCATTGTTAGCCCAACGAGACACAGCAGCCCAAGATCACCAGGCGATGAAAAATTTGTCTCGCTAGCCCTGCCATCTAGACTCAGGCTCAGTCAAGACTCGCCGCACACTTCCGGCTGGTTATTGGCTCTGATACTAAATATAACGACTCAGCCCACTGGGGATAATAATTCGTTGGGTCCAAACCACAGTAAAAAATACTTAAGCCCAGTTATTTTTACTAGTGTTCATATCTCATATAAATCCAATCACAATTCCATCCACATCCGATGTGGGACTACTGGGAACGTCACATGTAACTTAAGCTGTTAAAAGTTATTTAAAAATATTAACTGTTTCTAGTACAAGTGGCAAAGGGCTTGATGGTTAATACTCGAGACTAGAGATTGAAGCCTAATTGCTTTATATTTTCAGCTATGTTTATTTTAAAAATAAACGAAGCGGCTTACTACCTTTCTCTCTCTCTCAAAAAAAAAAAAAAGTTATTAAAAAGAACTTACTTCTTTATAGGAATAGAAAGCTTTTTATTTATAGAGGCAGAATCATTATAATAATTTCATATGATAAACAGACTAATAAAAATAGAGTAAGTTAAAAGATAATTTTAATATATCAAAATTAAAATATTAATTTTAATATAATAAATGAAATAATCCTAATTTAATAAATAAAAAAAAAGGCTTATGAATTCGGATCGAATTAGAATTTATGTGTCGGTCTGATTAGGAAATGTGAATGATTGTAATAATCTCTACCCCTTGAAATATACTTTATTCTTAAGGTGTGAGGCATGAAGTGTAACGACTAGCTGGTGATGGAGACCGAATAATTCTTTTTTTTTTTTTTTTTTTTTTTTTTTTTTTAATCATAGTTGAAAAATCAATTCCTAGAACAAGAGCGAATCTGCAATATAGATAAAAAAATTTCGATCTAATACACGCACGACTAGACAAGTATAATAATATAATTAATATAATCGGAGTTTACTAAACAAGATACTACAATTCATATTACAATACCAAATAAGAGAACTAAACATCATGATGATAATCCCAACAGCTGAAAATCTAGATCTGTATGATACACGACATAAGCGAAAAACTAAAAATCTCTGGAATATAAATAGAAGCATGGTGGCAGGCCAGCCATCTAGCTAGCATAACGGGACAACTCTATTGCGAGATCCTCACATCAACGTCCCGACATCTCACCACTCGACGGACCTAAAAAAGGTATAACCAGAGGGTGTGAGATACAAATGAATATATCCAAATGGGTACGACGAGCCGGGGACCAGCAAGTCGTATCCATTGGTATACAATAATCGAAAGGATAAGTAAAGCATGATTAGTAAGCAAATATAATGTCAGGTAAGTGGTGCTGAATAATAACTGAGTAAGTAGTAATTGATGACGAAATATTATAAATCAAATAATAGGAATAAATAAGCAAATAAATGCGTCAATTGTAATGATAACCAAACCAACCCAATCGGGTGCCACTATTGGTCCCTAGAACCTCAGGCTACTGCCTGACCAGGACTGACATATACCTCACACATATAGGAATAGACAAAGAATATGGCTCAATATCATCTGGATCATGTAGGTGCAGCTACATGACGGGCTCATGGGTCGATCAGACCACTCTACCAGTAAAGAACACCATAACGGAGGCCAGTCTGCTGGTGCACGTGAAAATGACAGCTGGTGCATAGCGATCACAAAGCGGATGCTCAATACTTGCGGTCAAAAGACCGGAATGTGACAAGTAGCCGAAAACTCCTAAACGAGATCATAAGTCAATCTCAGTGCTAAACAATTCCATAAGGAAACAGTAACCTCCTACTCTATCATGCATAATAATCAATAGATAATAAAATGTATAAGAAGTATCAACGGGAGGTATAACAATAATGGACAAGTATTGTTAACTATCATATGGAGCTGAGATATGTCATAGTGTATAAAGGCAATAACAGAAAGAAGGGCTAGCAAAAGTCTTAAGGGTTCGATCGAGTACAGTACCCAGTGAGGTGATACTATACTAATGCTCGGATCGAAATACCCATCTTAATGCAGGCGATCCAGGAACCTGCTACTTAGCTCTCACGAAGGCTCCTGACTGCTTGGGCCTAAACCAAATCCATGAGTCAGTCACAGACTGTAGTGGCCCAGATCCCCGTGCAGCTTCTCTCCATGATCCTTGTGGTGGAACACCTATTATTGGTGTGTCGGACCCGCAACGCGTCAAATGGACGCGTTGGACGGACTGTGTGAGGTTTTTGGATCAAGCCTGCCTTCCGGCTGCTTTCACCGAATTTTAGAAAGGATTTCAGGCTAATCGAAGAACGGATTTGGATTCAGCGCGAAAAAAAGTCGAAAAATGGGTATTTGCTTGTATTTTTTGAAGTCCGGATGCCCAAAAAGGGACCCCCGGAAGTTTTTTGCGCGTTTTGGTGCATGGGGGGAGCTGTGGACCGAAGGGAGGACACGTGGCGGAGCTGGATTGGCAGGCGCAGCTCGCGTGGTCCACAGAGATGCGCGGCCTGGTGCATGGACCGGCACGGGGACGCGTGGCGGCTCAGGAGAGGCCGGCTCACCCGGCGCGGTCCACGCAGCACTGCAGGGTGGCGCAATCCATGGTAGGTGCGTGCGCTGGGCGTAGCGAGTGGCAGCCTGGGATGCGTGGCGGCTGCAGATTGGGCCGACCACTGTGCGGATCGTGCGCGAGATGGTGGGGAAGGTGGCCGTACAGCGTGGGCGTGACGTGGGCGTGCCATGCGTCGCGCGGTGGTTGGCTGGCTCCAACCACCCGCGCGCGTGGGTGTGCCGCGTGGCGCGGCCGCGCCTCGCTGGTGCGTGGGGCAGGCCACGTGGTGCACCCAAGTGAATCCGGGCGCTGCCCGGGCTGTTCCCTGTTCGACGCCCGAATATTTCGGCTGCCCGAAATCGTACCCCAAAGGGGTGATTCTCCCCCCCCTCCCCTCTAGCCACTATAAATTGCTCTCTCTCCGTCTCCTTCTTTCTTTTTGGAGGAATTTCGAGCTAACATTTCTACAGTGCCTTCTTCCACATGTGCTCCACCACTTCCAGGGATTTGAGGATTTTTGGACATCTCGACATCGGCGATTTCTGCGACTCGGCGCACTGCGATGTTCTTCTTCGTTGCGTTTCAGTCCACGAGGTCCCCTGGGCTACCTTGAAGAAGTTTTTGGGTGATTCTTGCGGCATTTTCTTCACGACAGGTAGGGCTACACTTTTTGTATTTACCACTTTCATCCGTTTTGAGGTTTTACTGGGTTTTGTGGAGCTTCTTTAAACCCCCTTTTTCTGCGGTAATTTTTGGACAGCGGCAGAGTAATCATGGATTTTCTCGGCCTAGGAGTATCGGAATGAGTCGTATAAATACTCGATTCGTATCTACTCTTCGCGAGGAACGCAACGGTGATTTTTATAAATTTTTCTGAGGACTGCACAGAGGTGAAATCCCTCATTTTCTGTGCTGGTTTTGGCAAACAGCAAGTGCTGTTTTTGGAACTGCTATCGTTGATGCTAAGTGCGATACTTTTTGCAGTGGTTCGCAGATTGGGTGTTCTTGGACTTGTTGGAATCGTGGGAACCTGAGGATTATCCACGTTCAGTTGGACCTTGGATCGACGCGTATTTTTAGGTGGGTTGCTTCATCTCCAAAACCGGTGGACGGTTCTCTAATTCTATGAAGTGGCATGTAGTGGCCCTAGTTCCCATGCAGTGTTTTTCCGATGGATCCACTGTTAGAACACCTAGTATTGGTGTACCTGGCCCACAATGCATCAATTGGGTGCTATTGATGGACCCTGTGTGCTTTTATTTACTGTTTTGGCCTTCGGCTGGGTTTGCCGAAATTTCTGAAAGGTTTTAGGCTAAACAGAGGTCGTAGATGGATTCAGCGCGGAAAAACGATTGAAAACGACTATTTATTTGCTTAATTTGGAGTCCGGATGCCCAAAAACGGACACCCGGAAGTTTTTAGTGGAAAATGGTGCATGGGAGGGGCCGTAGACCGCCGGGATGCCACGTGGCAGGCTCTGATTGGCCGGTCTACGATGCGCGGTCCACAGAGCAGCGCGGCGGGGTGCACAGACCCGGCGCATGGACACGTGGCACCGCCTGATTGACGGGCCCAGGGCGCGCGGTCTACCGGGTGGAGCGCGGCGGTGCATGGACCAGGCGGGGGACACGTGGCAGTCACCGGTTGGTCGGTGCACGCAGCACGGTCCACGGAATTCCTGTCGAAGGCGTGGACCGGGTGTAGGGGACACGTGTCACTCCCTCGTTGGTGGGTGCAGCGCGCGGGGTGCACGGAGCGCGGGGCTGGTGCCTCGGGATGCGTGCGCACGTGCGACCCACGTCGCGCGGCAGGCGCGCACGTCGCGCGGTCGGGGTCAACGGGGTGGACACGTGGCGCCCGCTCATTGGCGGGCGCCACCGCCTTACTGTGTGAGCAGGCGGGACACGTGGCAGCCGGTGAGTGGCCAGCAACGGTGTTCGCTGTTCGGGCGACACGTGGCGGGCTCCGAGGCGGGTCGGACGGATCGTGGATCCCGTCCGACGGCGTGTATTGGGCCGGGCCGCACTGTGCGCGCCCGAAAGTTTTGGGCCGGGCCGCACTGTGCGCGCCCGAAATCTTTCGGGCGCCCGAAAGTTGGGCCCGAGCCCAATGACTTGATTTTTTTTGGGGCTTTTTCTTTGAGGCCTATATATACGTCACCTTGGGCTGGCATTTTCACCCTTTTTTCGTGGGAACCAGCCCTTGAGCTCTACATGAAAAATCTTCCTCTCCCTCTTAGCTAACCCCTGGAGAAATTTCAGAAAATCTGGAAGCCGTGACGACTGTGTTTCCTACCTCGTAGTGCGGAGCGACGTTCTACAGTGTGAGGCCCACTACCGTCGCATTTTCTTCTGGGAGACCTGCAGAGCTACCCCGACCACATTTTTGGACGATTTCTTCGCCAGCGGTTGCACAAGAGGTATATCTACGTTTTCCGTGTTGATCATTCTTCCCAGAAATGAGTTTTTTTGAGGGTTTGGGGTACATTTTTACGCCCCTTTGCTACAGTTTGGAATCTTGACAGCAGCGGCTTCGCGGAATTTTATCTTCACTTCTGGATATCGGATTTCGACGATTCAAGAGCCTATCGACATCTACTCTTCGCGAGGATCGTCGTGATATTTTTATTGGAATTTTAGAAAATTTATTTTCAGGTGAATTTCGCGTGTGAACAGTAACTGTGTATGCAGTTTTTGGAATGTGATTGTTATGTGTTAATTAGTTGTAATTGTGAATTGTTGTTGTACCCAGGACTGTAAGAGCACTTTTTCTGTGCTCCTGGCTCTGTGGATCTGGGAAATTGTCGATTCCTGGACTGTTTATCTGTGCCGTCTCGGACAGTTAGCGTGTTCAGGTGGGTGATTCTGCTTTCAATTTCTATGGACTGCACTCTAATTCTGCAACTATAAATGCATGCATGTTAGTATGTGAGCTAATAAATCTGTGCAAATTTATATGTTGGTAACCACAGTTATTAATTGCTAAAATTGATGATCTTTTTGGAACTCTTGCATCATATGAACCACAAATTGGAAAAACTTGACTTAGCACATCTATTATGCATTGTATATCTTACCCAGATGACTACTGTTAAGATTATGCATCTACTTTAGTTTCCCCCACAGCATTTGTTACTTTTGTCATTCTGGACATAGGGGTCTTCCCCTAAGTGGTGGGTTGGGAGGTTTAGTAGCTTTGGATGCATTGTACTCGTGTCTGGGGACCGAGTAGATTCGGTAGCAGTCTGTAGATTGTTCATCATTGAGATAGTGACATGTGGGACAGTGTGGATTCTTAGTTAGCGAGTGAGACAGTGATTGGATCATAGCCTGCAGGAGCCATACTTAGATCGACAGAGATGCGCAGATACTTTGCTCGGTGGGGTCGCTACCCACGAGTGCCACTCCGGAGTTGGGCTTGCTACTTCTATTGCGGCTTGTCGATGTTGGTGTCCCTCTGGCTGAGCCAGTTTTGGCAGTCATGGACATCGTCCCTCTGGCTGAGCCAGTTTTGGCAGCTACGGACATACCTACAGCAGTAGGTAGGCGCAGGTTTGACTGGACCCTTTGGGCAGTCAGTTTGGATTGGGTGACTTGAGTCGAGCATCAGTAGAGACATATTGGTCTTCGGTCCTTTTTCCTTGAGCATTTGGATAGAGGCATAGTAGCAGTAGATGTCTTACTTTCCAGCTTTTCTATACTGCATTTTCTTTTGTTACTTTATGCCTCTTGTAGACTTAGTGGGCAGGCCGTCGGGCTTGTTGGCGGCACCCACTGAGAACTACTGTGGGAGGTAGTTCTCACACCCGTCGTGGTGTCTTTTCCCCAGGGACTCCAGCTCCAGTTCCTGCGGTGCCCGTTGCTGATCCAGCTCCTACAGACCGAGGTAAGGGAATAGCGAGGTAGATCTTTTTCCCTTTCAGCAGCAGTGAGAGGTAGAGGTACCCGATGTACTTTTGGTTGTGTTCTTTTAGTGTGAGAGATTTTGTAGTGAGGTATCGAGTTGTACTCTTCTATTTTCTTTTGAGAGACTCCTGTATTTGTGTGAGAACTTTATGTATATTATTGTGGGACAGATTTACTTCTTGTTAGTGTCAGTTTTACTTTTACAGCTCCGATACCACTCTAATCTGTCACGCCCCGGGGTTAGAACTGTACCCCGGCTCGCCAACAGATCCGCCGCCCCTACAGGAAGCCCCGTAGAGACGTAGCGTCTGACCTGCAAGTAAGTATCTCCCAGCAACATGCTCCGGAACTCGGCCCAGGACAGAAGCTGCGTCCCAGGTGGACCAGCTGGTCGCACACACCGCCACCACGCCTCGGCGTTGCTCTCCAGAAAATGGGTAGCCAGAATGACCCGATACCTCTCATCCACAAATAAACTCTCAAAGTGGCGCTCCATGGTGGTAATCCAAGTCTCGGCGGCCCCTGTAGCGACTTCTGGGGCGAAGCGCCCGGCCCCTGCGGAGGAGGGGCAGTCTAGCAGGCAGGGACCCCCGAGACCTCCGCGTTTCCACCCTCAGGGCCGGGGGCACCAGGGACGCCAGAGATCGGGGGCGTCTCGACAGTCACAGCAGCAGCAGCAGCAGCGTCGACCCCAGCGACAGCAGCAGCCCCCACAGCAGTCTTCTCGGCAGCAGCGCTCAGATCGGTGTGTTATCTGTCGGGGCCCTCATCCGCCGACTCAGTGCCCGCAGAGGCAGGGCCGGTGTTTTCGATGCGGGGAGGCCGGCCATATTGCGAGTGCTTGTCCCAGGGCTGGCCATCCAGCTCCTTCTTCTGCATCAGCACCGACCGTTCCTTACCAGCCAGCCGGACCTTCTGCAGCTTACAGCAGGCCAGATTTTGCCTCTTCTTCTTCTCGACAGCCAGAGCGACGTCCCCCGGCACCGAGCGGTCGTGTATATGCCGCTCAGATTGAGGATGCTTTCGCAGCAGAGCAGGTCGTCGCAGGTATTATTCTGATCTCGTCAGTCCGTGCTTGGGCTCTTTTCGATACCGGTGCTTCTCATTCATTCATTAGTAGATCATTCGCATCCTTGCATGGTATAGCGGTAGCTTCTTTATCATCTGCATTAGAGGTTGAGATACCGGGTCATGTTCTTCATGTTGAGGAGTGCTGTAGAGATTGCCCCATTCAGTTGGGATCCTGGATTCTGCCGGCCGACTTGCTTGTCTTACGACAGCTCCAGGATTTCGATGTTGTTCTGGGTATGGATTGGTTGTCGAGATATTATGTCACCATTGATTGCCGCGATAGGACTGTTACTCTTCGTGAGCCGGGGCAGGAGGTGTTCGTCTTCCAGGGCTGTCAGAGCTCCTTGTTCGCCTTGACTATTTCTTCAGCGAGGGCCAGGCGGTTGATGAGTAGGGGATGCACCGCATTTCTGGCGACGATTGTTGAGGCGCCTTCGGCGGCACGGGGACTCGAGGATATTCCAGTGGTCCGCGAGTTTCCCGATGTGTTTCCCCCAGAGCTGACGACCATGCCGCCAGAGAGGGAGATTGAGTTCGTGATTGATGTGGTACCCGGAACCGCACCAATCTCGAAGGCACCTTACAGGATGGCGCCTGCCGAGCTGAGAGAGTTGAAGGCCCAGTTACAGGATCTTTTGGACAGAGGCTTCATTCGGCCCAGTGTTTCGCCGTGGGGAGCGCCTGTTTTGTTCGTGAAGAAGAAGGATGGGACACTTCGCTTATGTGTGGATTACCGGGAATTGAACAAAGTGACCATCCGGAATAAGTATCCTCTGCCACGGATTGATGACTTGTTTGATCAGCTACAGGGAGCCTCCGTGTTTTCGAAGATTGATCTCCAGTCCGGTTACCACCAGCTGAGGGTGAGGGCCGAGGACATTCCCAAGACGGCGTTCAGATCCCGGTATGGACATTATGAGTTTACGGTTATGCCGTTCGGCTTGACCAATGCCCCAGCTGCATTCATGGATCTGATGAACCGGGTTTTTCAGCCGTACTTGGATCGATTCGTGGTCGTGTTTATTGATGACATCCTGATTTACTCCCGGAGCGATGAGGAGCACGAGGGTCACCTGAGGATAGTGCTGCAGCTTCTACGTGATAAGAAGCTGTATGCCAAGCTAAAGAAATGCGAGTTTTGGCTTCGGGAGGTTGCTTTCTTGGGCCACATTGTTTCAGCTGCTGGAGTAGCGGTCGACCCGACGAAGATTGACACAGTTCGGGATTGGCCGAGGCCGACGACGGTTTCTGAGGTACGGAGTTTCTTGGGCCTAGCCGGTTATTATCGTCGGTTCGTGGAGGGCTTTGCGAAGCTCTCTACTCCCCTGACCAGCTTGACAAGGAAGGGGACAAAGTTTGTTTGGACCGAGCGATGTCAGCAGAGTTTCGAGGAACTGAAGAGAAGATTGATCTCCGCACCAGTTCTTGCACTGCCGGTTATGGGAGAGGGTTTCGTGATCTACAGTGACGCCTCACACAGTGGACTGGGTTGTGTTCTTATGCAGCATGGTAGGGTAATTGCCTATGCTTCACGGCAATTAAAGGATTATGAGAAGAATTACCCTACACATGACTTGGAGCTTGCAGCTGTTGTTTTTGCACTGAAGCTGTGGCGGCATTACCTCTATGGCGAGCATTGTGAGATTTATACGGATCATAAGAGCTTAAAGTATCTGTTCACCCAAAAGGAGCTGAACCTTAGGCAACGCCGGTGGTTGGAGCTGTTAAAGGATTACGATCTGAGTATCCTTTACCACCCCGGCAAGGCCAATGTGGTGGCAGATGCTTTGAGCAGGAGGTCAGTGCATAGCTTGAGTTTGATGATTACCCAGCAGGCACAGCTGATAGAGCAGATGAGGCGACTTCAGATTGAGGTAGTATCCCCTGGGGTCTCTGCGAGGCTTATGACTATGGTCTTGCAGCCCACTCTGCTGGACAGGATCAGGGAGACGCAGAGTGAGGACCCCCACTTGGAGAGGATCAGGGCTCAGATTCAGGTAGATGAGAGAGGGGATTTTTCAGTGGACAGCTCGGGAGTACTACGGTACAGGGACCGAGTTTGTGTGCCATCAGATTTGGAGATTAGAGATCAGATTTTGAGAGAGGCCCATTATACACCTTATACCATCCATCCTGGAGGTACTAAGATGTATAAGGACCTTAAGGCACACTTTTGGTGGTCAGGGATGAAGCGGGATATTGGAAGGTTTGTTGCTCAGTGCTTAACTTGCCAGCAAGTGAAGGCAGAGCATCGTGTTCCTGCTGGCAAGTTGCAGAGCCTTCCAATTCCCGAATGGAAGTGGGACCACATCACCATGGATTTCGTGACTGGGCTACCGAGATCGCAGAGTGGAGCCGACGCAGTCTGGGTGATTGTTGATAGACTTACCAAGTCAGCACATTTCCTGCCTGTACAGATGACTTGGTCCTTGGAGCGCTTGGCACAGCTTTATTTGGATGAGATCGTGAGGCTGCACGGAGTACCAGCGTCCATTGTTTCAGATCGAGACCCGAGATTTGTGTCACGGTTTTGGGGGAGCTTACAGTCAGCCATGGGTACTCGGCTTAGTTTCAGCACGGCATTCCACCCACAGACAGACGGTCAGTCAGAGCGCACCATTCAGACGCTTGAGGATATGTTGCGTGCGTGTGTCATGGATTTTGGAGGAGGTTGGCACCGACACTTACCCCTGGTTGAGTTCGCGTACAACAACAGCTTTCAAGCGAGCATTCAGATGGCTCCGTTTGAGGCGTTGTACGGACGCAAGTGTCGGTCGCCCCTATACTGGAGTGATGTGGGTGAGAGGAGGACGCTGGGGCCAGATTTACTGCTGGAGGCAGAAGAGAAGGTCCGGGTTGTTCGTCGGCACTTGGAGACGGCCCAGAGTCGCCAGAAGAGTTATGCTGATGTTCGGCGGCGAGACCTTGAGTTCCAGGTTGGTGATCACGTCTTCTTAAAGGTCTCGCCCTCGAAAGGGGTCCGGAGGTTTGGAGTGCGGGGGAAGCTCAGTCCCCGCTTCATTGGACCCTTTGAGGTGCTTGAGAGGGTAGGCCCTGTGGCTTATAGAGTTGCTCTACCTCCCCGCTTGGCTGGTGTTCATGATGTCTTCCATGTTTCGGCCTTGAGGAGATATGTGTTCGATCCGTCTCATGTCATTGACTTCGCATCCTTGGATATCGGCGAGGACTTGGTTTACGAGGAGCGCCCATTGCGGATTCTGGCTCGTGAGGTGAGGGAATTGCGCAACCGGGCAATACCTTATGTGAAGATCCTTTGGAGCAACCATGAGGAGCGAGAGGCTACCTGGGAGCTTGAGACGGCGATGCGAGATGCCTACCCTTTTCTGTTCGAGACTTCTGGCTGAGGTACGTTTGTTTTGCTCTGTTTCGTTTCGAGGACGAAACTTTCTTTTAGTGGGGGAGGATGTAGTGGCCCTAGTTCCCATGCAGTGTTTTTCCGATGGATCCACTGTTAGAACACCTAGTATTGGTGTACCTGGCCCACAGTGCATCAATTGGGTGCTATTGATGGACCCTGTGTGCTTTTATTTACTGTTTTGGCCTTCGGCTGGGTTTGCCGAAATTTCTGAAAGGTTTTAGGCCAAACAGAGGTCGTAGATGGATTCAGCGCGGAAAAACGCTTGAAAACGACTATTTATTTGCTTAATTTGGAGTCCGGATGCCCAAAAACGGACACCCGGAAGTTTTTAGTGGAAAATGGTGCATGGGAGGGGCCGTAGACCGCCGGGATGCCACGTGGCAGGCTCTGATTGGCCGGTCTGCGATGCGCGGTCCACAGAGCAGCGCGGCGGGGTGCACAGACCCGGCGCATGGACACGTGGCACCGCCTGATTGGCGGGCCCAGGGCGCGCGGTCTACCGGGTGGAGCGCGGCGGTGCATGGACCAGGCGGGGGACACGTGGCAGTCACCGGTTGGTCGGTGCACGCGGCGCGGTCCACGGAATTCCTGTCGAAGGCGTGGACCGGGTGCAGGGGACACGTGTCACTCCCTCGTTGGCGGGTGCAGCGCGCGCGGTGCACGGAGCGCGGGGCTGGTGCCTCGGGATGCGTGCGCACGTGCGACCCACGTCGCGCGGCAGGCGCGCACGTCGCGCGGTCGGGGTCAACGGGGGTGGACACGTGGCGCCCGCTCATTGGCGGGCGCCACCGCCTTACTGTGTGAGCAGGCGGGACACGTGGCGGCCGGTGAGTGGCCCGCTTCGGTGTTCGCTGTTCGGGCGACACGTGGCGGGCTCCGAGGCGGGTCGGACGGATCGTGGATCCCGTCCGACGGCGTGTATTGGGCCGGGCCGCACTGTGCGCGCCCGAAAGTTTTGGGCCGGGCCGCACTGTGCGCGCCCGAAATCTTTCGGGCGCCCGAAAGTTGGGCCCGAGCCCAATGACTTGATTTTTTTTGGGGCTTTTTCTTTGAGGCCTATATATAGGTCACCTTGGGCTGGCATTTTCACCCTTTTTTCGTGGGAACCAGCCCTTGAGCTCTACATGAAAAATCTTCCTCTCCCTCTTAGCTAACCCCTGGAGAAATTTCAGAAAATCTGGAAGCCGTGACGACTGTGTTTCCTACCTCGTAGTGCGGAGCGACGTTCTACAGTGTGAGGCCCACTACCGTCGCATTTTCTTCTGGGAGACCTGCAGAGCTACCCCGACCACATTTTTGGACGATTTCTTCGCCAGCGGTTGCACAAGAGGTATATCTACGTTTTCCGTGTTGATCATTCTTCCCAGAAATGAGTTTTTTTGAGGGTTTGGGGTACATTTTTACGCCCCTTTGCTACAGTTTGGAATCTTGACAGCAGCGGCTTCGCGGAATTTTATCTTCACTTCTGGATATCGGATTTCGACGATTCAAGAGCCTATCGACATCTACTCTTCGCGAGGATCGTCGTGATATTTTTATTGGAATTTTAGAAAATTTATTTTCAGGTGAATTTCGCGTGTGAACAGTAACTGTGTATGCAGTTTTTGGAATGTGATTGTTATGTGTTAATTAGTTGTAATTGTGAATTGTTGTTGTACCCAGGACAGTAAGAGCACTTTTTCTGTGCTCCTGGCTCTGTGGATCTGGGAAATTGTCGATTCCTGGACTGTTTATCTGTACCGTCTCGGACAGTTAGCGTGTTCAGGTGGGTGATTCTGCTTTCAATTTCTATGGACTGCACTCTAATTCTGCAACTATAAATGCATGCATGTTAGTATGTGAGCTAATAAATCTGTGCAAATTATATGTTGGTAACCACAGTTATTAATTGCTAAAATTTGATGATCTTTTTGGAACTCTTGCATCATATGAACCACAAATTGGAAAACTTGACTTAGCACATCTATTATGCATTGTATATCTTACCCAGATGACTACTGTTAAGATTATGCATCTACTTTAGTTTCCCCCACAGCATTTGTTACTTTTGTCATTCTGGACATAGGGGTCTTCCCCTAAGTGGTGGGTTGGGAGGTTTAGTAGCTTTGGATGCATTGTACTCGTGTCTGGGGACCGAGTAGATTCGGTAGCAGTCTGTAGATTGTTCATCATTGAGATAGTGACATGTGGGACAGTGTGGATTCTTAGTTAGCGAGTGAGACAGTGATTGGATCATAGCCTGCAGGAGCCATACTTAGATCGACAGAGATGCGCAGATACTTTGCTCGGTGGGGTCGCTACCCACGAGTGCCACTCCGGAGTTGGGCTTGCTACTTCTATTGCGGCTTGTCGATGTTGGTGTCCCTCTGGCTGAGCCAGTTTTGGCAGTCATGGACATCGTCCCTCTGGCTGAGCCAGTTTTGGCAGCTACGGACATACCTACAGCAGTAGGTAGGCGCAGGTTTGACTGGACCCTTTGGGCAGTCAGTTTGGATTGGGTGACTTGAGTCGAGCATCAGTAGAGACATATTGGTCTTCGGTCCTTTTTCCTTGAGCATTTAGATAGAGGCATAGTAGCAGTAGATGTTTTACTTTCCAGCTTTTCTATACTGCATTTTCTTTTGTTACTTTATGCCTCTTGTAGACTTAGTGGGCAGGCCGTCGGGCTTGTTGGCGGCACCCACTGAGAACTACTGTGGGAGGTAGTTCTCACACCCGTCGTGGTGTCTTTTCCCCAGGGACTCCAGCTCCAGTTCCTGCGGTGCCCGTTGCTGATCCAGCTCCTACAGACCGAGGTAAGGGAATCGCGAGGTAGATCTTTTTCCCTTTCAGCAGCAGTGAGAGGTAGAGGTACCCGATGTACTTTTGGTTGTGTTCTTTTAGTGTGAGAGATTTTGTAGTGAGGTATCGAGTTGTACTCTTCTATTTTCTTTTGAGAGACTCCTGTATTTGTGTGAGGACTTTATGTATATTATTGTGGGACAGATTTACTTCTTGTTAGTGTCAGTTTTACTTTTACAGCTCTGATATCTGTTAGTTAGATACTTACTTGCAGGTTAGACGCTACGTCTCTACGGGGCTTCCTGTAGGGGCGGCGGATCTGTTGGCGAGCCGGGGTACAATTCTGACCCCGGGGCGTGACATGGCAAGCATGTATGATTGTGAGATGTGTTAGGAAGCATGTTAGGGAAATAGATGATGTTTATTTTGATTGATATTGAGATCATGTCTGATAGTGTTTCCCTATTTATGTTCCAGTTGAACTAAACAATGTTATTGGAACTTTGACCTAGCACCCTGTTATATATTGCAAGTTTCAACCAGACTAGTAGAAAACTCCAACTTGGGCTAGGTTTATTTATACTTTAGACATCCACACGTTACATTGTATCCCTGGACATAGTGTTTTTCTCGCCCGAGTAGTGGGCCGAGGGGTCGAAATTTTCTTTTAGTGTAGGATGTATGTTACACTTATGCTTGGGGGCAGAGTGGAGTCTGGTAGATGTAGCTAGTCTTGTACCAGTGACGGGAGCCGTTTGGGTAAACGGTGGTCCCGAGTTGTCGAGTTCATCGATTTATGTGACGCCACGGTGTTCTTGGCAGTAGTGTATTAGTGATAGCAGGACCTTGAACCCAGAATCTTTTTGGGCACAGATGATTTTAGTCAACCAATATTTTTCTCCTAAATATCGAAAGGTCGCCGGAGTCTGTTCTTGTTTGATTGGGCGAAGGCATTTGTAGTGTACCGGGACTTCGGACAGCGCGCCGACCACATATGATGGCCTGGAGTGGTGAGATTGCCTCGGACATGTTGCATCTGGGTTTACAGTTGATGCCGGGTAGATTTGGATCAACGCAGATGCTCCAGCTCGATTCGGGATTTTTCCGGGCTTCGTATGCCGATTGAGGATGAGTTTTGGAATTTACTGACTTCACAGTGGGGTGCCGGAAATTCGGGAACACTTGGAACAGATATGTATTCAGTTTACAGTGAAGTTCGGGAGGTTCCGGACTGACGCGGAAGATCCAGAGGCAAAAAGTGAGTCGGAACTGACATTTTCGGAGCCGGTTTTTCGGTTGAGCACCCCGACTCAACGGATGAGCTTTTTGAAGAGAAAAAGCTATGGACACGTGTATTTTCGATTTACAGCGGGGTTCGTGTGGTTCCGGGCAGCGGCGGAGGGCCCGAAGGCAAAAAGTGAGTTGTAGAGGGTCTTTTTGGGATTATTTTAATATTATAATTGATGGATTACTAATTAAGTGAGCTCTTTGTTGGGTGGCTGTGGAGGTGGCTGTGGGGTTTTGGATTAGAAGTAAGTGTTTTGTTTTTGTTCTTTCTTTTACTTTTAATTTGGGCTTTCACTTATTAATTATGGCTTAATTAAGTTGCTACTTAATTAAGTGGGAGGGTTGCTTTGGGGTGGTAATCTCACCATGAGATAGCCTCCTCCACCACCTACCTCCCTCCCTCTTTTTTTTGCTCTGTAGCCTCCACGAAGCAGGAACCCAAAGCAAGAAAGAAAGAAAGGAAGAGAGAAGGAAAGGAAAAGAGAAAAGAAGAAGATGAAGGAGAGGGAGCTTGGAAAAAGGGATTTTTGGTTGCTATTTTGGGTTTCGGACTCCTCCGTGGTGGTCGTGGGGAGCGTGGGCGAGTCATCAAGGTAAGTGGATTTTCATGTTTTAATGGTGGAATTGATTTTTGAATTTTATCTTGGGCTTTGATAATTTATTTAGAGTTAATTGGAGTTTTATGGGTTTTATTTAATGTTGGAGCCATTGGGGGATTTTTATTGGTTTTTTGAAAGCTAAAAAAAAAAAAAAAGGATTTTTGGCATAAAAAATGGAGTTTTTAGGGATTTAGAGAATTTTGGAAAATTTAATTGGTGAAAAAAGGTTTTTAAATTTATTGTAATTTTTTGAAAATTTTTTAAAATTTTTTTGAAAATTTTCCGCCGCGGCTGCGCGCGCGCGCCTGCCCGGCCGCGCGCAGGCAGGCGCGCGGCAGGGGCCGCGCGCAGGCGCGCGCGGCATGGCCGCGCGCAGGCGCGCGCGCGGCAGGGGCCGCGCGCGGCCTGCGCGGGCGCCGCGGGCCGCGCGGGCCGCGCGCGGGCCTGCGCGGGCCTGCGGGCCGCGCGCGGGCCTGCGGGCCGCGCGCGGGCCTGCGCAGGCCTGCGCGGGCGCGCGCAGCGCCGCAGGGCGCCGCGCGCAGCGCCGCAGGGGCGCTGCGCGGCGCGCTCCGGCACCGCGCAGCAGCCCCCGCGCCGCTCGGCTTGGGCCGTGTGTCGCGCGGCCGGCCTCCCGGGCCGCGCGGCTGGGGTTTTTGCAGTTTGGCGTGCCCCGGGACCCCGGCAACGCCTCGTTTTGCGTGCCGGCCCCGTTTTTTCCGCCGACGGAGGCCGGTTTCGCCGTCGGATGCCGTTTTTTCGCCGACGGAGGCCGTTTTTCCGCCGTCGGAGCCGTTTTTCGCCGCCGCGAGCTGTTTTTCGCCGTCGACCGCTGTTTTTCGCCGTCGACCGCTGTTTTCGCCGCCGCGAGCTGTTTTTTCGCCGTCGACAGCTGTTTTTCGCCGTCGACCGTTGTTTTTCGCCGCCGCGAGCTGTTTTTTCGCCGTCGACAGCTGTTTTTCGCCGTCGACCGCTGTTTTCGCCGCCGCGAGCTGTTTTTCGCCGTCGACAGCTGTTTTTCGCCGTCGACCGCTGTTTTCGCCGCCGCGAGCTGTTTTTCGCCGTCGACCGCTGTTTTTCGCCGTCGACCGCTGTTTTCGCCGCCGCGAGCTGTTTTTCGCCGTCGACAGCTGTTTTTCGCCGTCGACCGCTGTTTTCGCCGCCGCGAGCTGTTTTTCGCCGTCGACAGCTGTTTTTCGCCGTCGACCGCTGTTTTCGCCGCCGCGAGCTGTTTTTCGCCGTCGACAGCTGTTTTTCGCCGTCGACCGCTGTTTTCGCCGCCGCGAGCTGTTTTTCGCCGATGAAGGCTGTTTTTCGCGCCGTGCGCTGTTTTTCGCCGATGAAGGGCTGTTTTCGCGCCGCGCGCTGTTTTTCGCTAATGGAGGCTGTTTTTCGTCGCCGGATGCTTGGTTTTCGACTGTTTTGACTGATTTTGCGACTTCTTCTTTCCTGGCAGTTTGCAGAGTAGTTTTAGCATCTGACTGGGACGCGACCTTGTGTTTCCGTTTTGCGTGCGGGTTCCGGCATCGTACTTCGGGTTGCGTGCGGACCTCGTGGAGACAAGGTAAGCCGCTGAGCCCAATTGCAAGTGTCGACAAGCAATTGGGGGCGATCAGAGGTGGGTTGGTTTTTCTCTCCAAGTCTTCGGACTTCCTTCTAATTCTATTATAATAGGATTTGCATGCTAGTTTAAGTGCTTTGCTTGGAACTTGACTAGCACCCCCGTCATATGTTGCATGTGTTTAACCAGACCAATAGAGAACCTTAATCTGGGCTAGGTTCTATTATGCTGTAGACATTCCACACACTGCATTTCCTTCTGGACATAGGGTTCCTCGCCCGGGTAGTGGGCCGAGTGGTCAGAGTTTTGTGGGATGGGTGTTTCACTCGGGCCTGGGGGCTGAGTGGGGTCTGGTGGCTGTGTTAGGCCAGTGTTGGTGGTTTGGGAACCGTTTAGAGTAAACGGTGGTCCCGGGTTTCTAGTTGTTGCGTCGTTTTCTCGTCACTACCACGTTGTGATCGTGGGGTACGTATGCTATCAGGACCTTGAACCCAGAATGCTTTTGAACTCTCATGATTTTGGTATACCAGTGTTTTCCTTCCGTATTCCTAAGGGTCGCCGGAGCTTGTTCTTGTTTGATTGGGCGAAGGTGTCACCCTTGGGAGTTCGGGAAACAAACTCGTTTTCAACTGATTTTCTCAAGAACTAAAATCCATAAAAGCTGATTTTTCTCAATTTAAGATAGCTTTCAAAAGGGTAAATTTTACCCTCACCCCAAGGGGGTTGAGGAGAAATGATATTTCTTTATAAAGGTCATCTTTTTACTAAATTCCCTCACCCGCCAGGGCGGGGGATCTGGGTTCTAAGGGCTGATTTCGTCTTGGGCCGAAAACAACGGGAGGCGACACCTATAGCCGGTTCTTGTTTGATTGGGGTCGTAGGTAGTAGACTCCCGGGGTTTTCGGACTCTGTGCAGTTCTAGCTGTGGAGCATCTCCAGCCGTGAGTTATGAGTTTGAGCTGAGATAGTTGCCCACTTTAACCGAGAGGGGCCGAATCCCTAAACGGTAAAGGATCGAGAACTTCGATAGGCTGAGCCTAGAGTCTGTTCTTGTTTGATTGGGGTTCTAGGCACCGGTCTATCGGGATTCTCGGACCTTGCCGCGTCAGTCGGCTCTGCTCGTCTATGAGTGGGGTGTCGTTGTGGGAGCCGTATGGAGTGACGGCGGTCCCAGCTGTGTAGCACTTTCTTGAGTGAGTCGTGTTGTGAGGTTGAGTCGTGGAGGGTTCTCCGACTGAGTTGTGCTTTGAGCATCGAGATACCGATCTGTTTGATCGTGGACTATAGCCTGCTGAGCCTGGCATTTCATGCCAGTTATGAGATACTTGTGATACTTGAGTTCGTTGGGGTCGCTCCCCTCGAGCTACGCCCCGGGTGCGATGATGATACCGAGCCTGACGAGGCTGCGATGTTGCGACTAGTTGATACACTAGAGTTCGCTTGAGATTGAGATAGTCCTTGAGGGACACCCTACGTAAGACCAAGTCCTGTTTGGGCGTAGTGGCAGTAGGTGAGCGCAGGCTGCTTGACTGGTCCAAAGTGGGACAGTCATTGAGATTGGGTGTTATGTGAGAGAGTATGCATATCATGTGTCATAGTCGGTTATACTGTTGAGCATAGTACTTATGACCTACTGTCAGTTTTGAGTGGATGCATACCATCATCTGTGTTCTTTCTTGTTGAGCATAGTAGATAGAGGCATGATAGCTGTAGATATTTTTCCAGCTTGTTCTTTCATTATTTCAGTTTCATCCTGTTATCTTATGCCTCTAGTAGACTTAGTGGGCAGACCGTGGTTCTTGGAGACGGTACCCACTGAGAACTACTGTAGGATGTAGTTCTCACACCCTCTGTCGGTGACAGGTTGCTGAGGCTTTCTTCCGTTCCTGCCCGAGCTGGCTTGACGGACCGAGGACAGGGAGTCGCGTGATAGTTCCCTACCAGCATTGTTATTTTAGAGTGAGGTAGATGTACCATCCCAGACTGTGGGAGTTGTTCATGTATTGTTATTTCCAGTTTTAGCTATCTCCCCTGTGGATTTGTAGATGTTGTATAGGCTGATTTCTATTTGTATAATCTTGTATTTTATATTACAGCTTTTATTACCCGCTCTGATATCTGTATAGCTGTAGTTCTATCTTTTGCAGGTTAGACGCTTCGTCTGTACGGCAGTTTCCGTACAGATGGCGGATCTGTTAGCGAGCCCGGGTCGCAGTTTCGACCCCGGGGCGTGACAGCATTAGCCCTTCGGGGTTTGGGAATAAAACTTGTTTTCTAACTGTTATTCCTAAAATAACTAAAAATCATTTAAAATGGATTTTTCTCAAATCAAGATGGTTTTATAAAAAGGAAACTACTTTTAGTCCTCACCCTGAAGGGGTTCGAGTGAAAATAATTTTCAGTAATAAATATCACATTTGCCTGTAAACTACCTCACACGAGAGGGTTCGAGTGATCTGGGTTCTAAGAGCTGATTTTTCTTTGGGTCGAGAACAACAAGAGGCTATGCCTATAGCCTGTTCTTGTTTGATTTGGGTTGTAGGTCTTAGTCTTTCGGGGTTTTCGGACCCTTCATTGTTGTCGTTGGCTGTGGAGTATCTCCAGTCTAGTGGGTTTGCATGTTGAGTTGATGTTCTATTTGGGGAGTCGTTGGGTTGACAGCGGTTCTGACTGTCGAGTATTGTCCAGCTAGTGAGTTAGAGATGTGGTTTGGGCACTGTTGATCTTGTTGATCAGTGATTTGGATTATAGCCTGCATGAGCCATATTGAGCTCGACAGAGATGCACGGATACTTTTCTCGGTGGGGTCGTGCCCCTCGAGTGCCGCTCCGGAGCTGGGCCTGTTACTTTGCTATCGCGACTTGTTGACAATTAATACTGTGCCATTGTAACATCTAACTGTGCCGTAAATACCGAAAACTCGTTCGAAATTATCGATTTTGGCTCCGAAAGTCATCAACGCGAACCAAAAGTCACCGGGTCAACCAAGACAGTGTCGGGACCAGCCAAGAACACTTGGCGATCAACAATGATCCACTAATTCGCTCGGATCGTGGATTCCGTGCCGAAACAATGATAAACCGACGATTTCGCAGATTTACGACTCGTAAATCAATTTTACTCTAACAAAAATCACCGGACATCGAATGAATAGTCTAGAGGTCATGTGCATGCCGCCTGAGATAGCCCATGTGGCTACAATTACATTTAGACCCCTAAAGTTCAATCAAATTGTATAATAACTCTACTTTAAAGGGGTTTTTGTCTTTTTGACTTATTACCTTGATCCGAGGGTTTTCGGATTGAATCGAGGGTGCTATGAGAAGTGCCTCGACTTATTGAGACCCGTACTCGCTATCTGAGGCTCAGCTGAAGTCTAGAAAGCTTTGCAGGCCAACCTATAATTTAGTAAAAGACCCCAACATATGAGATCTCCATAATCAACCTATAACAAATCGATTAGAGGTGAGCATCATGCTCAGGACCATCCAAGAAGTCAGGGTCTCACCTTACCAACAAGCAGGGGTTCCAAGTTACCTCTATACGGAGAGAGCAAGAAAGAAAGAAATCTTGGGTTTTCCAGTGTCGTGCGACGGCGGTGTTGCACGGGGGCTACCTCCCGAGGGTGATCAAGGTTGCAGAAGGGCTCTGAAGCAAATATGGTGGAGTTTGGTGCTTTCCCTTTCTTCCAAATCCAAGATCCAAAGAGAAGAGGAAGAAATATCTCATCTCCGGCGATATACGGTGGCGGCCGGAGGTGGGATGGGTCAGGGATGAGGTAGGGGACAGGGAGGAGGCGTGCGGTGCTGCAGGAGGCAGGAAATTCTGTGCAGCTAGGGTTTCCCAAGAGGAAACCCTACATATTACTTTAATTTATAGAGGTGGAAAAGTTGCAATAAAGTCCACTTTTCTTTTGAATTTTTATATGGGTCCTTCATTGAAGGTGAATTATGCAATCGCGTGATTCAGTGCATAAAATATGAGCTCTTTTGTAAAAATACATTGTAAAAATAGTATTTTTCACGTTTTTCCTTGGTTTTGACTGACCGAATCCAAAATCGGACTTCACCACGACGTTCGGCTCGATGAGACCGTCTAGATAGCGATTTTGTTTCATCGAATTTGGATCTCGTTAGTTTAGGTTAGTCGTTTCTTCAAGAAAACCCTTAGGAATTCGAATTTTTCGAATTAAAATTTTTCAGAATTCAAATTTATTTTGAATTTTGAAATTTAAAATTCACAGGTATTACAGTTACACTGAGGAGATTTTAATTCTGTTGGTCGATCAATAGTCTATTGAATAGTTGGATCAGCACTATGACGAATCTCGGACCAATTACCCACCAAGTGGGATTTATCTGAATTGACTTGTGATCGTGTTTCTGATGCAAATGAAGAGACATCGTTTTTTTGTCGAAAACTTGCTATGAAATTTTAAATTTCTATATCATTTGCATTATAGAAACTTGTAAGACTTGAAATCATAAATTTTATTGTTACTCTATATATGGTTGTCAATTGGTTAATTATTTTCGTTCCCTACTACATATTATCCGCTGCTGCTTCGTCTTCGACCTATTTATTATTGCAAGATGAAATTACGAATTATTCAAAATTTCTTTCAGACGCCACATGCAAAATACTAAATAAAATTTATTAAAATCAATTGACAACGGGTCGGAGTTTGGCTTGAACTGAGTAAAAAAGAGTGATGCAGCTCCAATCAGATTGTATCATCCTAAGATTACTCGATCATGCGGCGGAGAACATCGAATATGCGACGAGGAGTAGATGAGTAAGATGTGTTTAAACTTTTGTATAAAAAAAGTATAAAATTTGATATCTAACTTTTGAGCAATGCTAGGTGTACACTCCAAATGAGATGTACATTCTACACCCATTCCATTTTAGGGTGGGTATTCATTCATTCGTCATATCGATGTGACGAGTGAAATTCACTCCATTCCAGAATAGAGTGGGTGTAAGATGTACACCATATTTAGAATGTATATTTAGTATTTTCTCTAATTTTTTCTGTGTACAAATAATATTTTTTATTCTTTAATGCTATCTCAACAGCATTCTGATCATGAGCAAAGCCAACAGCTAAAAAGTTTGACAAAAGGAAGCTTTTTTTTCCCTGTGAGTGATAAAGGACCAATTTTAGTCCAACAGGAGCTTCCCCAGAAAGTGATGTGAACAATTTCAGAGAAGCTTTCATACTTGAAATTAGGTTAGTACCCAAAAAAATAGAAGCAAGGGCACCAAAAAGGCAAAACTCAGAAAATATAGAAAGGGATTATAGCTGTGCTCTTCAAGAAAGTCTCAAATTTTGGCTACATAGTTAAGTTGGAATACTTTCAAGATATTATAATATTTTTTTAATTAAATTTTGGTGCCATCCAGTTATTATTATTATTATTTTTTATAGAGCATTAATTAACACAGATGATTCAAACCGTTGAAGATGATATAAAATATTTTAATATTTTAAAAATTAAAATTTGATATTATTTATTTAGTGATTAATTTATTAATTAAGTGGTATACAAATTTAATAATTTTAATACGTTATATATGACACAATTAATTTTTTTAAAAAAAACTATTTTGATCAAAATACACAATCTTGATTCCCAATTTGGGACTTCTATATATTCTAAAATTTCTAAAATTTGGGACTTCTATTTATCATTAATGGTGTGTAACTCCATTAATAATAAATATTTATATATATATAATTGATAAAAAATATACAAATCATAAATGTTTTGCACTGTAAAGTTTGGTCATTACAACAAAATTAAGTTATAGGGACACATGTTTGTGACATTTTTTTACAAGTGCCCTATTTATAGTCCATCTATATCCAAAATTAGATAATAGAGATATATTTTTAGGACACATTATGATAATATGTCGCTATATACCTTAGCGACGGTACATATAGTGACACTAATAACAAGTATCGGTATTCTTTTCAGTAATATATTTTTTTTTAATTTTTAGCAACACATAAAAGTATCGCTATAACATAGTTTTATTATAGTGGATGCTATTGCTTTTATGATGACATTATAGGTACATCAAGATGTACATCTTTTTAAAATAGTTATGTAGGTGGATGTACATCTAAACAGTGTTAGGTGTAATGATAAGTTGTACATTTTATGTAGCATTTTTGGGAACAGGGAATTTTTACATGGCTTTTAAAGTACATGCATGCACCTAAAGACTTTTGTTGTTATATAGAAAAATTAATTCAGTTTTAATTTTATACTCATATATAAAAATTATAATTTTTACCTGTCAATAGTATCATATTGCTTAGCGTAATTAATTGGTATTTCGAATCACCAATCATTAAGAGATCGAAATTTTCATACCCTATATATATACGCTTAATTTTAAATATAACGTGATATAGCTTTTTGACTTTTGGAAAAAAAAAAAAAAAAAAAAAAACTTTTAGGGTGCGTTTGGAAGCGGGTTAAGCTGGAATTGGCTAAACCGGGGATAAGTATAAAGTACGGAACTAGAGCTAAAACGCGTTTGGGATGGTTCCAGGGATAAGAGAATTTGTGTTTGGTTTAATAATGAGGAATAAGAGGGATAAAGAGGATAAGATGGGTAAATTACTTTTTTGCCCCCAAGAGTTAATATGTGATAAAAGATGTTAAAAATTAATTAGTTCGTTTTAATTAATGGATTAATGGTTTAAAAAAATAAAAGTAAAATTATAATCGTAATTAAAATGTATTATTTAAAAATAATATATTTAATTTAATATTTAATTTTTTCAACTTAAAATTTAAATTTAAAAAATAAAATTTCAACATTTTAATTTTAAGATTTACAATTTTATAATATTAATTTTAAATAATTAATTTTTAACATAAATTTTTTTTAAATTTTGCAAAATTTGTATATTTGCTAAATATTTGTAAATTTTTGCCCACGAGCTTTATTATGTCATTAAAATGTTTAAACTCATTTTTCTCGTTTAAATTAATGGATTAATGGTTTAAAAAAATAAAAGTAAAATTATAATCATAATTAAAATGTATTATTTAAAAATAATACATTTAATTTAATATTAAATTTTTTCAACTTAAAATTTAAATTTAAAAAATAAAATTTCAACATTTTAATTTTAAGATTTATAATTTTATAATATTAATTTTAAATAATTAATTTTTAACATAAAATTTTTTTCTCGTTTTAATTAATGGATTAATGGTTTAAAAAAATAGAAATAAAATTATAATCATAATTAAATTATATTATTTAAAAATAATATTTAATTTAATATTTTATTTTTTTCAAATTATATTTAAAATTTCAAATATAAAATTTTAATATTTTAATTTTAAAATTTAAAATTTTATAATATTAATTTGTGATGATGAAAGTGTATTGGGAAGAGAGAAAGGAGGTGGGATGAAGGAAAAGAGAGAGAGGAGAGAGGGATTTGTGATGATGAGAGTTTATTGGGAAGAGAGAAAGGAGGGGAGAGGAGAGAGAGTGAGAAGAGAGTTTTTATTAAAATAATATGTTGGGAGGAGATAAAGTAGGTAAGAAGGGTAATATGGTAAAAATTTTGATATTAAAATAATAGGATGAGATTTGTTATACCAGCTATTCTTCTTGTTCTGGATTAAGTAATACCAGATGGTTCCAGAAGCGTTTGGGAGAATAAGGGGGATAAACCCGCTATTCCCGGTTCCGTTCCATTACCAAACGACCCCTTACAGTACCTAATTTTTTCTATTTTGTTTTTTTTTTAAAGAGAATCAAATTGGATCTATAAATTAGGTTGAGATGAGATGTAGGATCCTGTGTAATGTAATTTCAATAAAATATTGAAAAATATAGAACCCTAATATTAGTTAGTATTCAACAATAGAATAGCATTGTAATGTAGTCAAATATTGATCTAAAGTACTTATTTGTTTCTAAACTATTAAATTACAACTTTAAATGCACGTTTATTTTAAGCCCAAAATTGTCCCAAAATTTTCAATTTAAAGGTCAAAGAATTTGCTAGAAATTAATGCTTAGACAGAGACAAATTATTAGGTTTTTTTTTTTTTTTTTTGGAAAATAATTTTAATTGCCAAGAACAGGTACTATAAAATAATTAGTTTAGTACCAGAGTATTGCATTTGTTTTTCAACCACATAATAATATTTCCACATTGGGTAATGGTTCTATGTAACAAACCTCATTCATTTTTTATGCTCCATACTTTTTAGGTAAATTATAAAAAGTCTCCTCACAATTTAGTCCATGTCTCAAGCATTAAAAATTACATTAATTACTTTTTTTTTTTATTTAGAATGACCTAGAATTCAACTGTAAAACTTTATAAAAATTAATTTACAAATAAAATTATATATAAATTGAATAAAATTGTAGCAAAATAGTATTTATTTTTTCTCATTTATCAATTTTTAAAATATTGGAGAAATATGGGGTGATATAATTGGTGCAATTAATTTTTATTTCAGATGGGCAACATGAGAGTAACCATATTCCTATTAATATAATATTTTAGCACACTATTAAATTGGCTTTGTCTAGCATTTAAAATTTAGAAATAATTTTATATATCTTCCTATAATATTTTGAAATTAAAAATTTACTCTAACAAAATTCTAATTAATTATCAAATATAACACCTCTAAATTGTGAAAGTAATATGACACATCACCATTTTTCAAAAATTTGATGATCAAAATTTATTTCATTTCGGAATGAATAAGATGTAAAATATACATCTAATTTTGAATGTACAAGAAGTATTTTTTAAAAAATTTTATCTTGAATTTACAACGCTAAATTGCACGTTTGATCCTCAAACTATGAGACTCGTGACATTTGGTACTCAAACTTTAATTTTTTATAATTTTTAGCTTGAACTTTCAAAATTATTTCACTCAAGTCTGGCAACTAATTTAGTTGATTAAAAATTAATGTGTCGTTAATATGAAAATAATATAGCGATATAATGATTGATAATGAGACAATAATTAAAATACCATATTACTTTCACATCAGCGGTGTATTAATATTTAGTCAATTAAATTAGATTGTAAAATTTAATTATAATATTATAAAAAAATTAAATTAAAAATTATAATAAATTAAAATTTGAGAACACACGTCTAATAGTTTGAGAACCATAATGCAATATAATTAAATTATAATAAATTAAAATTTGAGAATCCAAGTATTATGCTCTTTATAGTTGGAGAACCAAAAGTATAATTTAGGTTGCAATATAATTAATACATGACATGGATTTAGTGCGATCATATAAATATCAAACAATTGAGATAAAAGAAAATAAAATTAAAATCAATGAAATTAGGTTGAAAGAACTATATGAAATCTGATTAGAACTAAACACTACAATAAAATTAGATTATAGGAATACATATTTGTGACACTTTTTTATAAGTGTCATATCTATATTCCATCTATATTCAAAATTAGGTTATAGGGACATATTTTTGGGACACATTATAAAAATGTGTCGTTATACACCCTAGCGACGGCACATATAGCAACACTAACAATAAGTGTTGGTATTTTTGCCAGCGACACTTTTTTTAGATTTTAGAAATACTTAAAAATGTCGCTATAGCATAGTTTTGTTGTAGTGAAACGAAATTGGACTGAAATATAGCAAAATTAAAATATTAATCTGGGGTGGAATAGCAATCTAGTTATATATATAAACCTTTTTAATATGTCCTAAACCAGCTCAAAAGCTTAAACTTAAGTTGAAGATGAAAGCAACTCTTGCAATTTCAACTTCCAAAGGGAGATTAGTGAAGAGTCCCTCAAAATAGCTTATTTTTTATTTTAGATTGGTTAGATGTGACTTCGAAATTAGAAATCGTTTCGATTTTATATTTCAAGTTCGTCGATGGCTTCGCGGTGCGATGATAAAATTTGATAAATTTTGAGAAAAAAAAATAGATGTCTGTGGTGGAAGCGGAGGGATCGGAGCCCCGCGGTAAGGATCGAATCCGATAAGAAAAATCCGTTAAGAATTTTTTATTCTCTTTTCTTTTTTTTCTGGAGAGATCGAGCGATTGAAGCATCATTAAGAACATTTTGTATTCCCTTTTTTCATTTAGTGAAATCCTACTCTTTCGCTCGTGATTTTTTTCATGCAATTTTTTTTTCACGTAAATCTGTGTGTTCATTATTTTATCGTGCATTTGAGATATGTTTTTGTGTGGCAATCGCTTTTGATTTTGTTAAGTTTGTGCGTTCGTTGCTTACAAACTGGTATCAGAGCCCTGTTCATCAATTTGGGCTTTTTTTTTTTTATCAATTGTGTCCATGAAGTATGATTTCCCTTTACTTGATCACAACAGAAGGTTTACGTTATGGCAAGTGAAGTGCGCAATTCTGGCTCAGATGGATTTAGAAGATGCCCTACTCAGGATGGAGAAGATGTCTGCATCCTTCAGTCAGGCGAAAAAGGAGAAGATAAATCGAAAGGCCCTTATGTAGATCCAACTACACCTTTCGAGTGAGATCTTACAGCATGTCATCAAGAAGAAATATGCTGCGGGTTTATGGTTGAATCTGGAGTCATTGTGTATGACGAAAAGCCTTACCAACAAACTTCATCTGAAGCAGAAGTTGCACTCTCATCGTCTGATCGAAGGTAAGAGTATAAATTCTTATTTCGATGATTTTAAAGAAATTATTACCGATCTGAAAATATTGGAAGTAAAGTATGATGTTGAAGATCTAGCACTACTGCCTTTATGTTCTCTATTATCTTCCTATACAAACTTTTGGGAAACTATATTTTATGGACGTGACACCATTTCTTTGGAAGACGTCTCAACTGTCTTACTCTCGAAAAAGAGGATCGATAAAGAGATGAGTAATACCATTGAAAGTTAGGCAGAGGGTCTGTTTACTAGAGAAAGATCCAAGCAGAGAAATTTTGGTGACAACAAAGAAAAGGCTAGGTCGAAATCAAGACATAAGAACTTAATATGCAATTATTGTAAGAAGAAGGGCCACATTAAAGCGGACTGTTTCAAGCTAAAAAGAAAAGAACAGACCGGAGGAAGGGGTGATAAAAAAGGAAAAGATGTTTCAAAATCTGCTGAAGCCAGTGTAGTAGAAGACTATAACAACGAGAAGAATGTTCTGCTGGTTTGTGATGATCAATCCAGAGCCAGCTCAGAGTGGATTTTTGATTCTGCTTGTTCGTTCCATATGTGTCCCAACAGAAATTGGTTCTCTACTTTTGAAGTTGTGAATGGTAGGGTTGTTTTGATGGGCAACAATGCATCTTGCAAAGTTGTCAGACAAGAAACAGTAAATATCAAGATGTTTGATGGCATTTTGAGAACACTTACTCATGCCAGATAAGTTCCACAATTAAAGAGAAATCTAATTTCTTTGAGCACCCTTGACTCTAAAGGATATAAATATACTGGTGGAGATGGAATTCTAAAGGTTACGAAAGGAGCCATTTTTGTGATGAAAGGTCGAAGGTAGGAAGGAAAACTATATGTGTTGCAAGGTTCAACCGTAAAAGGTGGAGTTGCAGTATCCTCTTCATCTATGTCAGATTCAGATGTCACGAAATTATGGCACATGAGACTGGGACATATGAGCGTAAGAGGATTGACAGTACTGAATAAAAGAGGGCTTCTTTGTCACGCCCCAGGGTCGAAACTACGACCCGGGCCCGCCAACAGATCCGTCGCCTATACGGGAAGCCCCGTATAGACGAAGCGTCAACCTGCAAAAAGAAGGATACTATAGCTATACAGATATCAGAGTTGAAAAAAAATAAACTACTGAAATAAAATAATACAACTCCAAAAGTACAAGTCTGAACCTCACTACAAAAGTCTCTCAAAAATAAAACCCTCAAAAGTAACTAACAACAATAATCCAGCAAACTGCACTACTAAGCTCCAAAAGAGGTACAGCTATACTCCAAGTACGGGTAGGGAACTAGCTCGGGACTCTCTCACCTCGATCAGCAATAGAATGGTCAGCAACTGGAGCAGCAGGAACTGGAAAAGGGGTCCCTGGGAAAAGTCACCACGGCGGGTGTGAGAACTACATCCCACAGTAGTTCTCAGTGGGTACCGCTACCAAGCCCGACGGTCTGCCCGCTAAGTCTACAAGAGGCATAAGATAACAGAAAAACTATAATAATGGAAAGATAAGCTGGAAAGAGTCTACAGCTATCATGCCTCTATCTACAATGCTTAAAGGGTGATACAGATGAAAATGATGCATCAACTGTAACCCAAATACTCAATCAATCCAATCACAGTGACTGCCACATGGGGTCCAGTCAAACCTGCGCCCACCTACTGCCACACATCCACAAGAGGACGGGACTTAGGTAGAGCGTTCGTGACTGCCAAAACTGGCCCAGCCAGAGGGACTGCGTCGATAAGTCGCGATAGCAAAGTAACAGGACCAGTTCCGGAGCGGCACTCAAGGGGCGCGATCCCACCGAGGAAAGTATCCACACATCTCTGTCGAGCTCAATATGGCTCATACAGGCTATAATCCAAATCCACGATCAATCAAATCGACAATGTCCAACTCATAATACTAACCCAATGGCTGGAGGTACTCAACAGTCGGGACCGTCGTCAACCCAACGGCTCCCAAAACAGGACATCCAACTCACAGACGAGAAAGAACCAACCGACACAGTAAGGGTCCGAGAATCAAAAGTCGGTGTCTAGAATCCCAATCAAACAAGAACAGACTCCAGACTCAACCTTTCGAAGTTCTCGACCCCTTACAGTTCGGGAAAACAACTCCCTTGGTAAAACATGCGGAAGAAACCAATCAGGGTCCGAAAGTTTTGGAAGACCAACACCTACAACCCTATCAAACAAGAACAGGTTCCAGGTACAGCCCCCGTAGCTTTCATCCCGAAATAAGGGAACGACCCCTAGAACCCAGGTCACCTAAACTCTCTCGGGTGAGGAAATTTGTAATAAAAGATGACAGTTATTACTAAAAACTATTTTAATATGAGAAACCCAATTTAATATATTTTAGTTCTTTGATAAAATTAGTTCAAATAAGTTTTATTTTCCAAACCCCGAAGGGCTATTGCCTTCACCCAAATCAAACAAGAATAGGCTCCGACGACCCCTCGAAGTTTGGAAGAAAAAATATTAGTTTATAGAAATTATGTGTGTCCAAAAATAGTCTGGGTTCTAGGTCCTGCTATCACTAGTATACCCCTGTCACTAACATAGTGACGACAAATAAAACAGAGAAATACGACAACCCGGGACCACCGTTTACCCAACGGCTCCCGCCTCAGATATAAGACTAGCTACATCTACCAGACTCCACTCGGCCCCCAAGCACGAGAGTAACATGCATCCCACACTAAAATAAATTTCGACCACTCAGCCCACTACCCGGGCGAGGAATAGTGGGCGAGGAAAAACACTATGTGCAGGAATATAGTGTGGATGTCTAAAGCATAAATGAACCTAGCCCAAGTGAGGGCTTTCTACTGGTCTGGTTATACATGCAACATATGACAGGGTGCTGGGTCAAGTCTAATAATAGCATTTAGTTTGGCTAAAGCAAGATCAGGGAAACATTAACCAACATGATTTCAATAACGACACAGAAAAGACAGCATCTCTCTCTCTCTAACATGCATTCTAACATATCTCACAATCATGCATGATTTCTATACAATAGAATTAATGAACCGTCCACCGGTTTTGGAGACGAAGCAACCCATCTGAAGCGCGCGTCAATCCAAGATCCAAAAAGGCTGAAACTGAACGGGGACAATCCTCGGATTCCCACGATTCCAACAAGTCCAAAAACTCCTCGTGGGTACAAAGATATAGTCCAAACATTGCAATAAGTCAAAATTCCCATAACACATACACTGCTGAAAAATCTGTCCCAAAGAAGCTTAATTTCCACCTATGAGATAATCTCTAAAAATTCCAATAAAAATACGACGGCGATTCTCACGAAGAGTAGATGCGATTGAGTCCTCAAAGGCCGAAATCCGATACTCGAGGGCAGAGATAAAAATCCGACAAGCCTCCGCTGTCCAGAAAAACCACCATCAACAAAGGGGTTCAAAGATGACTTGTAAATTGTGCCAAGAACTCAGAATGAAGCAAGGTGGTCAACACAGAAATCGAAGGCCTACCTCTCATGAAACCAACGACACAAAAATCACCTAAAAATACCGTTGGAGTAGCTCTGTGGACCTCGTGGACCGAAACGCGACGGAAATGGGCCACCGAAGAAGAAACGTCGCACTCTGCCGAATCGCCGAAGCCGTCGATGTCGTGCCTTACAAAAATTTCGAAACTGCCTCACAAGATGCAGCACAAGATGGTCAACAAGGTTGCTTGAGGGCCCTTTTGTAAATGGGTTCGGGAAAAGAGTCTAAGAGCCCAAGAACCCGGCCTATTTATAGGCCTCCACAAAAAAACCACAAAAATCCAAGTTTATTGGGCTTTCGGGCCCAAAATTCGGGCGCCCGGGGGATTCGGGTGTCTACAGTGCCCGAATCCCACGCCTCGGCCCGGCCCGCGACGAGCCCCGTACCACCTAGCCCCGACATGTGTCCCAAACAGCGGACAGCGTGTGCGGGGCCAGTGGGACGCCGCCACGTGGCCCGACCGAGTCAACGGAGCAGGTGCCCGCGGCGAATCATCGGGCGATATGTGGCGCTCGTACACCTGTCCGCCGTGCCCGCACGTCGCTGCACCTGCCCACTCCCCGCATTGCGTGCGCCGCGCGCACGTGGACCAGCCAACCCGAGGCCGCCACGTGGCCTGCACTGGTTCACTACACCCGCCGCGCGCGCCCGTGGACCGCACCGCGTGAGCCCGCCAACCAGAAGTCGCCACGTGTCCCCCGCATCTGATCCACCACACCCGCGCCAATTCCATGGACTGCACCGCATGCGCCGGCCAATCAGAGGCCGCCACGTGGCACAAGGCCGGTCCACGGCTTCCCCCTTGCACCAAAATATGTAGAAAACTTTCGGAAGTCCTTTTTTGGGCATCCGGACTCAGAAAAACAAGAGTAAATAGCCGATTTTTGACGTTTTTCCGTGCTAAATCCAAATCCGATCTCGGATTAGCCCGAAGCCCTTTCTAAAATTCGGTGAAAAAAGCCAAAGGACAGCCTTGGTCCAGAAACCTCACCGAGTCCGTCCAACGCGTCCATTTGACGCGTTGCTGGTCCGACACACCAATAACAGGTGTTCCACTACCTGGGTCATGGGGAAAGCTGCACGGGGATCGGAGTCACTACATCTTTATGGACAAAATATAGGAAGTCTAGACTTCTACGAGTACTGTGTATTTGGGAAGCAGAAGAGGGTTAGTTTCAGCAAAGCAGTCCACAGAACTAAAGGAACACTTGACTACATCCATTCAGATCTTTGGGGATCAGCATCGGTTCCCTCTAAAGGTGGCGCAAAGTACATGCTGAACTTCACAGATGATTATTCAATAAAAGTTTGGATGTTATTTCTGTCGCATAAGAATTATATATTCAAGACCTTCAAGCAGTGGAAGATCTTGATTGAGAAGCAGACAAGAAAGCAAATCAAGCACCTTCACATCGACAATGGACTAGAATTCTGTTCAGGAGAGTTTAATGAGTTCTGCAAAAATGAAGAAATTGAGAGACATCGTACAGTTCTGCAAAAATGAAGAAATTGAGAGACATCGTACAGTTCCTTACACACCACAGTAAAATGGCGTAGCAGAACAAATGAACAGAACACTCACTGAGAAGACAAGATGCTTGCTTTCGAATGCAGGATTTGGTCAGGAATTTTGGGCAGAGGCAGTTTCTACGGCTTGCTATTTGGTGAATAGGTCTCTGTTGACTTCCATTGATCTCAAAACTCCAAAAGAGGTATGGTCTGGTCATTCTCCAAATTATTCTGATTTGAGAATTTTCGGTTGTCCTGTTTTTGGTATGTAAGTCAAGGGAAGCTAAAACCTATATCCAAAGAATGCAAAATTTAGGGTTATGCTTCCGGTACAAATGGTTTTAGGTTATGGTGTCTTGAAGATAAGAAAATTTAATGAGAATGATATGCTTCGCCGAAAAAAGGAGTCGCATGTTCCTTATGATATAGGTACAGGTGCAGATGCATCAAAGAAAATTATCGAGTTGGAGTATCAAACCAACTCCAAAACCCAGATCACCCAGGCATCAGGTACAACTTCAGGCGATCCTGCTCCTACAGGGCCTCAGGCACCACTACGGACAGACACTAATTTTATAGCTAGAGATCGACTGAGGAGGGAGATTAGACCACCACAAAGATATGAAGATATGAATCTGGTGGCTTATGCTTTTGTGACTACACAAGAGATCGACAGATGCATTTGAGGAGCCATCTGCTTACAAAGAGGCAATTTTGTATAATGATTCCGCTAAGTGTTGCTCGCTATGGAGGAAGAAATGAAATCCCTTCATAAGAATCAGACTTGGGATTTAGTAAAGCTTCCTAAAGAAAAGAAAGTTGTTCGATGTAAATGGGGTGTTCAAGACGAAAGAAGGCACACAAGGAGCTGAGAGTATCAGATACAAGGCTCGATTGGTGGCAAAAGGATACAGTCAAATTCCAGGTGTCGACTTCAATAATGTTTTCTCACGAGTGGTGAAGCATACATCCATCAGAGTTCTGCTCGGTTTGGTTGCCATGGATGATCTGAAACTTAAGCAATCAGATGTGAAGAGAACTTTTCTACATGGCGAATTAGAGGAAGAGATCTATATGCATCAGCCTGAGAGATTCACATTTGAAGGAAAAGAAAATCATGTTTGCAGATTGAAGAAATCGCTTTATGGGTTAAAGCAATCTCCAAGGCAATGGTAAAAGAGGTTTGATTCTTTTATGATTAGTCATTATTTTAATAGAACCAATTATGATAGTTATGTTTATATGAAGAAACAAATCGATGGTTCCTTTATTTATCTTCTACTTTATGTAAATGATATCTTAATTGCTGCTAAGAACATGACTAACATTGATGAACTTAAAGATCAGTTGAAATCTGAATTTGATGCTAAAAATTTAGGTGCAGCAAAGAAGATACTTGGTATGGAGATAAAACAGAACATAAATGCAAATAAACTACAGTTGTCTCAGAAGGCATATATCCGGCGTGTGTTGGAGCGATTATGTGCGAAGGATGCCAAGCCAATAAGTACACCTTTTGCTGCATATTTTAAACTTTCAACTGATTTAACACCGAAAATAGATAATGATAAAGCATACATGGAACAAGTTCCTTATGCGAGCGCAGTCGGTAGCATTATGTATGCTATGGTCTGTACAAGACTAGACCTTGCACATGCGGTTAGTGTGATAAGCAGATACATGACAAATCCAGGAAAAATACATTGGCAAACTGTGAAATAGATTTTGAGGCATTTGCGAGGTACTACAGGTGCATGTTTTGAATTTGGTAAGTCAGAAGCAAGCTTAATCAGTTTTGTAGATTTAGATTATTCAGAAGATCTTGATAAAAGAAGATTACTTACAAGTTATGTTTACTCACTTGGTGCATGTGCAGTTAGTTGGTGTTGAGACCAAAATTTTTCGTCACCTGAGGAGGTAACATGTGGCATATACTATCGGCTAAGGACATCAGCCGATAGGGGAATAAGCAAGTAAAGGAGAACTCGTGTCTTGACCAAGACCGGCCTCGGTCACGTCAGCGTATGACATGTGATGCACGCCATTCGGCCAAAGGCATCGGCCGACAAGAAAAGCGGCCGAAACAAGGAGCCGCCCAGTCGAGCGACGAAGAAGGCGAAGTCAGAGTCAATTCTCACCTGCTCGAGCTGAAGAAGGAAAGACTTTAAAAGAAAAGAGTGCAAGATTCGGGCGCAAATCTCGTAACTGACTCCGGAAAGGCAAGCGACGCCCAGTATTGGAAAGCGTCGAAGATCACGCTTCGGCGCGTCGATAAGGGGATGAACTTGGATGGAAAATAGCTACCATTCTATTTGAGGAAGTTCGACTCAAAAGGAAGTAGTTGAGAAATTTACGATAATTCTTCCCAAATCACACTGATTATTCAAATCGGCGATTATACACATTGTTCGGGAGTGTATAAATATCCGAACCATCGAAGAGAAGGAAGTCCTGCAACCTCATAAACTAGTGACCACCCATGCTTTTTCATATCTTTTATATATGTATTTACTGCTTTCCTAGATAACCTTTACCATATTTTCTAGGAATAGATTAATTTGTAATCGGTTCCCAGTTACTCTTGTAACCCCGCTTCGATCAATACAAATTCTTAATCGGCTCCTTAGCAGTTCCCAATCATTGTCTCCTTATCCCGGTTCGAGTACTTCAGGTCGAACTCAGCTTACCTCCAAACCCTAGTTCGACTGATCTAGGTCGTATTCTGTGAGAGTTCGATTAAGAAGAACCCAATAGAGCGGATCCCTCATCGGCCCGATCGCTTGATCCTTTTGACACGCGGCGCATTCACATCTCGAGGGTCACCCCGCAGGGCCGATCGACGACCGAACCCGGTCAACAGTCAGCGTGACATTTTCGACCCCAACAGTTGGCGAGCTTTTACACCCCACTGTTGCATTATCTACGACGGAGGCTGAGTACATGGCAATTACATAGACCGTGAAGGAAGGTATATGGTCGAGAGGTTTATTCAATGAATTAAGCAAAAACAATTAGATAGTTACAATGTTTTGCGACAGTCAGAGTGCTATTTATTTGACAAAAGACCAAATGTTGCACGAGAGAACAAAGCATATTGACATCAAGTATCACTTTGTTTGTGAAGTTCTAGCACAAGGTGACATTGTGATGAAAAAGATTAGCACTTTGGAGAATTTAGCTGATATGTTGACGAAGCCTCTTCCTCCTTTCAAGTTCAAGCACTGTTTGGACTTGATTAGTATTGCTTACTGATTGAACTGTTAAGGATTTTTGTATTAGCGCATTTCGTGAAGATAGTTTGAGTCTTGAAGATTGAATATGAAGACTTGAAGAATTATGGCATCAATCTCAAGAAGAATGAATTCATAATGTTCAGGTACGTTTAATTAAATATTTTTGGTGATTTGGATTCATTCTAGTAGATTAGAAACACTTGGAATGTTTTCTATGACTTAAAAATAAAAAACTGGATATTTTGAGCATTCAGGATTCGGACCAGACAGGTTCAGGATCCGGACCAGACAGGTTCAGGATCCGGACCAGACAAGTTCAGTCCGGACCCCGAACATAGATGGTTCCATGCGAATTTCTAGTCCAGATTAGCTTACTTTCAGTCCGGCCCCTGAATATTGGAATTCTTATTTCGTATGAAACAGTCCGGATCAGACCTATTTTAGTCCGGACCCCGAACCATTGTTTCTGAAATTTTAACAATAGTCCGGACCGTTGTGAATCTAGTTCGGACCGTGATGCGGGAAAATTCTGTTTTAGGCAGTTTTTGATTCTTATCTCTTTCCAAAAGGTTTCTAACCTATAAATAGACCATAGAAATCTTATTTTAGGGTAAACTGAAAAAGAACCACATATAGAGAAGAAAGAAAAAACATGTTCTAATTTATGTTTCTTCTTCTATATTTATCGATTTGATTCTTGGTTTTTCAACTCGTAATTCTTTTGCAAGAATCCAATTGATGAATACTTAGACGGTGTTTTTCTTGTCTATCTATGATTTTCTAAGTATTCAAAATCACCAACACCAATAAACAACAACAACTTTCAAAAGTAACATCGGCGCTTGGATTCGCGTGAAGGTCTTATGGATTCAAGGTTTACGACTTCGTGGATTCGGAGTTAGGCGCGTTCGTGTGATCGATACGTGCTACATTGGTGACTACCGTGGATTCGGTTAGACTTCCTGGATTCGAAGTTGGATTTCGTGGATTCGAAGTTGGATGCAATTCGTGTGATCGAAGCGCGTTGAGGACGAGCGGAGAAGATTTACTTGGAGCGTATGAAAAAGGTTAAGTCATAGATTTGCGTTATATCACCTTGTACATGTTTTAATCTTAGTGGATTTTTCGTATGATCAGTCCTGTGATTTTTTACTCATGGATTGGAGTTTTTCACGTAAAATCTTGCGTACTCTCTTTATTTTCCCGCATTGGGTTATTTTTACGTAAAGATTTTTGAGTTTTATTATTTACACCTATTCATCTCCCATATATATGGTTTTTTCTCTATTTAGATTCTTAGATCCCATAACCCACATGAACTGCCCTTAGGGGCTTGTGGAGAAGGTGGAGAGTTATTATTGATACTTCATTTAAAGAGAATTTTGAGTCAAAGTGTGAGACCCCAATAGTCCCACATCGGATGGGAATGAGGTTGTGATTGGGCATATAAGAGACAATGGACACTAGTAATAATAATTGAGCTTAAATATTTTGAGATATGGTTTGGGCCCAACGAGTTATTATTGCTAGTGGGCCGGGTCGTTACATTTGGTATCAGAGCCAATCATCAGCTGGAAGTGTGTGACGAGTTTTGGTTGAATCTGGGTCTAGATGATAGGATTAACAAGACAAGTTTCACATCGCCTGGTGATCTTGGGTTGTGTGTATGTTTGGGCGATTTTGGGTTTTGTGTGTGTTTGGGCTGACGAGGACGTCAGGCATAAACGGGAGAAATCTGTGACACCCCAATAGTCCCACATCGGATGAGAATGGAATTATGATTGGGCATATAAGAGACAATGGACACTAGTAATAATAACTGAGTTTAAACATTTTGGGCTGTAGTTTGGGCCCAACGAGTTATTATTGTTAGTGAGTCGGGTCCTTACACAAGGTGGATATTTGTTAGATGTGGCTTCAAAATTAGAAATCGGTTTGATTTTATATTTTCGGTTCATCAACAGCTTCGCGGTGCGATAACAAAATTTGATAAATTTTGGAAAAAGAAAATTGGATGTTTGTAGTGGAAGCGGAGGGATCGGAGCCCCGCAGTACGAATCGGATCCGATAAGAAAAATTAAGAATTTCTTATTCTATTTTCTTTTGTCCTAGTGAGATTGAGCGATTGAATCATCATTGAAAATATTTTGTATTCCCCTTTTTCTTATAGTAAAACCTTTCTCCTTCGCCCGTGATTTTTTTTCTGTAAATTTTTTTTTACGTGAATCTATGTATTTATTATTTTGTCGTATATTTGAGATCTGTTATTGTATGGTAATCATTTCTGATTTCATTAAATTTATGCCCTCGTTGTAAACAAGATTAATTGCACCCTTAGTCCCCAACCATTTACTTCTTGAGCAATGCACCGCTAAATTTGTATATGTAGCATTTTCCTTACTTTTTTTGCAATCAGATTCTTACCTTTTAGAATTAGTTGCACTGTCGTCTCCTAACTTTTTCTAATTTTTTCACTTTGGTTTGAACCGCTCTTTTCATAGTGCGTCCAGTCTAGCCTGTCAAGCTTAATCTCATCATCCTTAATGTCTTTTGCAGTGTTTGGAGTCTTGACCATGAGTCGGCCCTCGTACTAGACTCTTTCAAAAGTTAAAAAAAATAAAAAATTCTATTTGTAAAAGGATGTACATTTTATTTCTCATTCATTCATTCAATGGATAGAAGTGTGATAAAAAATCACTTCAAGTGATACCTAAAAAGCATGTATTTTTAAATGAATGAAATATAAAATATACATCATTTTTGAAATATATATATATATATATATATATATATATATATATATATATATATATATATATATATTGTTCTAAAAAAAAATTGATACTCATATTAATAACTATAATCTTGTATAAATATACAGAATTTTATGGGAGTTGGCATGATATAATTTACCAAAGTTAACATGAATTTAAATAGTTGGAACTTAATTGGAATAAAATAAGAAGGTTAAGAGCCAAACAAAGAAATGAGTAAAAATTGAGAAACAATGGCACAATAATAATAATAATAATAATAATAATAATAATAATAATAATAATATATTATTATTATTATTATTATTATTTACAAAATGTTCCTTAGTTGTTCCCGGTTCAGTGGCAAGGGAGTTTCATAAGTTGGTTTTTAGGAAGCACTATAATAAAGTGCGAAAAAGTGGCCTGTTGCTTTAAGATTTGCACCCTTTTCCTTTTCTCTCTCTCTTTTTTTTTTTTTTTTTTTTTTTTTCTTTTTACCATTTATCTTTTTTCTTTTTTCTCGATACTTTACACGTTGGTCTCGCCTACTACTACTCTTTTCCCCACCCCTTTTTTTTTAATATTAATTGCAAATTATTTTTTAATTAGTGGAGTATGTAACAATCTATCACCTGACCGGATTTGGACCACTAAACCCAGGAAATAAAGAAAAGCAAAATTATTATACTTTTTTCCTTTTAAAATATTTAATACACTTTCCTTCTTGTTGGTGCACCAAAAGTTAACCAAAAAAAACCAGAAAAAAAAAAACCCTTTCATGGAAGCTTTATGGGGCAGATTAGGGCCAGATAGCAATCCCGTTCGCTGTTCGTAAGTTAATTTTTGTTCGATTCGAACTGAGCTCGAAATTAATCAGTCTGTTTAATAAACGAGCCGATCAATACGAGCTATATTTTTCAGCTCGAAATATTAACGAGCCGAATATGAATTAAAATTAGTAGTTCCTTAAGATTTAATAGGTGATTAGTAGAATAGTTTGATCTAAAAAATAGAAATAATCAAAAAATTAGATCTAATGGTGAAAAACTTGATAGCATCAAATACTTGATACTATTAATAGCATAGTAGTCGAACTTTCTCTCTCTCTTTATATTATTTATAAATTTTAATTACTAGATTAAGATTATAATTTTTTTTTTTTTTTTTCAACTTTTCACCCAGTAGTAAGATTAACAATTTAACTTGTTGTTCGTGAGCTCGCTTGTGTTTGACTCGTTTATAAACAAACCAAACATTTTAACGATCTAACTCATGTTCACCAGCTCGTTTAACAAACGAACGAACGTGAACTGATCCTGCTTGTTCGTGTTCGGCTCGTTGATAGCCAAAGCGCATATGATTTAGTTTTATAATTAATACATGAAGAAATTGAATTGGTCTAAATCTAGTTGAAAGTAATCTAAATAATAGGTTTTTTCATTTGAAAAATATTAATTTAGCCTATTGTAATGTTTTAGCATAATGTTACTTTATCATTCACAATAGCTTAAAAAATATTATTTCTTTATGTTGTGATTTTACTTCTATTTTTTACTATAATGACACTTGCCGTTATATAGATAGCAAAATGATTCAACTTTATCAACCACACTATCATAAAATATCGTATAGGTTTTTAGTTTTATTATTTTGCTATTGGCTAAATTATAGAAAATCTCTCTGTAATATTTAATTTTTTCACTTTGCTCTTCTGTTTTTTAAAAGCTTACATTTTGTTTTCTCGTAATTATCGAAATATGCATTTACTCCCCACCGTCACCATTCCGTGAGTGAACTGTTAATTTTTAAAAAAATATTATTGGATATACCCAAAATACCTTTTAAGAATGGCGGAAAATAAGCTAAAACTCATTCTCTCTCCAATATAAGGTAAGGACATTTTCGTCAATTTACCTCATCCGTTAACGCCGTTGCCCCCTAAAGACAATTCGGTAATTACGAGGGGGCAAAATGTAGATTTTTAAAAGACAGAGGGGCAAAGTAAAAAAACGGAATATTATAGGAAGGTTTTTTGTAATTTAGCCTTTGCTATTTTATTTAACCACATATTTTTATAATTAAATAAAAATAAAATTATAGAATAGTAAAATGTTTTTTTTTTAAATCAGGAAATGATAAAGTAAAATATGCTAAACAGCAAAAGAGTTATTTGAAGTTTTTTTCCTTTTGCACTAAACCATTGAAGGCCCACAAAAACAAAAACAAAAACAAAAACAAAAACAAAAAAAAAAAAAAAAAAAAAAAGGAAAAAAAGTTATCAAGAAATGTCACCCAGAAATCTTGCAAATCGTTCGATTTGCTGCTTTTAGATTTGTACTTTAGCACTCTTATAAACAGATGTTTGAATTTTTAATTTTGATAATTAAAAATTATAAACTTTATCAAATAGTCAAATAGACTCCTCTAGTTTATGAGAATTACTTATTACATAGCCATTTTGGCCGCTTGTATTATACATGGTAGTGTTAAACGTTAAAACATAAGAAAAATCTATTTCAGAACATTGAAAAAGCAACAAAAGTTGAGAACAAATTCACTCATTCTTCATTACTGATGCTCAATTATCGATCATAACTACAAAAGAAAAATGTAGATTTTTTTTTGTGTGTTTGTAAAGTAATATAAAATTATATTTAAGACATGCAATTAAAGCAGTTGTAAAATTATCGTCGTTTGAGGAGAAAGATTTATTAATTTATATGATAAAATTTAGAAGAGTCTATTCACTGAAACTTTAATATTCGAATGTTTATTTGTAAAAATGCTAAAATTTGAATATCCTTATATATTTTGCCCTAGAAATTTACATGTATTAACTTACCAAGATTAATTTTGGTTGGGTAATATAATAGGATTAGGAGGATTACTTATTCCTTCACGCCTTGTTTGGATTCGGTATAGAAGCGGGAATAGAAGGGATATTCCTCTTATTCTTTCAAACGCATCAGGAATCAATCGGTATAGCTTGTTCCAGTACAACTAGAATAAGTAAGAATTACTGTTCTCACTCTTTCCAACCATCCTCTTACTTTTTCTTTAAATATCCTCCCACGTCTACCAAAGTATCATCTCTCATCTCATTATTACATAATAAAGTTTGAGGGCAAAAATATAATTTCCGTTAATTAAAACTCTTTATTTCCCTTATTCCCCATTCTCATACCAAACACAAAATCTTTTATCCTTGAAACTATTCCAAACGCTTTTTTATACTAGTTTCGTACTTTATAGTTATTCTTGGAATACCTAGCTCTGTCTTATTTCGTTACCAAACGGGTTCATAATGAATAAAATAGTAATTATCCAAACATTTAATATAATTGATAGATTGATGTAATTTTAGGTAAGTGAGTCCAATAAATATCACTAGAATTAGATTAGAAATTGATATAGACAGGAGAGTTTTCTATGTGATGTCTACATCACATCAAATTATTGTAAACCAATCAAGGTAGGCAATGTGAAAGCAGTCTGGTAAGACCAGGGAGTTTACTAATTTCAGGTGGAAAAAGAAAATAATAAAATAATATTTTTATTTATGAATTTTAGATTTTTTTGCTAAGTTTTATATGATAGGAAATTTAGAATCTTCTATTTTAAAATCAAACAAAATAATTAATTATTTTTTTAAAAAATAAATTTTTTTACTTTTTTATATTTAGTATTTGATAGTAAATAAATATTTTAGTTGAAATCAGAGAACTTATTATATAATACAGGGGAGACGGGATTTAAATTTTTTGATAATTTTGATCGATTTGATTATAATTTTTAAAATTATTTGATTTTGATTATATTATTTAGATTTTTGTCGCCAAATTATAATTCTAACTTAAAATTTTATTAAAATTCGTCTTAAATCAGAATAGTTGACCTACCTTTATAGGAGGTAGAATAAAACTGAAGATATATAACTTCCTTAACACATATCAACAGAATATTTTTTTTTTTAAATAAGAAAATATAATTTCTTAATTTCTACTAATTATCTAAAGATGAAATTGGATAAAATAAACCATATTTTATTAAATTATTCTTCTGGAGAATATAATAACAAGCAAGTTCTATGTAAATATTTCTTCCTATTAATTTATTATCTCTATTTTGACTTCTTTAACCGGCCTACTGAAAGTAACTTTTTTTTTGCATGTTTAAAATGCATTCACATAATCTTTGATTCTTTTGTTGCAACGCGAGCAAATTTATTATTATGTGATTTAGTTACTCTATTTGGCAAACCAATCTAGCAGAAAAATAAACACAAGCTTTCTGTAATTCAATATACAGAAAATATTCATGTAAAATTCAAAAATCATCTAAACTATCAGCTAGATATTTCGGTCAGTCAAATTTGTTCTTAAGGGGCCCGTTTGTTTCGGGACTAGAACCAGGAATAAGGGGTTTATCCTCCTTATTCTACCAAACGCATCAGGAATTATCCGGTACAGCTAGTTCCAGTACAAGCAGAATAAGCTGGAACAACAATTCTTATCCATTATTTTATAATTTCTTTTTTTAACCAAACTATCCCTTCTCCCCTCCTTTCTCTCTTCCCAATACACTCTCATCATCACAAATCCCTCTCTCTCCTCTCTCTCTTTTCTTTCATCCCACCTCTTTTCTCTCTTCCCAATACACTCTCATCATCACAAATTAATATTATAAAATTTTAAATTTTAAAATTTAAATGTTGAAATTTTATATTTGAAATTTTAAATTTAATTTGAGAAAATAAAATGTTAAATTAAATATTATTTTCAAAAAATATAATTTGATTATGATTTTGATTTTATCTTAATTTTTTTTAAAGCTTTAATCCATTAATTAAAACAAACTAATTAAATTTTAACAACTTTTATCACATATTAAATTTCGAGGGCAAAAAGGTGAATTACCCTAATCTAACATCTTTATTCTTCTTATTCTTCATTATCATACCAAACACAAAATCTCTCATCCCTGTAACCATCCCAAACGTTTTTTTATTCTAGTTCCGTACTTTATACTTATCCCAGGATTAGCTAGTTCTACCTTAATCCATTACCAAACGGGGCCAAGATGTATATCACTTACGAATTAATCAATAAGACGAATTAACATGTAAAATTTTTCTACACAATAGATCCGCATAAAATTTAGGATTCTTTAATTTCTAGATCATATATCTCACAAGAAAAAGTTGGTTTGGCTTTGGCCTCCTCCCAAACTCACTTGTCTAAAAGTTATCTAATAATACTTATCTTATTTGGCCTACTTTAATAAGTGTCAACATATAATGGGACTTACTTAACAAGGAATCTTCCTAAAAAAAATTTAAAAAATAAATAAAAATAAAATAAAAAGCACTTCCCCCACACTACAGTTCAATTGGTGTCTTTTCAACATACAACTATCTAAAAAGGAGAATCTTTTTCTTTTTCTTTTCACTTATTAAAAAAAAGAATATTGAGTCCGAATATTGAGTCCTGTTTTACCGTTAAATTTATTTTGTTGATTAATTTTATTTTTTAATTTATATTATTTCATCCAAAATAATTATTATTATTTTAATCTTATAAATTTTTATCTAAAACTTAAAAATTTAAAAATTTTAATAATTTAATATTTTTAAAAGAGCATTGCTACCTGTACACCCTAAATGGGGTGTACATCCTACACCCACTCCATTCTGAGGTGGATATTCTTCCATTCGTCTCATCGATAGGACGAGTGAAATTCACCCCACCCCAGAATAAAATGGGTGTAAAATGTATACCCTAATTAGGGTGTACAGGTAGCATTAACCTTTTTAAAAATACAGAAGTTTAATATTTGAGGATAGGGTAAAATATTATAAAATCTTTGGTTGTGAGGAAGTAGGAGTAGGGTTAGGTTGGAAAGGCAAATGGCAGGCATGTTGCTGCCTTTTATGGCTAATCAAAAGTAATCTTTTGGAATGATGCCCCTGTATTAAAATATAATTAGAACCATCATGGTACTTCTTTTTGGAAAATTTTCATACCAGTCCCTGACTTTTAAGATACTTTTAAAAGTGCTCCTAACTTTTTTCCGAGTTTTGTGGTTTTCTTTCAAAAGGTGCAAGCCAAATATTTTTATTTTTTTAATAAAATCTACTTGTATTTCTTGATAAATTTTGATTTTTATTTACTTAGTATAGTTTCTCCTTTAAATTTGATCTTTACAATAATAAATTAATAAAAAAATATGCTAAACAGAAAGTGCTATGTTAAAAAAAAAGAAAACTAAAAAAAATTAAAAGGTTAGGGATTCTTTTGTGATGATAAGAAATTCTAGGGACTTGTGTGAAAAGTAACTCTTTCAATTTGAAAAATTTTGCTTTTTTATGGAAAAATTGCTTTTGATACATCCACAATAGGTGTATAATATACATTTTATTCATCAAAAATTGAATGAATTTTATCAGTTATTTTATTTTATCAATCACTTCGACATAATTGATAATTAAATTTTAATTGTGAATAAATAAAATATATATAGTAGATGTACTAATACCATTATTTCTTTATATATATATTTTTATAGGGTTCACCACAAAGTCACATAAATCCCATCTAATAAAAAATATTAATTAATTAATTAATTAATTAATTGGCAAATCTTGGAATTCCCAATGTTGATACACTGACTTTTGAGAGTTTCTTTTGGCCTACTTTTTCTTTTTATTTATTTATTTATTTTCTTATAATGAATCCAAAGTGTGCCCTTTTTATTTTTATTTATTTATTTATTTATTTATTATTATTATTTTTTATCACTTTTCTTGAAGATAAGGGAAATGTGAAACTAATAAAAGAATGGTAGGTTTGAAATATGTTGAGAAAAGTTAAGAGTGTTACCATCAAATAATGCTCTCACTTTATCCTTCTTTTTGGGTTGGATTCTCTTACACTACGTTCGGTTTCGTAGAAAATATTTTAAAATATAATTATTTAATAAAAAAAATTATTTTTTAAAATTATTAATTTTTTTTAATTTAAATAAATAAAAATGAGTAAAAAAATAATTTTTATAGATTTTTTTTTTTTTTTTTATTTTAACCAAACCTCTAAAGCCATTAGAAAGTGAGAGATCAACTGTTTCACTTTTTTTTTTTTTTTTTTTTACTTTTTTGTTTTAATGCTTGTCCACCTCATAGGAACAAAGCTAAGTGTATTATTTATCGTTATCATTTAATCATATAACTTTGAATCTTTCTCCACTTTTACCTCTCCTTTTCTTTTTTCTTTTTCTTTTATTTCTGTTTTTGGCCGGTAAGACGAAAGGTAATTTTTTTTGTATAATTTATTAAAAAGATAAAAAAAATTATATAATATAACAGATAATTACTACTCACAAAATAAATCATCAATAAGTCGAGAAATATATATTATATCTCCACTTATGCGCATGCGCCATGCACTACAAAAAAGTTAATATTCACGGACGTTTTTTTTATACTTAATAATGTTTAAAAATATTTTAATATAATATAGTGTTGTATTTGAAAGTATCGATTAAAGCATCGGCAAATGAAGAGTCACAACGTATATAATGATACTTATACCAAGCGCTAGTAAAATATATTCTAATGTTTTAAAGCGTTAGGATTTATTAAAATCCTGACGCTTTAAAGAGTTCAAAAATTTAAAATAATAATAAAATTTATTATTTAATAAATTAATTTAATATAATAAAATATTCATACGACGGTACTTTTAAATCGTCAGTATTTACTATACTGTAGAAATATTTAAGGATGTTTTTTTTCAGAACCGTCTAAAAGACGTCCTTATATTTAATTTTTTTTGTAATAATGATACGAAAGGCATATAATATCAACCGATAACGTAGAGATAGAGATTTAATTAACTAGTTAAATATAATATAAAAATTTACATATTAAATGCTGATGAAAATGGGAATCATACTCACAATTTCACAAAATAAATATTTTAAAATTTAGCTCTGATTCCATTTATCAAAAAAAAAAAATCAATTTTAAAAGAAAATTGAGACGAAGAATATAAATTTATAATAAAGACAATTAATACAATCATGTTAGAGAAAAACAACTTTACCAACTAAAACAAGGGCAATCAAATTTTTTTTTAAAAAAAAAAAAAAAAAAAAAATCTGACTCTTTCTTAGTAGTAGAACAATAAAATAAACATTTAATTAACCTGTGTTGAGTTTACTATTGATTTATTCATACTCGGATCTACGTACTACTGTTCCACCTAATCCTATCCAAAAAACTATAAAAAGGAATAATAATAATTTAAGTGGCATTCCAGCGCGATTCCATTTGACTTTACTAAAAGCAAAATGGGTTTAATTGTGAACATATATTTACGCCACAATTAATATAAAAAAACCTATTACTTAAGAGAGGATTCTAATTAATTAGGTCCTGTTTGGTTGGGGGATAAAAGGGGAATAACCTTCTTTATCCTTCAATTTTTGCCAAACAAGAGTAAAAAAAGCATAAGATAAAAGTTTAAAATATTCTCGACTTAACGGGTTATTCCAGAATAACCCTTTAATTTCTATTCCACATCCCCTGGAATAAGGTTTATATCTAGGGGCAATGAATGAAATTTTTTTTTTTATTTTTTGCTTTAACTTAGTTTCCTTTTTGAGACTATATTTACTAAAATATACTATTTACTAATTATATTTACTAATTTTATTTAATAAAATATGCTATAAAATATAAAAAAATTATTTTATATTTTATTTACTAATTATGTTTACTAATTATTATTTACTAAAATATGCTATAAAATATAAAAAATTATTTTATTTAGGTAAGATATAATTTATTAATAATTAAATTGTCATTTTAATTAATTTATAATAATTAAAATTAATTTTTATATATATAAGGTAAGGATAAAATTGGTATTTTGATAAAAAATTTATCATCTTTTTCTCCTATTCTCCACTATTTTATAATTTTAACCAAAAAATTTATCATCTTTACCAACTTTTGAACCAAACGCAATTTAACTTTTATACTTGATTATCCCGGAATAGCAAACTATCCCAGATATAAAAAAATTTATATCTCTTAAATTTATACCCGAACCAAAAAAATTTATATTTTTTAAATTTATACCCGAACCAAACGGGAATTAGAGTATTTTTAGTGCATCTTTTGAAGGTTCTCTCACCAAACCAATCAAACCCTAGCTTCCACTTTAACAACTTAATGTTGAATCCTACTTAGAATGATTTGAAAAGTAAATGAGTTTGTTCACTTTCGCGTTGTTTCTTTTGTCGGATCGGGTATCTGACTTGATGGCTGACACTATTAGTGTGATCTGATTATTTAAACTTTTTAATTTTTAATTTTTATTATTATTTTAATATTATTGTTCGGACTTCAAGTAGTTTAAAACTCGATAACTTTTAGTGGCTTATATGAGATGAATTTGACACTATTTGATCAGTAGGCAAATAGTATTATAAAATTATAAAATTTAATTTTTAAAAAATTTTAAAATTTTAAATTATATTTTAATAGAGCTCATCAGTTGATTTGAATGTCTTATTATAAAAAAAAAAAAAAAAACCAATGTGAAAGTAAATAGCTATCTTTACTTTTAGAACTATTTTAGTATTTTAGTTTTACTCAGGAATTAATGGTTGAAAATAAAAGTATCATAAAATTTACTGATACAATACGAAAAATTTTAAATTAAAAATATAAATTTTATTTTAGGTTTATAGTACAAAGTTTTTTTTTATTTTTTTAAAATTTTATCTAATTTTAATATTTTTATACTGTTAAATTTACAAACTTCTCCCATTGATTATTAAAATTATTGACTTGAATCCTCTCGAGAACTTATTTTTTTCTAAATAATTTAAATTTAATAGCATCGAGGGCACCGGACTTCTAAAAACACTGCAGCGCAACTCTACTTAATTATCATATTTATATATAGGTCCCTAAACCATAATTAACTAACAGCGACATAATTTAGCTATTACTAAATTAACTTTTATTTGTTTTCCCCCTGAGCACGTGATCTTAGAATTGTTATTAATTCCTAATTAATTAAGTGTAACGCTTAGCTAAATAAGTAGTATTTTAGTTAATCACGGATCTAATATTTGGTTTGTTTTGTATATAATTATTTATACATATAAAAGTTGAGAAAGACATGTTCTGCGTGACTTTTTATTATTATTAATTTTATTTTTATTTTTATTTTGAAGTAATTAATCTCCCAAGAAATTAGGACACCAATTTTGACTTTGAATAACACTCTTATTGATCAATAAGGACTTTGTTGCAATATAATAAATTAGAGTGCGTAGACATAGAAATACACATTACAAATTATGTAACATCGTCTATATACAATGTTACTTTGTTGCAATATAATAAATCAAATTATATATATGGCTTCATATAGGACTCTTTTTTTTTTTTTTTTTTTTTTTTTTTTTTTCTTTTTTTTTTTTTTTTTTTTTTATAGAATACTCCTCACAAAATTTATATTTGGTCAAATAGTTTCTTTAATAATGTATTTTACCAAATAATTCTATTTTGTCCTGGCCTTTAAAAATAGGCTAAATTATAACAAAATATTATTTAAATATTCACCTTTTATATTTTTCTAATTTTTAAAAATTTATATTTTATCACTATAAAATTTTAAATTGATGCATTTAGTCCCCCTTCAGAGTTCCTTTATTATTCTGTTTAATTTAAAATTAAATTTTTTTTTTTATAAAATAAGTAAGGATAATTTGGTCTTTTCATCTTCTCCATTAATACCGTAATATTCTGAAAATATTTTCTAAAATTTTAAAGGGATAAAATATATTTTTTTAAAAATCAAAAAAAAAAAATAAAAAATGAGTATTTATAAGAAGATTTTCTATATTTTAACTTTAAAAATATTTTTGATCTAATAATTTTATTTTGTCCAACTCAACACTATAATAAAGTAAAGGGATAATTGCCTGTGTACCCCTGAAATATGAAGAAATATCTGATTTACCCCTCTTATTTTTTTCTTTCCAATATATCCCTCATACGTTCCACCGTTATTAAAAATACCCCTACCGTTTCTCTTTGTTAAGTTAACTAGGGTTAAACTAGAGTTAAATAATAATCGGAGTTGAAAACTATCAGATATACCTATTTTGCCCCGGTTTAGGGTTTAGGGTTTAGGGTTTAGGATTTTTTAGGGTTTTAGGATTTAGGGTTTAGGGTTTTAGGGTTTAGGGTTTAGGGTTCTAGGGTTTAGAGTTTAGGGTTTTACGGTTTAGGGTTTAGGATTTTTTAGGGTTTTAGGGTTTAGGGTTTAGGGTTTTAGGGTTTAGGGTATATTTGAAAGGGCAAAATAGTAATTACACACAGATAACGGCAGTTTCAAACGGTACACTAACAGAGTTTAACTTCAGGGGTATTTTGGAAAGAAGTTGGAACGTAAGAAGGGTAGTTTTAATATTAGCCTTTTAAGAGGGGTAAATCTGAAAACAGGGAAATTTTTAGGGGTACGTAGGAAATTGCCCCTAAAGTAAATATTGAAAGATAATGAATGACAGTAAAGTAAAAGCAAATCTCTACCATATTATGAATTTTCATATTTTTAAGGTGACGTGGCGCATTCTTCTTTAGAATATTTTTATTTTTATTTTTATTTATTTTTTTTTTTGCAATAATTGTCTACTCTCTCTCTCCTTCTCCCACAACCTCTCACCTCCCCTCAATGTCTTCGACTCTTCTCTAACATCCGTCCCTTCACCTCCTCACATGCATGCATTGATTAATTTAATAATAATTTCTATATTTAATATGGTATTGTGATCTTACAGTATTAATTATTGTGGTGGTGGTGACGTTTGATACTTCAACAAATTATAATTACCATTTAATTTAATAAGTTAATTAAGCATGGTGTTAATTTGCATTTTCTTTTTATATGCCATCCGCTTCTCCCAACTCTCCACAGCCCTACCTCTTCTTTTTCTTTGTGGAGTTTTTATAGACCCCGTACAAGATGCTTCGGCGGCATGGTCGTAGCGGTGGTGGAGGCGGTGAACGTGATGGCGGTGGAAAGCAAGATGGTGATGGTGGAGTCAAAGGCGTAGGCAATGGTTGTGGAGATCGATGTGGCGGCGACAGCAGTGGCGAATCCTTCAATTTGAGTGTTGAATCAAGAGTTTTGGTGGTTGGTTTTGGGCTCTGCCGCGGTGATCTTTGTAGAGTTTTTCATGCACTGTTGCTGACATTGCCCGGCCATAGAACGTGGGAGCGTGCTGCCGTTGTCTTCAAGTGCGTCGCCACCTCGAGAGGTAAAAATCACCACCCCTTTCTTTTGATTCTTTGTGAGCGATTCTTTACCGAAACATCATGCATTTTTTTTTTTTTTTTTTTTTTTTTTTGCCTCAGGAACCTATATCAGATTTTTTTATTTGGTATTGTTGTAAATCCTAATGCAAATTTTTTACATAATACTTTATTTTATCACTTACTATGCACGTATTTTAATTTTTTACCAATTTTATTTTATTTTTTTGCAGAAATCGTTGGCGATTTATTATAACGATTTATCTTTTGTCTGCTGGTATATTTATCTGATTCTCCGATAAATCGTAATTCAACACATGATTATATTGTTGCAAAAGGACGAGATCCTGATGAGTGCCATAAATTTGTCGTAGCATGATTTCATTCCGTAATTTGATATTGAATTGATCTATATCGAGATTTTAGAATAATTTGTTTATATTTTTTTAATAAATTTGATATAAATTTAGCTATAATAATATATGTCCGCTGCATCGCGCAGGTCACTACAATAGTATTGAATGATTCATCATCTTTCATTTCCTTCTCTTAATTTCCATCATGGCCCAAAGTTGGGCAAAAAAAAGTTACTTTGTCAATTAAAATTTTAATAAAATTATTTAGCAAATTAGAACTTTTTTTTTAAGGTAGCTAAAAAAAAATCCCTTTCAATTTAAATTTTAAGTAAATAAAATTTTCATAAATGTTTCCATATTCAACACCACACGTGCTCACACACACACACACACACACACACACACACACACACCACACTATCTCTCTCTCTCTCTCTCTCTCTCTCTCTCTCTCTCTCTCTCTCCTCTCCCTCTCTCTCTCTCTGTGACATATATATATATATATATATATATATATATATATATATATATATATATATATATATATATATATATATATATATATGTAGGGTCCGATTACAATATTTTTATGAGTAAAATTTTATCGTACTCATAAGTTTTCGGCCCTTAGATGAAGAAATGTACGGTTAAGATTATAGTGGTCCCCTATGATTTATACTATTTCACAAACAACCCCTAAACCCTAGGGGGACCACTATCATCCTAACCGCACATCACTTCTTCCAAGGGCGGAAAAATTCTGAGTATAAAGCCCTACCTTATATATATATATATATATATATATATATATATATATATATATATACACACACACACACACACACACACACACACACACACACACACGTGAAGGAGCCCGCACTTCGCAGCGGATAGAAAATATAAAAATAATTAATAATAATAAATTTTTTTTTTTTTTTTTTTTTTTTTTTTTTTTTTTTTTTTTGTATCTTATTTGTCATATTCATCAAAAGTCTTTTATTATTGGCGGTAAGAATAAGTCCGATGATGTCTTTACCGGCGAAGGTGATAGTAAAGGTGACGACAATACCTTCGACCACGGCGGAGGGAAAAAGAGAGGAAAGAAAAAATATTGTAATGAATTAATTTGAGATAAAAATTACAGACTTAATCTTTTCGCATAACAAAAGCTCGTGCGGCGCCCGCTTTCCTATTCGAAGAGGGCAAGTCTTGCTCTCTGTTTGCTAACTCGAACCTTCGCACCCTATGACTAAGTATAAAAACAGAGAAAAGAGAAAAGAGTACAGGTTCCGCAGAAAAAGTAAGTACTCTCTTATTTAGAAAATAACAACTATAAGATACAACTCTCTCTTGTTACTTTGGCCTTAGCCAACCTTACTATTTATAGGCTCATGTACATAACTCACCCATTAAGCCTACACTTAAGACATCCACTAATGTCTAAATTAAATATCCACTAAGCCCACTACAATCTTGTGGGTTATTCATGACTCTTGATATCCTTGTCATTGATAGCATTGATAAAGGAGGAATTAAAAATTTGGTAGTAAAAAAGTAAAGAATTATATTGACGAGGGTGAAGAAAACCTTGCCACGTGGCTAAAATTTCATGACTCTTGATATCCTTGTCATTGATAGCATTGATAAAAGAGGAATTAAAAATTTGGTAGTAAAAAAGTAAAGAATTATATTGACGAGGGTGAAGAAAATCTTGCCACGTGGCTAAAATTATTAAGGATATATATATATATATATATATATATATATATATATATATATATATATATATATATATATATATATATATATGGGAAACTCTAAGTGTACACCCGAAAGGGGTGTACATCTCACACCCCCACCCATCTAAGGGTGGGGGTGTAAAAAAATATCGCCACCATTAAAGAGGTGGAGATGTAGGATGTACACCCCTTCGGGGTGTACATGTAGCAATCCTCTATATATATATATAGTATCTAACACTTTGACTAATTTTTCTCCTTAAATTATACTATTCTATCAACCACCCATATATATAGTATCTAACACTTTGACTAATTTTTCTCCTTAAATTATACTATTCTATCAACCACCCACTAAACTTTAGGGGGCCACTATCATCATAGCCGCACATTCCTGCATCTAAGGGTCAAAAACTCACAAATATCAATGACTTAGTTGTAATATTTAAGAATTTTAAATCTTGAAATTTGAATTTAAATTGATTTTCTAAAATTTTTGTGATTCATAAATTTGAATTTCGGGGTATTCATGAAGAAGTGCCCAGTGTGACCTAGTGAGATCCAAACTCGACGAAATAAAAATACCAGCTGAATGGTCTTGTCGAGTTGAACGAAGTGGCGATATCTGATTTTGGATTTGGCAAACCAAAAGCATCGAAAGATGTGCAAGAAGTTAGAGCGGCTAAATGCGAGCTACTGAGACCCTAACGCGATGAAGGAAAATCGCTACTTGAACGGTCTCGTCGAGCTGAACTATGTGGCGATGTTCAATTTTATGTTCGGCGAGCCAAAAGCCTCGAAAAGCATGAAAATAGTGATTTTACTATGTTCAATTTTATGTTCGGCGAGCCAAAAGCCTCGAAAAGCATGAAAATAGTGATTTTACTATGTATTTTTGCAGAAAAGCCTATATTTTATGTATCAAATGGCTTGAGACTTCTTGGAAGGGGCTTCCTAGCATATTATTTCTACTATAAAGGACTTAGCTAAAAATTTAGAGTCTATAGGGACTTTTTAGCAAGTTTTCCACCTATTATAAATAGGTTTCTAGGGTTTTCTCTTGGAAACCCTAGCCACAAAGACCTTCCTCCATCAGAGCCACCCCAAGCCTCTCATCTTCTTTTCCTCATCTTCTTTGAGCTCTACCACCGCCAACCGCCGCTTGTCGACGCCGGAGAAAAGAGAAAGATCAACATCTTTCTAGATCTTAGGTTGTGAAGGTGAGGACAACATCAAACCTCCATCAAGTTCCCTAGAGTTGTCCTGCAGTTTTCCTATCCATCAGTGGGTCATCCCTAGGGAGTGTCACAACCTACCGCTGTCGCACGTCGTAGGAGAAGGAGATTCTTCTCTTTCTTCTTCCACTCGAATCAAAGGTGAGCCATGATCCCTCTCTTCTTGTTTTCTTGCCTTGTAAAGGATCCCATTGACTCCTTCACCTCCTGAGGATGCTCCAGGCGCAGCCTCGACGCTAGAGGAGCCTTGGGTTGCCGGCGGAAGCAAAAACGTCGTCGGAATCCTATATCTGGCGGGGATCATCGAGCGTTGCCTCCAACCGGTTGGCTCAAGGTTGAAGGGACCGGTTGCCTTCTGTTGGACCCTAGGAAGGCCTCTATTGAGTTATAGTCGTGCCAGACCAGTTGTTGAACGAGAAAAGGGAACCCTAGTTCGGTTTTCTTGATCTTGGCTGAGCATCGCCGTTCGTCGCCGCCGTCGCTTCCTGTCGTTGGCCAACTACATGGCAAGCTTACTTACATAGAGAGCAACATCCACATACCCTTGCATGGGACTGTGAGCCTTAGGTTTGGTCCTCCTCCATCCTTGCTCTTGTTGTGGCCCGAGTTGAGGATCTTGGCCAACCGCTACCACCTGACATCGTCGCCAGAGAAGGAGGCACCCCTGGCACGCCTTGCCTTCTTGTCTCACCAGAGCCTGACTTGTTGCAAGCTCGACCAACCCGAGCTCTTGGTTGGCTTGTCTTGGGCCACCTTGCTTCAGCCAACTCTTCGGCGACCTTTCGTTCACAGTAAGATAAGCCTTTGAACTCCTTGATCCCCTGAGCATGATGCTCACTTCAGCTTGCATCAAGGATGAGTTTTGATGCATAAACCTTGATTAGAGCTCTTTTTTTAGTTGGTTGACCCGTTGACCTCCTCAGACTTTGGACAAACCTCGGACAGTGAGTACGGGCTTCAGCAAATCTAGGCATGTCTGTTGATACCTTTAGATCAATATGATCGGATTTAGGTAACAACCCAAAACACCTAAAAATACAAGTTATTATGCAATTTCTGGGTAAACTAGGGACCTAGATGCAATTATGACCACATGGGCTGCCTCGGGCAGCATGCACGTGATATCTGAACTTTTCGTTCGAGGTTTGATGGTTTCCGTTAAGCAAAATTTGGATTACGAGTCGTAAATCAGCAAAATTGCCAGTTTATTGTCATTTTAGGGCAAAACGCGCGATCTATGGGTTATGTTAATATGGATCTGAATAGGAGAAAAGCCCCCTAGAGGGGGGTGAATAGGTGTAAACAATAAACACACCAAATCGTTGCGTAAAAAGTAGCCCAATGCAGAAAATAAATAAAGTACGCAAGATTTACGTGGAAAACTCCATCACAGGAGTAAAAAACCACGGGACCGATAACACGGCGAAATCCACTAAGATTAAATACGTACAAGGTGATTTACCGTAACCCTACGACTCAACCTTTTCCATACGCTCCTAGTTGATCTTCTCCGCTCGCTCCACAACGCTCCTCGAATCCACGATTTGCGTCCTACTTCGAATCCATGAAGTCCAACGTCGAATCCACGACGTCCAACTAAATCCACGGTCTTCACCAATGTAGTATGTATCGATCACACGAACGTACCTTGCTCCGAATCCACGAGAGCGGTAGCACCTTGAATCCACAAGGCCACGTGAATCCACGCGCCGATTTTTGAAAAAATCGTTGTTTTTGTTGGTGATGATAATCCGCCGAATACTTAGATCAAAGATAGATAAGAAAACACCATCTAAGTATTCATCAATTTGATTCTACAAGAAATAGGAGTTTGGAAACACTAGAATCAAATTGATCAATATAGACAAAGAAACATATGATTAGATCATGTTTTCCTTTCTTCTCTATCTGTGGACTTTGATTATCTCCGTTTTTGGATTACCTTAAAAGATGAATGATAGGGTCTATTTATAGGTTAGAAACCTTTGAAAAAAGATCAGCATCAAAAGCTACCTTATCTTGAATTTTTCCGCTCGGCGGTCCGGACTGGATTAAATCTGATCCGGACTGTCGTCTTTAGACAGAGCTTTTCCAGAAAAACAAGTTCGGGGTCCGGACTGGAATTCTCTGATCCGGACTGTTTATGCGATTTCAGCAAACACATAGTTCGGGGTCCGGACTGAGTGGGGACTGTTCCGGACTGGAATTTCGCATGAACTAAACTATGTTCGGGGTCCGGACTGGAATGGTCTGATCCGGATCCTGAACATCCAACTTGTCCAGTTTTTGATTTTTATGCAATGAAAAATCTTTCAAGTGTTTCTAAACTACAAGAATGTATTCGGATCACCAAAATTATTTAGTTAAACGTACCTGATCCTTTTGAATTCATTCTTCTTGAGATTGATGTATATGATCCACAATTCTTCATCTTCAATTTTTAAGACTTAAAACATTTCACGAAATACGCCAATACAAATTCCTTAACACGATCTGAGTGATTTAGATGACCAATTATGATTGCCAGGTGTCCCTGGCTATTCCCAATGTTGTCTTGGCTTGCCTAGTGACTTCCTTCTTGCGTTGGTGACTTTTGAAATTGAAATCGACATTTTCGGAAGTGGTTTTCGGTAATTATGACACAGTTTGAGTTTAGGGTTGCACACAGTTAGTTGTTGCTGCCTAAACACCTTAAATGAAGCGTTTCGGGGTAGCATGCGAAGTTTCATTAAGTTCGGTAGCCTTTAGGCACTAGTCAACCCGTTATCGGTCGATCAGGCGGATTTTCGAAAATTCGTGCGTATCCCGGGACTTAAGTAAAGTCCACAGTTTAGTTATTTTATACAGTGTGAGTCAATGGGTTGGGTTTCTGAGAGTTTATTACTGATCTGTGATATTGATTTAGGCCCGAAGAATCAGGAGCCCGCATGAGAGCTGAGCAGCGAATTTCAGGACTGCCTACACTGAGGTAGGTACTCCGATCCGGGTATCAGTATAGTATCACCTCACTAGGTACCATACTCTGTTGGACCTCTATGAACTTGCTAGTTTTGGTCCTATGCTTTGAACTTTATTGCTTTTGATTTCAGCATATGTAATATTTGTGAAATTTAAGTTCTAAAATTTGAAATTTAAATTGATTTTTTGGAAATTCTATAATTCAAAAATTTGAATTTCAGGGGTATTCGCGAAGATGTGCATATTGTAACCTAACGAGGTCCAAACTCGACAAAGTGAAATCGCCACTTGATCGGTCCTGTCGAGCTGAACAACGTAGCATCGTCCGTTTTATGTTCGGCAAGCCGAAAACATCGTAAAGCGTGCAAAAGAATATTGTTCGCTGAAGAAGTGACTAATGCGACCTAACGAGACCTAATCACGACGAAACAAAATTTCTACTTGATAGGTCTTGTCGAGATTAACGTTGTGGCAACGACCGTTTATATGTTCGACAAGCTGAAAGTCTCGAAAAACGTGAGAACTAATGATTTTGCAATGTATTTGTTCAAAATGGCCTATATTTTATGCATGGATATACGTGCAATCGAATAGGGGGACGGACCTTTCAACATACTTCATCTCTTGTCAAGGACTCAGGTGCTAATTTAGATTCTAGAGGGACTTATTAGTAATTTTTGCAACTTGTATATATACACATCTAGGGTTTCCTCTTGGAAACCCTAGCAGACTTGCACCTTGCATTCGAGCCACCCCCTTACCTCCTCTCCCTCCTCTATTGCATCCCCGACCTAACCCATTGCTGGTCGTCGTCTGATCTCGCCGGAAAAATGAAGAGAGTCAACCTCTCTTTTGGATCTCGGGTTTGGTGGTGGAGTAATGCATCAAACCTATTCAACTTGCTCTCAGACCATGCCGCGAGATGAAAACCTCGAGATTGATCTCTGATTCTAGCATCTACAACATATGTGGGTGTTTCTCGAGGAGCCCCACCGCCTGACACCGTCGCACAGCGCCAGAGAAGAAGGGTTTTCTTCTTCTTCTTCTCGGATCTGAGGTGATACAAGCCTTCTCCCTTCTTGTTTTTTCTTGCAAGGGACCCCCACTTTCTTCCTCACTTCCCTCGGACCTTCCATGAACAGTCTTGCCGCCAGAAAAGGCGACAAGGCTGCGGTTTACTTATAAGGTCGCCGAAACCCTAGTTTTGGCCGGGGTTGAACTCGTGCTGCATCCGACTAGTTTGGAATGGATCAAATGTCACGCCCCGAGTTCAAAATTAGCGTCTAATATTTTTTTTTTTTTTTTTTTTTTTTTTAATCAGAGTTTGGAAACCAGCCAGGGCGCAACAGACCGCCACATATATAGAAAAGTCCCAATCCTCCTTGCACTTGAGCCTTTTCTACATATGCACGGCTATCATGGCAACAAACATAAGAGTACAATCTATATACTACAACTATTACATTTATTACAAATTCAAAACTTCAAAATAACTTACAACACATTTCTTTTCATTAAATTACATGAACTTTCTACTTAAACATGTACAACTAACTACACGGCTGTCCAGGGTAGAATTTCTATCTCGATACCTTGCCAACTCATCCCAAAGTCCCAGCACCCGCTCGACCTGAAAAACAGTCAGCCGAGGGTGTGAGACACACCGGAGTGTATCCCAGTGGGCACGACGAGCCGAGAAATAGCAGATCGTACCTACTGGTATACAATACTAGAGGATAGTAAATGATCACTGTTAGGAAAAGCAAATATCATAATGGATCAGCGTTTTCTTGAGATAAAGTCATCATGAGTAAGGATAATCAAATACGTAATCAACAGAGTCAGGGAACTGTAAACCATTAGGAATGATAATCCAATAAAAATCAATATAATCATGAAACCATATGTCATTGAGGATGAAATCACAAGTTAAGACAGATAAACAATATAATCATTAATATCATGGAAGCAACGTGGAGGTCAACAGGTATATGACAATGAAGTGTCAACGTATGTATAATCAAGAAAGCACTGGTAGGATCAGTAACTCAATAATCATGATATTAAGAGAAAAGGCATCATATCAAATCTCGACGTGTATAGGTGGATAATAAATCATCAATACAAGGAGTCACAGAAGTATGCTCAATCAACAAAAGCAATGCATCAATTGATGAAGTAAAATAAAACCCAATCACAACCACCATATTGGTCTACAAGACCTCAGGCAAACTGCCCTCCTGGCACCTCCTGGTTGACATTCCCCCCTGGGGGTCACGGGTCGCTACTGCTGACCACTTTACCGGTAAAGAACATCGCTGCGGGTAGCAATTCCGCTGATATTCGTGAAGTACAACGGTGCGGGCGATCAAATGCAAATGCTCAAGCTCACGGTCCACTGACCGGGTAATCGGCAACAAGCCGAAAAATCCCCACTGGGATGCAACAATCATATGCCAACAGATATCTCAACTCATATGCAAGAACAATCATCAACTAATCCAATCAAGGATGCAATGTCAGAATCAACTGAATCTCAACTCATAGGCAAGAACAATCGTACCTGACTAAACACATGTTTTTGAGAAAAACATTTTAAAGACAAATTTTAGGTCCAAACCTCGCAGAGCTATGCCCTTATCCTATCAAACAAGAACAGACTCAGGCGACTCCGCGATGCTTGGGTAAAACAGGTTTTATTTCCAAATCTCGAAGAGCTATGTCTTTGTCCTATCAAACAAGAACAGACTCAGGCGACTCCGCGATGCTTGGGTAAAACAGGTTTTATAAAATCATGTGTTCAGCAGTACAGGCTCAAACATCTAATGACCAAACAAACATGGCAAAGTCCGGAACAAGGATATGAATACTGGATCAACAACAAGCCGAAAAATCCAATCAAGGAGGAACTATCAAAATCAACTGAATCTCAACTCATAGGCCGGAATATAATCAACATCAACTAGAACATGAATCAGGAGGTAGATACTGATAATCAAGCAATGAAGTGCAAATCAGGTAATGACCAATCAGGCAAAGTAGCAAATAGTAATATAACTCAGTCAAAGGCAGACAGGCTTAAATATACGTTAGGTTAACAAAAACAGGGGTCCAACTAATACCGTACACAGAGGGCCGAAATGATAAAGCCCGGACCGAAGATAAACCCACCTGATAAATCGCAGGCGACTATTTGTATATCAAAATTGTTCTAAGTATTACTGGGATACCAGGGCTTGCACTGGTTGCAGCCCAGGTGTACTGGATCACAGAGATCCATCACCTTGCACACATTCAAGTTCATAATGCCCCAATTATTTATCCACTCAGTTTCTGTTTGAACTGAAGTGAGCACAAAGCTCAGGGAATGAAAAGAAACATCTTTCATATTTACAGCTTTGCAAATTCAGTTTAAAAACTCATTGTGGCATTTTAACAAACACTAGGTGTGCACAAAACCCACACACATACACAAGCAAAATCTCAAATTAGATCTCTGCACAGAAGGCACCTGAAGCAATATATTTTGAATCAAATTATTCTACTGAGTTCATGGAACATTCTCCCCCAACCAGGAGCAGTCCAGAAGCCCTCGGTTGGCCGGAGTTAGGGAAGAAGAAGATGACTTATGCCTTGATTTTCGTGATGCTTCAACCAAAGGATCTGGGTCTCAACCAAAAGCACCAGCAGGTGCCATTTGCTTCACTGAAGCTCCCCAGACCCTTGGCCGGCAGCAAGACATGGCGGCGGCGCGGCGGCGGCAAGCTCCATTTTCGAGCTTGAGCCCTCTAATGGCAACTTTCAACCGAGGCACTTTGGAGCTTTACAACTTGGATGGAAGTGTTCTTTGGGTCCATACAAAGCTTCCCATCCACCTCACCCCGGCCGGAGGTGGCCGGAACGCCGGCGGCCAAGCTTTACTTGATTTCGGTCAACCATGACACTTGGATTTTTTCCAAGATGCATGGGCGCCATGCAGTAGCATGGATGGACTCCCCTCGGTCCCGCGAGTATTTCTGGGCATGTGGTCGACGGCGGAGAGGTTCGCCGGCGCCGGAGCTGCAAGCTCGGCCGAAGTGCAATATTTCACAAATTTAGGGCATCAATTTTCTCCCAAGTTACTAAACCATATTCCATAAGACTTTGCAGATTTGTTAAACATGTTCTACAGTCCCTACCCTCAAATTTTGAGCTTTGTTGGTCGATTGGTTGCCGAGATTGGCTGCGGCGGAGCTATTATTAGGGTTCCGGCCAACCCTTGTCTCCGCCGGCCATGCACTTTGCATGGGAGGCTAGGGTTTTGCAGGGAGCCTCATAAGGAACTCCTTAACCTACTGCATGTGGTCTCGGGTGCAAGAAGCCTTTGGTTTGGGTTCCTTACCTTGGCCGGGCTCGGGGAAGATGGGATGAAGCCGGGATTTGCTCCTTTTTGCGCGCGCGGCCACGGCAAGCTCCAGCAGGGTCCTCTGGCACTGAGGAACTCTTCCAAAGCTCCAGGACCAATCTTGATAAGATTTTGTTCCAACCTTTTCCTTCTTCTAACTCTCTCTCGGTTTGGTCTTTAATGCGTGATGTTCAACAGCCTCAAAGTTCTCGGGCTTGGTCTGGAGAGGGAGCAGAGGACTAGGTTTGCTTGAGGAACTCACCAGAGATCAATGAAACCAATGTTGGAGTTTTCTCTTACTTCCTCTTACTTCTCTCAAGTTTACTCTCAAAGGACTTGTGTTCTTTGGCCTTCCCAAGCACCCGAGCATGGTCTAGATGATTCATAGGTTCAAGGTGATGCTTAAAATCCCACTTGACCCCTCGGATTTTGCACCAAGGAGAACCCAAGAGCCACTTTGCCTTTAATACAAGATTCCATTGAAGAATCTTCTCAAACCGATTTCACAACTATACCTAGGCTACGGGGTCTTCATGATAGATGCATTTTGCACCCAACCCCCCTAGTGTTTAAGTCCCTAACCTTCTAACACAAAAATATCAAGTTTTCTTACAAATTAGTCCATTTTAGGGGGGGTTTTTACGCATTTCAAGAAAATCTGCTTGTCATTTCGCAAAACGGACTTCGCCACGACGTCCGGCTCGTCGAGACCTGTCAAGTAGCATATTTGTTTGGTTTGTTTGACGCTCAGATAAAAAGTTGTTCCACAAAGTTTGACCAAATGCGATGCGTTGCACGCACTTCGATGCACCCGGGTCGCCAAACGCGAAAACCGTCAGTGCCATCGCGCTCAGAGCGTCGAAATTAGTTAGGTTTGACTACTCATGCCGTTATATTAGGATCTTAGACAGTGATTTGGCTGACTATCAGTCGAGAGGGGACAAAATCAAGGGTTACTATTCACAACTTAAGTTGTGGGGCCCGCTTTTTGATCGCTGATTTCTGGAAGATCCGACCGTCAGATCGTCGACAAGTGAATATGAAACTTTCATGTTTTGACGAGACGATCGCAATGGCGGTCTCGGATTTTCAAGATCAGGCCCCGATCAAAAACGATCTTTCTGGGCCACTATTGATCCACTAAGTCTCAAATTTTGCCAAATTTATACATATTTCAAAAGTAAACTTTAATTATTTAAATTTTAGAGTTACTACATCAAAAGCATTCATCCTCTTCTATTGGTCTCTAGGAAGGTTCCCACAAAGTTTGGGAACTCCTCGTGCAGCCGATCGTCGGGAAAAGGAAGCCCTAGCTTTCTACTTCTTGATCTTGGTCGTGCTGTTGCGCTCGTCGCTGCCGCCGGCAAGCCACCCAGCTAGCCACCATTGGTTGAGAGGAACATCCATGAGCCTTTGCATGGGCCTGTAAGCCACTGTCTAGCTCTATCTGCATTCTTGCTCTCTTGGTAGTCGTAAAACCCATATTCGGCTATTCGCCGCTCCCTGACATCGGTGCCAGACTTGGAGGTACTCCTGGCACCCTCTGGCACCCCCTGCTGCCAGTGCTTGCCCTAGCTCCTCACCAGAACTTGAGTTATTACAAACTTGGCCAACTTGCACCTTTTATGACTTGGAGTTGGCTGAGGTTGCTTCGATCACTATTCCGGCAGCCCCGCAACCTTCCAACGGTGAGCCTCTGAACCCCTTCGACCTCCTGAGCATGATGCTCACTTTAGATCTCAAGATGAATGGGTGGTTTGTTGATAATGGCAACTTAGGTCTTTATTGCATGCTTTAAGTTGACCCTAGCTCTTCTCGGACTCCGTGCCACTCCCAGACAGCGAGAACGGGTCTCAGTGTGTCGAGGCCTATCCACTGGTACCCTAGCATCAGTCCAAAAATCTTCAAATAAAAGTAAATAGCTTAAAACCCTACAAATATAAGTTTTATTATGTAATTTTAGAATAATTTAGGGGTCTAATTGTAATTATAACATATAGGCCACATCTGGCGGCGTGCACATGATCTATGAACTTTTCGTTTGAGGTTCGATGGCTTCTGTTAAGTAGAATTTGATTAACAAGTCGTAAATCGGCAAAATCGTCAGTTTATCGTCACTTCAACACAAAATGCACGATCTGAGTGAATAAGATAGCCAGTTATGATTTCCATGTGTCCCTAGCTATTCTTGACGCTGTCCTGATTGGTCCAGTGATTTCTATTTCGCGTTGGTGACTTCCAGAGCCGAAGTTGGCATTTTTGAAAGTAGTTTTTAGTAATTATGGCACCGTTTGAGTTTAGGGTTGCACAGAGTTAGATGTTACTGTCTGGACGTCTTAAACGAAGCGTTCCGGGGCAGCGTGTGAAGTTTTGTTAAGTTCGGTAGCATGTAGGCACTAATCAGACCATTAGTGGTCAATCAGCGGATTTTTGAAAATTCCAGTAAATTCCGGGATTTAAGGAAAGTCCGTCGTATAATCATTTTATACATTGTGAGTCGGCAGGATGGGTATGTGTGTTTATTACTGATCTATGATTTTAATTTAGCCCCGAGCAGTCAGGAGCCTACTAAAGAGCTGAGCAGCAGATTCCAGAACCGCATGCACTAAGGTGGGTACTCTGATCCAGGCATCAGTATTGTATCACCTCACTGAGTACCGTACTCGGTTGGACCCCTGTGATCTTGCTAGCCCTGGTCATATGTTTTGAGTTATCTTGCTATTCTATTCAGTATATTTAGCTGCTTATTCTTGGACTTATATCATGCTTGATTGGTTATTAGTTAGCTTTGTTTTGTTTAGTTATTTCAGCATCTCCGTATACTTGTATTGCATGTTAGATTAGGAGATCAGTTATCGTTATACATCATGAGATGATTTCACAATTGATTGGCATTTCGTGTGGGAGTTTCTGGCTTAGTGTCAATTACCCGGTCTTTAGACTCTGAGCCTGAGCATCAGCATTATGATCGCCACAACACCAGCTGTACTTTATGTACACCAGCGGACTGTGTAACGACCCGCCCCACTAGCAATAAAACTCCTTGGGCCCAAACCACAGCCCAAAATGCTTAAGCCCAGTTATTATTATTAGTGTCCATGTCTCATATAAAGCCATTCACAATTCCATTCACATCCGATATGGGACTATTGGGGGCGTTACAGATTCCCCCCGTTTAGGCCTAACGTCCTCGTTAGCCCAAACACACACACAGCAGCCCAAGATCACTGTGAGACTTGTCTCGCTAGCCCTGTCATCTAGACCCAGACTCAGCCGAGACTCGCCGCACACTTCCGACAGGTTATTGGCTCTGATACCAAATGTAACGACCCGGCCCACTAGCAATAATAAATCGTTGGGTCCAAACCACAGCCCAAAATGCTTAAGCCAAGTTATTATTACTAGTGTCCATGCCTCATATAAACCCAATCACAATTCCATTCACATCCGATGTGAAACTATTGGGGCGTCACAGACTGGCCCCTACACTGGTGTTCTTTACCGGTAGAGTGGTCGAGAGTGCGATTCGTGAGTCCCAGATCGTATCGAGTGGTGTAGGGTGTTAAGGATTTTGTGTTGGCGTATTTCGTGAAGTGTATTGAGTCTTGAAGATTGAAGATGAAGAATTGTGGATCACATACATCAATCTCAAGAAAAATAGATTCGGAACGATTAGGTATGTTTAACTAAATAATTTTGGTGATCCGAATACATTTGAGTAGTTTAGAAACACTTGGAATATGTTTTGATGCATAAAAATCAAAAACTGGACTTTTAGGAAGTTCAGGATCCGGACCAGCCACGTCCAGTCCGGACCCCGAACATGGTTTGGTTCATACAATTTTCCAGTCCGGACCACCCCTGTTTCAGTCCGGATCCCGAACTGTTTTATCAAAAAAATTGTTGAAAAAAGACGACAGTCCTGATCAGCCAAATCCAGTCCGGACCGCCGTGCGGGAAAAATTCTGTTAAGTTAGTTTTTGATGCTTATCTCTTTCCAAAGGTTTCTAACCTATAAATAGACCCTATCATTCATCTTTTAGGGTAATCCAAAATAATCCCGGTTATCAAAAACCGAAGGATAAAAATTCACATATATAGAGAAGAAAGGAAAACATGATCTAATCTATATTTCTTCGTCTATATTGTTCAATTTGATTCTAGGGTTTCACAACTCCTATTTCTTGTAGAATCAAATTGAAGAATACTTAGATGGTATTTCCTTATCTATCTTTGACCTAAGTATTCGGAGGATCATCACCAAACAAAAACAACGATTTTCCAAAAATCGGCGCGAGGATTCGCGTGGCCTTGTGGATTCAAGGTGCTACCGCTCTCGTGGATTCGGAGCGAGGCGCGTTCATGTGATCGAGACGTGCCGCATTGGTGAAGACCATGGATTCGGTTGAACGGCATGGATTCGACGTTGAACGGCGTGGATTCGGCGTTGGGACGCAAATCGTGGATTCGAGGAGCGTTCGGAGAGAGCGGAGAAGACCAACTAGGAGCGTATGGAAAAGGTTGAGTCGTAGGGTTATGGTAAATCACCTTGTACGTGTTTAATCTTAGTGAATTTCGTCGTGTTATCGGTCCCGTAGTTTTTTACTCCTGTGATGGAGTTTTCCACGTAAATCTTGCGTACTTTATTTATTTTCCGCATTGGGTTATTTTTTACGCAACGATTTGGTGTGTTTATTGTTTTCACCTATTCACCCCTCTATCTAGGTGGTTTTTTTTCCTCTTCAGATCCATATTATTCATAATCCACACAGGGTTATGTCAGCCAGATTGGTGCCAGATAGTGGCATTAGCCTGAAGTCCTCGTGACCACTAGTGGTATTAATTTCGTACTTGGTTTCCAGCATTGATGCATAGTTCCTACTATCATGATTTCGCCATACATTGTTGCTATCTATTTCCAGCATGCTCTAGCACATGTATTTCAATAACCTTTAATATTCGGCATTGTGATTATTATACCTGTCAGTTATTTGCTTTTTTATCCGCATACTGATTTATTATCCGTGGATTATTGTATACCAATAGGTACTCTGGAGACCCGAATCCCAGTTGATGCTTTGATCGCAGGATCAGCGGTGTGATGACACTATTTTTGTGTGTGTCAAGTTCGTTTGCGCGCAAAACGAACGCGAAAAACGGACTCAGCGCACTTTTCTGGTGGAAAATAAACTTTTTAGTAGATTCGGGCGCCCGAAAAGAGGATTCGGGTGCCCGGATGTATAGTGCGGCGCCCGATTGACCGAGTCAAGGTGGGAACACGTGGTAGCTCCTTATTGGGCCAGTGCATCGCACGCGTGGTGCACGCAAGCACACCGTGCAGCCACATGGCGCGTGCAGCGCGTTGTACGCCACCGTCATTGACGGGGACGCATGGCGGTAATCCGAAGTTTCGGGTGTATCGCAGATTCGCGCCGCATGGCAGTAGATTTTGGGTGCAATGGATCCTTGTTTTCGGGCGTCCGAAATGCCAGATCTCAGCAGCTTATAGATAGGGGTCCGGGGATTCATTTGAGCCGATTTTCGTCGCCTTTTAGCCTATGATGGAGCTGGTTGCAACCCTGAGGAGCACCCCCACTTTCTCCACTTGATGTTTATTGATTTTGGGCTAGTTTGAGAGCTTCATCTGTATCTTTTCCCCCACGACTGTTAAGCTCGAGATTTTAGTGCAAATTTGGCAGCACCGTCGAATCTTTTTCTGTTGCTTCCCCTAAGCTGTAGAGATGGAATTTTGACATGAAATTTGGAGGAGAGCTTCCTCTTTGATAGAGATACGAGTTTGGTACTGATCATAACTCTCCATTCCAGCTTCTGAGCAGGTATATTAAGCTTTTCTTGGACCACTTGAGTTATTCTAGATTTTCTGCGCAAGGTCTGATGATTATGGTTTTTCCTCCTTATTTCTCTTGGATTTGGAGATCAGGAAGCTTCGGGATGTCCTAGACTCCTTGAAGACCTCGTGGGAACTTTGCTTTTGGGATTTAAGAGACATATTATTGGTAAGAACTGCCTCTCTTTGGCTTATTGAGATTATACATCCTATATATTGGATTTTTATGGAACTTTGAGCATTATAAGGCATGGATATTGATTTTTCTTGATATTTGAGATAAAGTTATGATGTTTGTCAAGGTCTTCAAGAGAGGTTTGAGCCTGTAGCTGCTACAGTTGGATTCCAGTCGGAGTTCGCACCATTCCTCGAGTCGTGATCCCTTTCCGACGGTGCGTTGGCTGCATGAGAAACGACCCCGCTACATCTTGGCTTTGTGACTGGATTGTGATCCAGGTGGGTTGGAATTCTTCCAAAATTAGCGGATTACTCTTTATGTCTATTACATAGGAACCTACCATGATTACTTGGTTATTGGTATATCTGTGAAATTGGTTAGTTATTTGGTAGATTGTGGAAACTGAATCTATAACCCCTGATATTCATGATGCATATTCTGGAATTGAGTTATGGGATTTTGACTAGCACTCTGTCATGTGTTGCATATATTAGACCTGTGATTTTGGAAAACCTTTTATAAAAGAAATACTTTTCAAATAGAACTCATATAGAATGGTCTATTTATTCCTGACATCATTGATTTTACATCCTTTCTCACCCGAGGGGAGGGTTTGAGTGATATGGGTTTTGGATTGTGTTTATATTCATGCGTAGGGGCCGAACATTGACTATATTCCTATCGATCGAGTTTATTGCTAGTCCTTTGATTTTGGGAGTACTTGTCATTTGAGTCGTTGAGCATACTCTGACCTTTGCGTGAGTTTATTGAGCATACTGAGCTCTCCGATCTAGGAGATCGTGGATTGGACCACACTGATTATATTCCTATCGATCGAGATTATAGCTACCCTTTGATCATGTGAGCATGTGAGATTTGAGTCGTTGAGCATACTCCGACCTTCGTGTGAGTCGATTGAGCATAATGAGTTTTCGATCTAGGAGATCATAGAATTGGACCACATTGATTATATTTCTATCCTTCGATTTCATGAGTATATGAGACTTGAGTCGTCGAGCGTACTCGGACCTTTGTGTGAGTTGCTTGAGCACTATAAGTCTTTTCGTTCCGAGAGAGAGCGTGGATTTGACTAGTGCCTGTCACGCCCCGGGTGTAAACCAGAACCCAGGCCCGTCTACAGATCCGCCGTGCATGCGGTATTTCCCACATACACGAAGCGTCGGTAACCTGCTCAGACATAAGAAATAATAATAAAAGAGCATAATAATCAGAGCTAAACTAAAAGTACTGTATCTCAGACAGAAGCTGGAAGTAAAAGAGTACAACAGTGAAATAATATACAGATGTCTCTCCCAGCTCACCACTAAAAGTACAAACAGCTGGCAGAAGCCAGACCCAAAAAGAAATAAACAAAAGCTGTCTGAGAAGTCCAGGTACCCAAAATCTCCAGCTACAACCCTCGGGTGGCCCTCTATCTAGTCCGCAATCCGCTTACCTCGATCAGTTGCTGATGGCCCAGCAACTCCCGCAGAGGACTCTGCAAAACAAGGGGAAGAAAGAAACAAGAAAAGACAGTGGGGGTAAGTACTACTATAAACAGTAGCCTCCCCTAGTGGGTAAAGCCTCAGCTCAGATATGCCCACCAGGTGATCAGAGGCAAAAGGGAAAGGAAAAGAAAGGGGGTGCAGATAAAGTGACAACTGATAAAGTGCTATCCCTAATATGCCTCTACATGACCAACCAACAAGGATGGAGAAAGTGATGCATCAGTATCAAGAAGCCTGTCAAATGACCCAATCTGACCGCCAGTGAACACTGGCACTGCCTGCTCTGCTGTCGAACTCAAGAACCCAGCATGGTGCCCGGCGCTCTGCACCGTGGAAAGCCTACTCCGGAGTGGCACTCGAGGGGAGCGACCCACACGAGTAAAGTATCACTGTATCAAGCATCTCTGTAACCACTGTCTCATAATAGCAGGACTGGATCGAGACTCATGATCAAAGTGGGAAAAACCCTCCACTAAAGAAAGCCCGATCCCCAAAACACCCAATCTGATGCAATAGTACAACCCGGTCAACCACCCAAGATCCGTGGTCGCCGCAACACCCTGTCAAAAGCCCAACCTGTCCCAAATCCCCAATACCTGACTACACTGTCCAACACCCGCTCGAACCTGAGCGACTATGCCGCAATTCTATCAATAATAGGAGAAGAAAAGAATAAATGCATGGTTTCTCCTAAGTCAAGTCCCAAAAGATAGTATAGCAGTAAAAGATGACATAATTATGTGACCCGTTTAATCATGCATTGTTCCAATATTTTGTCCAATTTCCAAGAATAATCAGTTTAGAGAATAAGCTAAGGTGACAGTCTCATATGAACAATCATCATTTTGCAGTCCTCAATTTCTATTCTGTCCCTAAACATACAGTCCAGAATAATTAAGCGATTAAATAAGTGATCATTCTAACACAATTTATCATGGATCAATTAACCAATAATTAATTTCCCTAGAGCATGCAAGTCTACCAATCAACACAATTAGCATCATAATGTGGGTACTCTGATATTCCTAGTGGGCATACCAAAGGAGAGGAGTACAACAACCACCCACCTGAAGTGCAACTGTCCAAGTCCGTACAGCTGAAAATACCAAAACTCCAAATCCTTGCTCCAACAATTTCAGCACACCCGAAATACTCCTGGTACAATACAAAGTCCACTAATTACACTTAGGCTCCCAAATATGCTCTTAAAAACACATACAACATCGAGTCCCAAAACTGTTAAATTATCACCTGCAGAAATTGCCCAGAAAATTCCAAGAAAAATATCACGGCGATCCTCGCGTCGATAGCTTCGCAACGGTACCTTGCACGCCCAAATCTGAGTTCGGTAAGTCAAGATAAAAATTCGGCAAGGGGGTACACTCATACAAAAATCTGTGCTAAAACTGTTACTGTTCACTGAGAAAACAGTGATTTTCACCTCGAAATAATCCTCTGGAAAATCCAAGAAAAATACGAGCGCGTTCCTTGCGATCCGTAGATGAAAAAGTTGTATAAGCTCGTTTCCGTCTGACGCTCGTGCGCAAAGATATGGCCAAAATACTCCGCTGCTGTCAAGAAATCCACACAGAAAAAGGGGTCACTGTTTGCCTCGGGATCCGTGCCAAAACCTCGAAACGGGAAAGCGCGACCAAAACGAAAGATGAAGTCCTACCTCTTAGGAGTCTGTCGGCGCAAGAATCACAGAAAATGATCTCGGGGTAGCCCAGGGGAGCTAAAACACTGCCGCTGCGCCGAAGAAGAACACAGGAATGCAACGTCGCGCCGCGCCGTAAAATGGGGAACCTCGGGATTCGTGCCTCCTAAAATCCTGAAACTTGGCAGGAAGATCAAGGATTAAGAGATGAACAAATCTCCTTAAGGTGGCTCGGGCAGATGGTGCAGGTTGGGAGAAAAAAGCAAAGAGGGCTCGGGTTGGCTTTAAATAGGCTGAAGAAAAACATTTGAAGAAATTCCCAATGTGTCCCAAGATTCGGGCGCCCGAATCTTTCGGGCGCTACAGTAATGGGCCCGGCCCATTACTGTGCGGGCCCGAAACAGTGCGGCCCGCCACGTAGCCCACCACAGTTCCCCCGGGCCCCGCTGCACCCGGCGCACCTGCGCCCGCCAGTGGCGCGCGCCACGTGGCCCCGGCAACCGTGCACCGCGCACGTCGCGCCGTGCACCGCGCACGTCGCCCTGCCCCCCGCGCGTACGTCACCTGCCCCGCGTACGGCACCTGCCCCGGTCACCCACTCCACAGATTGCGTGGACCGGGAGCACAACACCGAACCAGCCAACACCCGCCACGTGTCCCCCCGGTCTACCGTGCACCCACGCCCAAAGTCCGTGGACCGCGTGCCGTGGCCACCCAACCGGACACCGCCACGTGGCACCCCGCACTGGCGCACGCCGCCGCGGTGGACCGCGCGCCTGCCCGCGCGCCCGGGCGCCTGCCCGCGCCCTGCCCGCGCCGCGTGCGCCGCCTGCCGCCTGCCCGAGGCTGCGCCGCCGCCCGCCGCGCTGCCCGCCGCCGCCGCCGCCGCCGGCGATCGCCGGAGACACTGTTCCGGCGTGAACAGTACCCGCAAGCTCAAAAATAGCAAGTAAATAGCCCATCTTGACCGTTTTCGCGCGCTGATTCCAAAAACGACGTCCGTTTTGCCAAAATCCGCCTCCAAAATTTGCCGGAGGCTCCCGCAAGGTAAATTAATCCGTTTTTGCGCCGGTCGAAATCTTGATTCCAAAAGCGGCAAACAACTCTAACACCCCAATGGGCTCCCAAGCGGACAAGCTCCGCGCTGAATCCAAATCCAACCTCCGTTTGGCCAAAACCTTTTCTAAAATTCGGCAAAAGCAGCCGAAGGCCAAACAGCTAACCAAAGCTCACAGGGTCCATCTGTGGCATCCCTTTGATGCACTATGGGCCAGAATACACCATCAACAGGTGTTTGCACAGTGGATTGCGGGAAAAAGCTGCATGGGGTTCAGGGTCCTACATCCTCCCCCACTAAAAAAAGTTTCGTCCCCGAAACAAGGAAAAACAAAACAGACGTACCTCAATCAGAAGCCTCGAACAAGAAGGGGTAGGCATCTCTCATCTCTGTCTCCAGCTCCCATGTAGCCTCTCGCTCCTCATGATTGCTCCACAAGATCTTCACATATGGAATGGCCCGATTGCGCAATTCCCTCACCTCACGAGCAAGAATCCGCAACGGGCGCTCCTCGTAGACCAAGTCCTCGCCGATCTCCAACGAAGTGAAGTCAATCACGTGCGACGGGTCAAAAACATATCTCCTCAGAGCTGAGACGTGGAAGACATCATGAACTCCGGCCAGGCGTGGGGGTAAGGCAACTCTGTAAGCCACAGGACCAACTCTGTCAAGTACCTCAAAGGGTCCAATAAAGCGGGGACTGAGCTTCCCCCGCACTCCAAATCTCCGGACCCCTTTCGAGGGCGAGACCTTCAAGAAGACATGATCACCAACCTGAAACTCCAGGTCTCGCCGTCGAGTGTCGGCGTAGCTCTTCTGACGACTCTGGGCTGTCTCAAGATGTCGGCGAATAATTCTGACTTTTTCCTCTGCCTCCAAAAGCAAATCCGGTCCCAAAGTCCTCCTCTCACCCACGTCACTCCAATATAAGGGAGACCGACACTTGCGTCCATACAACGCCTCAAACGGAGCCATCTGGATGCTCGCCTGATAGCTGTTGTTGTACGCGAACTCAACCAAAGATAAGTGTCGGTACCACCCTCCTCCAAAATCCATAACGCACGCTCTCAACATATCCTCAAGGGTCTGTATGGTGCGTTCTGACTGTCCATCGGTCTGTGGGTGGAAAGCGGTGCTAAACCTGAGCTGAGTCCCCAATGCAGAATGCAAACTCCCCCAAAAGCGTGACACGAATCTCGGGTCCCGATCTGACACAATCGAAGCAGGTACACCGTGAAGCCTCACTATCTCATCCAAATATAACTGTGCCAAACGCTCTAGTGACCAAGTCATCTGAACCGGTAAGAAGTGCGCCGACTTGGTGAGTCTGTCTACGATAACCCAGATCGCATCTGCCCCACTCTGCGCCCTCGGCAATCCAGTGACGAAATCCATAGTGACGTGGTCCCATTTCCACTCGGGAATTGGAAGACTCTGCAACTTGCCAGCAGGAACGCGATGCTCTGCCTTCACTTGCTGGCAAGTTAAACAGTGAGCTACGAATCTCCCAATGTCCCGCTTCATTCCGGGCCACCAAAACTGTGCCTTGAGGTCCTTATACATCTTAGTACCTCCAGGGTGGATGGTATAAGGTGTATAATGGGCCTCCCTCAAAATCTGATCTCTAATCTCCTGATCCATAGGCACACACACTCGGTCCCTGTACCGCAGTACTCCCGAGCTATCCACAGAAAAATCCCCTGTCTGATCCGCCTGAAGCTGCGTCCTGATCCTCGTCAAGTGGGGGTCCTCACTCTGAGTGTCCCTGATCCTCTCCAACAGAGTGGGCTGCAAGACCATAGACATGAGTCTAGCAGAGACCCCAGGGGATACTACCTCCAGCTGTAACCGCCTCATCTGCTCGACCAACGGCGCCTGCTGCGAGATCAATAAGCTCAGACTCGTCCTCCTGCTCAAAGCATCTGCCACAACATTGGCCTTGCCGGGATGATAAAGGATACTCAGATCATAATCCTTTAACAGCTCCAACCACCGGCGTTGCCTCAAATTCAGCTCCTTTTGGGTGAACAGATACTTCAAGCTCTTGTGATCAGTATATATCTCGCAATGCTCACCATACAAGTAATGCCGCCACAGCTTCAGAGCAAACACCACCGCTGCCAACTCCAGATCATGAGTAGGGTAATTTTTCTCATAGTCCTTCAATTGCCGTGAAGCATAGGCAATCACCCTACCATGCTGCATCAACACACACCCCAGACCACTATGTGAGGCATCACTGTAAATCACAAATCCTTCCCCCATAACTGGGAGGGCAAGGATTGGAGCGGTCATCAATCTCTGCTTCAGCTCCTCAAAACAGCTCTGGCAAGTCTCGCTCCAAACAAACTTAACCCCTTTCCTGGTCAGACGAGTGAGGGGAGAGGAAAGCTTCGCAAAGCCTTCCACAAAACGCCGATAGTAGCCCGCCAAACCAAGAAAGCTCCGCACCTCGGTGATAGTCGTCGGCCTCGGCCAATCTCGAATAGCATCCACCTTGGCCGGATCCACCGCCACTCCAGCAGCTGAAACAACATGACCCAGAAAGGCGACCTCCCGGAGCCAAAACTCGCACTTTTTGAACTTAGCATACAGCTTCTTCTCTCGCAGAAGCTGTAGCACAGTCCTCAAGTGCTCCTCGTGCTCCAGATCACTCCGGGAGTAGATCAGAATATCATCTATAAACACCACCACAAACCGGTCCAAAAACGGCTGAAATATCCTGTTCATCAAATCCATGAATGCGGCAGGGGCATTTGTCAACCCGAAAGGCATCACAGTAAACTCATAATGCCCGTACCGCGATCTGAAAGCCGTCTTGGAGATGTCCTCGGCCCTCACCCTCAGCTGGTGGTAACCGGACTGCAGATCAATCTTCGAGAACACCGATGCTCCCTGCAACTGATCAAACAAATCATCAATCCGGGGGAGGGGATACTTGTTCCGGATGGTCACTTTATTCAATTCCCTATAATCCACACACAACCGAAGTGACCCATCCTTCTTCTTCACAAACAACACAGGCGCTCCCCACGGAGAAACACTGGGTCTGATGAAGCCCCTATCCAAAAGATCCTGAAGCTGGGCTTTCAACTCCCTCAACTCAGCTGGCGCCATCCTATAGGGTGCCTTTGAGATTGGTGCAGTCCCAGGGACTACATCAATCACAAACTCAATCTCCCTCTCCGGCGGCATCGTCGTCAACTCAGGGGGAAACACATCTGGGAACTCTCGGACAATAGGGATATCCTCGAGTCCCAGTGCCGCCGTAGGCACCTCCACCACAGTGGCCAAAAAGGCAGTGCAACCTCTGCTCATCATCCTCCTAGCTCTCGCCGAGGAAATGGTCGCTGCGAACAGCGTGCTCTGGCAGCCTCTGAAGATGAACTCCTCCTGTCCTGGCTCGCGAAGAGTCACCGTCCTCTCTCTGCAGTCGATAGTGGCGGAATACCGTGACAGCCAATCCATCCCTAGCACCAAGTCAAAATCCTGGAGCTGCTGCAAAACAAGCAAGTCTGCAGGCAAAATCCAAGGCCCCAACTGCACCGGGCATGCCACACAACGCTCCTCGACATGCAAAACGTGATCAGGAATCCGCACCTCTAATGCATGTGACAAGGACTCTACCTCTAGACCATGAAGGGATGCAAATGCTCGACTAATGAAAGAATGCGATGCTCCAGTGTCAAATAAAGTGCGAGTCCGAATACCAAAGAGTAGAATAATACCTGCCACCACCTGGTCTGCCGCTGAAGAATCCGCCAACTGGGCGGCATACACCCGCCCGCTCGGTGCTGGAGGTCGAGAATCTACAGGATAAGAGGTGGACGGCCTGCTCGCTGGAGCATAAGGCCGCTGAGCTGGTGGCCGCTGCTGCTGAGGGGGATATGGAGCCGATGCCGAGAAGGTGCCGAGGAAGTAGCAAGGGGGCAAGTAGCTCGCACATGCCCTGGCTGTCCACAACGAAGCATCGACCCCATCTCTGGTCACAAGTGATGGCGGCATGCTGACCTCCACAGAAAATACATCGGTCAGAAGATCGGGGCTGTCTCGGCTGCTGCTGCTGCTGTCTCGAGGACTGCTGCTGAGATCTCTGCTGCCTCTGCTGCGATCTCTGCTGCTGGTGCTGCTGCTGGCGGTCTCTGGGGTCCACCAGGCCCTCTCCTCTCAGATCGCCCACGGCCATAAGACTGGGACTGCGGCGGCCGTGGCGGTCTCCATGAGCTGGCCTGTCCCCCGTCCTCTGGGGCTGGTCGCTTCCTGTCGGAACTCTGCGCGACCGCGGCCCTCCGTCTGGCCACCTCCTGATCACCTCTCTCCACCCACTGTGCATGCTCTGCGGCTGCCTCCAGGGTCTGAAATCTCTGAGCATGCACAAGTGTGTAAATCTCTGGACGAAGGCCTGCCTCAAACAACTCTACCTGGTGCGGACCGTCACGGGCGACGAAAGGCACACAGTTCAGCAACTCCATGAACTCCTGGAAATAGGCATGGGCCGATCGATCGCCCTGCTGCAGATTCTTCAAGTCGTCCTCCAACTTCTTCTTCACACTGGTAGAAAAATAGGTGTCCAACACCATCCGTTTGAACTCCTCCCAAGGCAACTGCCGAGTGATCCGGAACTCCAGTGGCTCAACTCGCTGCCACCAAAAATCAGCATCTCCGTCCAAACAGTGCACCGCCATGTGCACTCGATACCTCGGGTCGATGAAGAAGTCCCGAAAAAGCTTCTCCATCGCAGAAAGCCATCTCCCAACAGCCCGGGGCTGAGCATCCCGCCCTGAGAATCGAGGTGGTCCCCGCTGAACAAACTGGGAGAGTTTGTCAGCAAAATCCCGCTCCTCCTCCGCAGTCAAAGGCTGAATAGCTCCAGGAGCCCCGCTACTCGAAGATGGCGCTGACGGCACAAAAGGTGCAACAAGAGGCACAGGGGCCTCAGGAACAGCCGGGGGTGGTGCCTCCCTCTGAGCAAGCAGCTGGTCAATCCTCTGCTCCTGGCGGCGCTGACCCTCCGCCAACTGGGCCACCAAGGCCCTCAACTCAGTAAGCTCAGAGGGTGTAGGCTGCTCTGGCTCATCAGGGGGTGAAGGAGTACCCCGAGTGGGAATCCGACGTCGAGGAGGCATCCTGCCACAAGAAACCAAACATCAGCAACAAAACCCCACACGACCCAATCTGGCGAAAGTCAAAAGACATCCCCCTATTTCTGTAACCTTATGTTGTCTGCAGCCAACATAATGGTTCAACAGAAATAGACTATGTCGATCCCTCTTCACTCACAGGAAGAGTTAACTATAAAAATCACCGACTTTCGCAACAAGTCGCGCCACTCACGCCCTATCATCCTAGGGTCTGTCCAAAAGCCTAGGGTTTCCTAAGTCCCAACTGACCTATCCCTAAGCTCTGATACCAACTTAATCTGTCACGCCCCGGGTGTAAACCAGAACCCGGGCCCGTCTACAGATCCGCCGTGCATGCGGTATTTCCCACATACACGAAGCGTCGGTAACCTGCTCAGATAAGAAATAATAATAAAAGAGCATAATAATCAGAGCTAAAATAAAACTACTGTATCTCAGACAGAAGCTGAAAGTAAAAGAGTACAACAGTGAAATAAAATACAGATGTCTCTCCCAGCTCACCACTAAAATACAAACAGCTGGCAGAAGCCAGACCCAAAAAGAAATAAAAAGCTGTCTGAGAAGTCCAGGTACCCAAAATCTCCAGCTACAACCCTCGGGTGGCTCTCTATCTAGTCCGCAATCCGCTTACCTCGATCAGTTGCTGACGGCCCAGCAACTCCCACAGAGGACTCTGCAAAACAAGGGAAAAAAGAAACAAGAAAAACAATGGGGGTAAGTACTACTATAAACAGTAGCCTCCCCTAGTGGGTAAAGCCTCAGCTCAGATATGCCCACCAGGTGATCAGAGGCAAAAGGGAAAGGAAAGAAAGGGGGGGTGCAGATAAAAGTGACAACTGATAAAATGCTATCCCTAATATGCCTCTACATGACCAACCAACAGGGGAAGAAAGTGATGCATCAGTATCAAGAAGCCTGTCAAATGACCCAATCTGACCGCCAGTGAACACTGGCACTGCCTGCTCTGCTGTCGAACTCAAGAACCCAGCATGGTGCCCGGCGCTCGGCACCGTGGAAAGCCTACTCCGGAGTGGCACTCGAGGGGAGCGACCCACACGAGTAAAGTATCACTGTATCAAGCATCTCTGTAACCACTGTCTCATAATAGCAGGACTGGATCATGACTATGATCAAAGTGGGAAACTCCGTCCACTAAAGAAAGCCCGATCCCCAAAACACCCAATCTGATGCAATAGTACAACCCGGTCAACCACCCAAGATCCGTGGTCGCCGCAACACCCTGTCAAAAGCCCAACCTGTCCCAAATCCCCAATACCTGACCACACTGTCCAACACCCGCTCGAACCCGAGCGACTATGCCGCAAGTCTATCAATAATAGGAGAAGAAAAGAATAAATGCATGGTTTCTCCTAAGTCAAGTCCCAAAAGATAGTATAGCAGTAAAAGATGACATAATTAAGTGACCAATTTAATCATGCATTGTTCCAATATTTTGTCCATTTTCCAAGAATAATCAGTTTAGAGAATAAGCTAAGGTGACAGTCTCATATGAACAATCATCATTTTGCAGTCCTCAATTATATTCTGCCCCTAAACATGCAGTCCAGAATAATTAAGCGATTAATTTAAGTAATCATGCTACCACAAATTCCACATGGATCAATTAACAATTAACTAATTTCCCTAGAGCATGCAAGTCTACCAATCAACACATTTAGCATCAACAAATGGGGGCGTTCTGATATTCCTAGTGGGCATATCAAAGGAGAGGAGTACAACAACCACCCACCTGAAGCGCTAACTGTCCAAGTCCGTACAGCTGAAAATACCAAAACTCCAATCCTTGCTCCAACAAGTTCAGCACACCCGAACACTCCTGGTACAATACAAAGTCCACTAAATACACTTAGGCTCCCAAAATTGCTCTTAAAACACATACAACATCAGTCTCAAAACTGTTAAATTATCACCTGCAGAAATTGCCTAGAAAATTCCAAAAAAAATATAACGGCGATCCTCGCGTCGATAGCTTCGCAACGGTACCTTGCACGCCCAAATCTGAGTTCGGTAAGTCAAGATAAAAATTCGGCAAGAGGGGTACACTCATACAAAAATCTGTGCTAAAACTGTGTACTGTTCACTGAGAAAACAGTGATTTTCACCTCGAAATAATCCTCTGAAAAATCCAAGAAAAATACGAGCGCGTTCCTTGCGATCCGTAGATAAAAAAGTTGTACAGGCTCGTTTTCGTCTGACGCTCGTGCGCGAAGATATGTCCAAAATACCCCGCTGCTGTCAAGGAAATCCATACAGAAAAAGGGGTCACTGTTTGCCTCGGGATCCATGCCAAAACCTCGAAACGGGAAAGCGCGACCAAAACGAAAGATGAAGTCCTACCTCTTAGGAGTCTGTCGGCGCAAGAATCACAGAAAAGGATCCTCGGGGTAGCCCAGGGGAGCAAAACACTGCCGCTGCGCCGAAGAAGAACACAGGAATGCAACGTCGCGCCGCGCCGTAAAATGGGGAACCTCGGGATTCGTGCCTCCTAAAAACCTAAAACTTGGCAGGAAGATCAAGCATTAAGAGATGAACAAATCTCCTTAAGGTGGCTCGGGCAGATGGTGCACAGGTTGAGAGAAAAAGCTTGGAAGAGGGCTCGGGCTGCCTTAAATAGGCTGAAGAAAAACATTTGAAGAAATCCCCAATGTGTCCCAACTTTCGGGCGCCCGAATCTTTCGGGCTGCTACAGTAATGGGCCGGCCCATTATTGTGCACGCCCGAAACGATTCGGGCCCGCCACGTAGCCCACCACAGTTCCCCCGGGCCCCGCTGCACCCGGCGCACCTGCGCCCGCCAGTGGCAGCGCGCCACGTGGCCCCCCGCGACCGTGCACCGCGCACGTCGCGCCGTGCACCGCGCACGTCGCCCGCCCCCCCCTCCCCCCCCCCCCCCCCCCCCGCGCGTACGGTCACCTGCCCCGCGTACGGCACCTGCCCCGGTCACCCACTCCACAGATTGCGTGGACCGGGAGCACAACACCGAACCAGCCAACACCTGCCACGTGTCCGCCCGGTCTACCGTGCACCCCGCCCATGGTCCATGGACTGCGCGCGTGGACCACCCAACCGACACCGCCACGTGGCACCCCGCCTGGCGCACGCCGACGCCGTGGACCGCGCACCTGCCCGCGCGCCTGCGCCTGCCCCGCCCTGCCCGCGCCGCGTGCCGCCGCCTGCCGCCTGCCCGAGGCTGCGCCGCCGCCCGCCGACGCTGCCCGCCGCCGCCGGCCGCCGCCGGCGATCGCCGGAGACACTGTTCCGGCGTGAACAGTAACCGCAAGCTCAAAACAGCAAGTAAATAGCCCATCTTGACCGTTTTCGCGCGCTGATTCCAAAAACGACGTCCGTTTTCGCCAAAATCCACCTCCAAAATTTGCCGGAGGCTCCCGGAAAGGTAAAATTAATCCGTTATTCGCGCCGGGTCGAAATCTTGATTCCAAAAAGCGCGCAAACAACTCTAACACCCCGAATGGGCTCCCAAGGCGGACAAGCTCCAAAACGATGAAAACCAATCCAACCTCCGTTTGGCCAAAAACCTTTCTAAAATTCGGCAAAAACAGCCGAAGGCCAAACACCACAAGCCAAAGCTTCACAGGGTCCATCTGTGGCATCCATTTGATGCGCTATGGGCCGAATACACCATCAACAGGTGTTCGCACAGTGAAAATGCGGGAGAAAGCTGTATGGAGCTCAGGGATCCTACAAGTGCCTGCTTGAGTTACTGTTGAGATAGTTTGTGCTGCGATACTCTTTGGGGTCGCACCCCATGAGATGCCGCTACGGAGACGATGCTAGGCCTGTTGAGACAGTTTTGTGCGATGATTGAGATAGTCCGTTGGAACACCCTATGTTGTGTTAGGGAGTGAGCGCAGGCTTGACTAGACCTGATATGATATTCATTGAGATTGGGTCAATCTGAGAGCTTTGTGAGTGACTGATTGTATACCTGTGGTGTCTCATTTTTTCCGTGTGGCTTGATCGTGTGGTTGGCGGCAAGAAAAGACCTATTTTTGGTGTATCGAGTGAGTTGCGCGTTAAACGGATGCTAAAAAAGGACTATGCGCACGAAAATAGTGAAAATAACTATTTTTAGGCGAAAATAGGCTAACGGGCTCATTATGGTCGCGGGCAGGTTCACTGCGCACATGCGTGCACCGGGAGTAGCGAAGTTGCGCGGTGCCATGTGTCGAGCGGGGAGAGGCTGCGGGCGCAGCGCTGGCGCAGACGTGGGTGCATGTGGGTGGCACCACGTGGCCGCGCCCCATTGGGCGCGGTGTAGTGGCCCCGATCCGCGTGCAGCTTTTTCCCATGATCCTTATTGTGGAACACCTATTATTGGTGTGTCGAACCCGCAACGCGTCAAATGGACACGTTGGACGGACTCAGTGAGGTTTCTGGATCAAGCATGTCTTTCGGCTGCTTTCGCCAAATTTTAGAAAGGGTTTCAGGCTAATCCGAGGCCGAATTTGGATTCAGCACGAAAAAACGTCAAAAATCAGCTATTTGTATTTTTCGGAGTCCGGACACCCGCAAACGGACAACCGAAAGTTTGCAGTGTGATCGGGTGCACGGGGGGAGTCTTGGACCTAGGTGAGGCCACATGGCCCCCCGGATAGGTGGACGGAGTGCACGTGGTCTACGCAAGAGTTGTGGACCGGGGCGGGGCCACGTGGCTGCCTCTGATTGGACGGCGCAGCGCGCGCGGTCCACTCAGAGGCGGGGGGCAGGTGGGCGTACCGCGTGGGGTAGGCGGGCGCGGTGTGCGAGTGCCACGCGTCGTGCGGTGGTTGGCGCCAGGGCCGCGTGGCGCAGCCTGGTTGTCCGCGCTTCGCTGGTGCATGGGGCGGCCACGTGGCGCACCCGGGTGAATCTGGGCACTGTCCTGGCTATTCCCTGTTCGGCGCCTGGATGTTTCGGGCGCCCGAAAATGTACTCCGAAGTGTCTTTCCTCCTGCCCCTTGGGCTATAAACCCGAAAATGTACTCCGAAGTGTCTTTCCCTCTCCCCCTTGGGCTATAAATTGACTTCCTCTCCCTCTCATTTTCATTTTTTTGGGGGTTTTTCGAGAGGGGCTTTTGGTAGAGGCTTTGTTCTCCTGTGCTCTACCTCTTCCAAGGATTTAGAGATTTTGGGAAACCGCAGCCTCGACGTTTTCTGCGATTCGGCGCACTGCGACATTCCTCTTCTGGTGGCCTTTTTCGTCGCATTTCAGTACATGAGCTCCCTTGGACTACTCTGAGGGACTTTTTGAGTGATTCTTATGGCATTATCTTCACGACAGGTAGGGCTACATTTATTGTATTTACCACTTCCGCCCGTTTCGAGGTTTTATTGGGTTTTCTGGAGCTTCTTTAAACCCCTTTTTTCTGCGATAATTTTTGGACAGCGATGGAGTATTTCTGGATTTTCTCGGCCTACGAGTGTCGGAATGAGACGTATAAGTACTCGATTTGTATCTACACTTCACAAGGAATGCAACGGTGATTTTTCTAGATTTTTCTGAGGACTGCGCAGAGGTGAAATCCTTGGGTTTTCTGTGCTATTTTGCGAAACGGCAAGTGCTGTTTTGAGGAGCTTTCTTTTATGTCGAGTGCGATACTTTTTGCAGTGGTTCGCAGATTGGGTGTTCTTGAACTCGTTGGAATCGTGGGAACTTGAGGATTATCCACGTTCAGTTAGACCTTGGATCAACGCGCATTTTCAGGTAGGTTGCTTCGTCTCCAAAATCGGTGGATGGTTCCCTAATTTTATTGAATAGTAAGCATGCATGATTGTGGGATGTGCTAGAATGCATGTAGAGAGAGAGAGATGATGTCATTCTTGTGTCGTTATTGAGGTCATGTTGGTTAATATTCCCTGATCATGTTTTAGTTAAATTAAATGCTATTATTGGAACTTGACCTAGCACCCCGTCATATACTACATGTTTAACCAGACTAGTAGAGAACCTTCACTTGGGTTAGGTTTATTTATGCTTTAGACATCCACACGTTATACCCTATCCCTGGACATAGTGTTTTCCTCGCCCAGGTAGTGGGCCGAGTGGTCGGAATTTTTCTTAGTGTGGGATGCATGTTACGCTCGTGCTTGGGGGCAGAGTGGAGTCTGGTAGATGTAGCTAGTCTTGTACCTGTGGCGAGAGCCGTTTGGGTAAACGGTGGTCCCGGGTTTTCGAGTTCTTCAATTTATTTATCGCCGCTGTGTTCGTGACAGTAGTGTACTAGTGATAGCAGGACCTGGAACCCAGAATATTTTTGGACACACATGATTTTAGTCAACCAATATTTTTCTTCCAGACATGGAAGGGTCATCGGAGTCTGTTCTTGTCTGATTTGGCGAAGGCATTAGCCCTTCGGGGTTTGGGAATAAAACTTATTTTCTAACTGATTTTTTTTCCTAAAAAGAGCTAAAAATCATTAAAATGGGTTTTCTTAAATCAAGATGGTTTTATAAAAGAAAAAGAACTACTTTTAGTCCTCACCCCGATGGGGTTCGAGTGAAAATGGTTTTCAGTAATAAATATCACATTTTTCTGTAAACTTCCTCACCCGGGAGGGTTACTTTATGCCTCGAGTAGACTTAGTGGGCTGACCGTCGGGCTTGGTGGCGGTACCCACTGAGAACTACGTGTTGGTATAGTTCTCAACCCGTTGGGGGTTCTCCCCCCCTTCCTCTTTCCTCTCCTTTGTTTTGTAGAGTCTTCTGCGAGAGTTGCTGATCATTCTGTTGCTGATCGAGGCGAGGGAGTCACGAGCTAGTTCCCTACCCGTCCTTGGAGTATAGTGGTACTATTTTTGGAGCTTTATAGTGTTACGGAATTTGAGTTGGCGTATTTCGTGAAAGTATTGCGTCTTGAAGATTGAAGATGAAAGAATTTTGGATCATATACCTCAATCTCAAGAAAGAAGAATTCAAAAGGATCAGGTATGTTTAACTAAAGATTCTTGGTGATCCGAATACTTCTTGTAGTGTAGAAACACCTGGAAGAATGTTTTATTGCATATACATCAAAAACTGGACATGGGACATGTTCAGGATCCGGATCGTGCTCGGCAATCCGGATCCCGAAGGATGTTTGTTCATTGGCAATTTCAATCCGGATCCTAGACCATCACGATCCGGATCCCGAACATGAAAGTTTGGTGAATTGCATGAACGATCCGGATAGGACTTTGTGATCCGGATCCCGAACCCATGGATTTCTGGAATCGTCATTTTTGTTACGACGATCCGGATCACACTAATCTCGATCCGGATCGCCGTCCGTAAATTTTCCAGAAACGGTTTGTTTTTGATCCGTATATTCTTCCAATGGTTTCTAACCTATAAATAGACCCTAAGGTTATTTTTCTAGGGTTAATCCATATAGAGCCGTCATAATCAAATATCATCTCATACGGCCCTAGATCCACATATAGAGAAGAAAGGAAATCAATAGAATTTATTCTATGTTTCTTCATCTATATTGATTGATTTGATTCTAGGTTTTCCATACTCACATTTTGAGTAGAATCAAATCAATGAATACTTAGATGGTATTTCCGATCTATTTCTAATCTAAGTATTCGGCGGATCATCACCACCCAAACAAACAACGATTTACCCTAAATCGGCGCGTGGACTCGCGTGGCCTTGTGGATTCAAGGTGCAACTACGTTCGTGGATTCGAAGCGTAGTATTGGGTGAAGACCGTGGATTCGGTCGGACGTCGTGGACTCGACGTTGGACGCTGTGGACTCAGCGTTGGGCGCGGATCGTGGATTCGAGAAGCGTCGTGGAGCGAGCGGAGAAGATCTACTAGGAGCGTATGGTAAGAGGTTGAGTCGTCTGTGAGTATGTTATATCACCTTGTACGTGTTTCAATTCTAGTGGATTTCGCCGTGTTATCGGTCCCGTGGTTTTTTACTCCGGTTTGGAGTTTTTCCACGTAAAAATCTTGCGTGTTCATTTATTTTTCCGCATTGGGTTTTATAGCGCAACGATTTTTGAGTGTTTATTGTTTACACCTATTCACCCCCCCTCTAGGTGTTTTTTCCCCTATTGTGATCCAATTACTTATAACCCAACATATAGTACAGTCTGCTTGATTATAGTAGATAGTTACTTTTGAGAGTTTTATTTTTGAGAGACTTATGTATTGTGAGGTTCAGACTCGTACTATTTGGAGATGTATTTTCTTATTTCAGTAGTTTACTTTTCAGCTTTGATATCTGTATAGCTGTAGTATTATCTCTTGCAGGTTAGACATTTCGTCTATACGGGGTTTTCCGTATGGGCAGCGTATCTATTGGCGGGCTCGGGTCGCAGTTTCGACCCCGGGGCATGACAGATTAGAGTGGTATCAGACCCTAGGTTGTAGGTCATTATAGACTTAGAAACCCTAGGCATGTGGATGGATTTTATGATGACTACGTGAGAGTCATGATTTATAGCGAGAGTCCTGATTAAGTTTTATACATCTCCCAAGGGACGGGATGAGTGATTGGCATGTTTATTCTCCTAAGCGATTATGTTGGCTACAGACAACTTAATGCTGTGGAATGGATGACATGTTTTAGACTTTCGCTAGATTGGGTCAAATGGTTGTTGTGTCCTGATGTTTGTTATTGTGTAGTGGACTACGATGCCCCTGAGACGTCGTGCAGTAAGGAGGGCACATCCCGCATCAGATGAGGAACCCGAGCAGCAGGAGGCAGAGCTATCAGAGCAGAGCGAGACCCAGGAGTTACGGGCCCAGATAGCACAGATGTCGGAGGCTGTCCAACGCTAGGAGGAGGCCATGGAATGTCTGATGCGCCTGTCGGGGCAGAGAGCACAGCCAGTTGCAGCACCGCCTGAGCGTCCTCCAGTACTTTCTTCCTATGCAGCCGCATCTCCAGCTGTACCAGTGGCACCGATTGAGCGAGCGGCCCTTCCGTGCTGATGAGTAGTGCCGAGGCACCGAGGCAGGGTGGATAGCGGATAGTAGATGAGCTTTGAGACATCATCGATCGATGGAGCCATTCCTGGCAGTCTGATCCACCCTAATTCGCAGGATTGAGCTTGGAGCCGTGGGAGGCAGAGTCTTGGATCACGGCGATGGAGCGACTTTTCGAGAGCCTTTTTATTGAGGAGCGGTTTCAGGTCCTTCTGGCGACAAACTTCTTGGAGCACAATGCTGAGGCTTGGTGGTGCCGAGTGCGACCTGTCGGTCCGTCGGGGACCCAGCTGCTTACTTGGGCGGAGTTCCGCAGTCTTCTTCTTGGAGCTTTCTTCCCCGAGAGTATCAGACAGAAGTTGGAAGAGAATTTGATGAACCTCCAATAGGAGACCATTCTGTGCAGGAGACATAGTGGATTTTATCGCTACTGATCGTGTACCACATGCGGCCAGTATGAGGCACATAGGATTTACATGTTCGAGCGGGGATTGCGCCGAGATATCTATTAGTTTGTTCGGTCATGCAGACTGCTGACTTGGACGCCTCGATGGAGCAGGCCCTTTATGTGGAACGAGGGAATGTGATTATGACTGAGAGGAACACAGCCCCAGGTGGGAGTTCGGGCATGAAGTGTTACGGAATTTGAGTTGGCGTATTTCGTGATTGTATTAAGTCTTGAAGATTGAAGATGAAGAAACTTTGGATCATATACCTCAATCTCAAGAAAGAAGAATTCAAAAGGATCAGGTACGTTTAACTAAAGAATTTTGATGATCCGAATACTTCTTATAGTGTAGAAACACCTGGAAGAGGTTTTAATTGCTTAAACATCAAAAACTGGACATGGGACATGTTCAGGATCCGGATCGGCTTGCAATCCGGATCCCGAAGGGTGTTCGTTCATACACTGGTTCAATCCGGATCGCAGCATTCCATGATCCGGATCCCGAACATAGTTTTACCTTTTGCTTGAACGATCCGGATCAGGAATTGCAATCCGGATCCCGAACATTGTGTTTTGGTAAAACTGTATGAACGATCCGGATCGGGGACTACGATCCGGATCCCGAACAAGCAATTTTCTGGAAACCGTCTTTTGTGCTTCTGCAATCCGGATCGCCAAATCCAATCCGGATCGCCGTCGGTAAAACTTTCCAGAAAAGTTTGTTTTTGATCCGTATATTCTTCCAAGGGTTTCTAACCTATAAATAGACCCTATATTCATTTCTAGGGCATCCAAATAGAGCCGTCATTATCAAATATCATTTTATACGGAAAAATCCACATATAGAGAAGAAAGGAAATCAATAGATTTATTCTATGTTTCTTCATCTATATTGATTGATTTGATTCTAGGTTTTCCATACTCACATTTTGAGTAGAATCAAATCAATGAATACTTAGATGGTATTTCCGATCTATCTTTAATCTAAGTATTCGGCGGATCATCACCACCCAAACAAACAACGATTTACCCCAAAATCGGCGCGTGGACTCGCGTGGCCTTGTGGATTCAAGGTGCAACCGCTCTCGTGGATTCGGAGCGAGGTACGTTCGTGGATTCGAAGCGTGCCATTGGGTGAAGACCGTGGATTCGGTCGGACGTCGTGGACTCGACGTTGGACGCTGTGGATTCAGCGTTGGGCGCGGATCGTGGATTCGAGAAGCGTCGTGGAGCGAGCGGGAAGATCTACTAGGAGCGTATGGTAAAAGGTTGAGTCGTCTGTGAGTACGTTATATCACCTTGTACGTGTGTTAATTCTAGTGGATTTCGCCGTGTTATCGGTCCCGTGGTTTTTTACTCCGGTTTGGAGTTTTTCCACGTAAAAATCTTGCGTGTTCTTTTATTTTTCCGCATTGGGTTTTATTGCGCAATGATTTTTTGAGTGTTTATTGTTTACACCTATTCACCCCCCTCTAGGTGTTTTTTCCCCTATTTAGATCCTTATTACCTATAACCCAACAAGTGGTATCAGAGCGGGAATAGGGTTGTAAACAATGGTTGAAGGTGGAAACATCAATCGACCCCCTTTCTTTGATGGAACAAATTATGCGTACTGGAAAGTACGGATGAAAGCCTTTTTAATTTCCATCGACGAAAGGGTGTGGCAATCAATTGAATTAGGATGGTCTAATCCAACTGAAATTTTAGATGATGTTCGCACCTTAAAACCTAGGTCGAAATGGACCAAGGAAGAGATAGATTATCTTCTTACAATGGCAAAGGGAATTAATGCTCTATTTAATGCTTTGTCACAAACTGAGTTCTCTCGCGTCTCGGCATGTGAGACTGCGAAAGAAATCTGGGATGTTCTTCAAGTTACGCATGAGGGAACTAACCTAGTGAAGATTCAGAAACTGCAAATGCTTACGAGCAAGTTTGACTCTATCTCTATGGCAGAGAATGAATCTTTCACTGACTATTACACACGATTGCAAGACATCGTAAACTCATGTGCTAACTTGGGAGAGAAGATTCCAGAATTTAAAGTTGTAAGAAAAATTCTAAGAACTCTTCCTGAACGATTTCGCCCGAAGGTCGCAGCCATTGAAACAATTAAACACCCGGACGAAATGCGTGTAGAAGAATTAGTAGGTGCTTTACAAACTTATGAAATGACATTTCCTACTAACTATTCTTCTGGAAAGGCATCCTCTTCTAAGTCTTCAGGTTACGCATTGAAATCAACTAAAGAAGAAGACGCGGATTCATCCTCCTCGGACGACGACGAGAACCTTTCTATGGAGGACTTTGAGAAGCAGCTCGCTCTCTTGACAAGGAAGTTTCGCCGCAACTTTCGAAGGGGAAATTCAAGCAAAACTCCATCCTTCGGAAAGTCGAAGAAAGGCAAGGGTTCTTCAAGTTACAAGTCAAGAAAGCAAGAGAACTTCTCAAAGGATAAGAAAAGTTCTGAGGGACAAGTTCAGTGCTTCAAATGTCGAGGCTACGGCCACATTGCAACGGAATGTCCCAACAAGAATCCGGCAAAGAAGAAAGCGATGCAAGTCGTTACTTGGGATGACAACTCCACGTCAAATGAGTCATCCTCAAGTGATGAAGAAGACAACGCGACAGCTTTCCACGCGTCCACTACATCTTCACCCTTCATGTGCTTAATGGCAAGTACATCCGATTCACTGTCCAACTCCACTGTTGAAAAGATTGCAACGGACGATGAATCAGATGATTCGGAAGGTGAAGATTTTGCTTTAGCCTACCATAGACTTTTGAGGGATTCAAAGAAACTGGCTAAGCAAAACAAGGGGTTGAAAGGGAGATTGCAGGATCTCGAAGAAGAAGTAAAAAGGGTAACCTCTCTCTCAACCGATCTTGAAGTGGAAAGGGATAATCTGATTAAAACAAATGTTTCCCTTCAAGAGTCCAATGAGCAACTCGAGAAGAATTATATGGATATGGTGAACAAAGCGAATTACTTCTTGAAGCTCAACGGCGAGGCTCGACAGGAAAAATTGGAAATGACGGAGACCATACGCCAACTGAAGGACGACTTAAAGAGATTTTCTTCTGGAAGGAGTAAGTTGGACAGACTTCTTGGTCTTGGTCAAAGAAATAAGTTCGGCCTCGGATACACTCAAACTGGAGACATTCCAAGTTCGAGTGGGACAGTATTTGTGCCTCAGTCGGTATCTCCTCCTCCGACACCGGAATTCACGACAAGCAACGACAACAAACCTACTACATCCTCCTCGGAATCGACAAGAATCAAGGTATGTTTTCGTTGTGGCATTTCAGGGCACATAAGGAGAAATTGCAAGACGGAAGCCAAACGCACACCTCAAGCACCTCTTGCAATGACTACCAAAAAGGCTATTCCTCAGAAATCAACTGCAAATCATTTGAAGGAAAAGAGCCTTGGTAGTACACCGCTCAAGACGACATCATCAAGGAGCAGCAATTCTTCAAGCAAGACGCTCTCACCTAGGAAATCAACTTCACGATCATTACCGACGCACTCCAAAAAGGTTTGGGTGCGCAAAGGTGAAATTTTCCCTTGTCTTGCTACCAATGTTTCCTTGCATGCATATGATAGTTCGTCTTGGTACCTGGATAGCGGGTGTTCCCGTCATATGACCGGCGATAAAAACTGTTTTCAAACATTTGAGAAAAACTCCGGAGGACTTGTTGTTTTCGGAGATGGTCGGTCTTCCAAAATTGTTGGAAAGGGAACGGTAGCTATTCCAGATGGCCCGGTTCTAGATAATGTGTTATTTGTTCATGGCCTTAAGACTAACCTCATAAGCATAAGTCAACTTTGTGATAGTGGTTATTCAGTTAATTTTTCATCTGATAAATGCACTGTAACTGACATGAACCATGCTTTCTTTTTAAAGGGGGTTAGATCAGAAAACAATTGTTATGTAGTTCCTACTAAGATTTCTGAAAAATGTAACCTAGCATCTTTGAAAAATGAAACACTTTGGCATGAAAGGCTAGGTCACATAAACTTTAAGGAACTTGCTAGAATTTCAAACAAAGATGTGGTCAAGGGGGTTCCGAAACTTTCTTTTGAACAAAACCTTGTGTGTGGCGGTTGCCAAAAGGGAAAACAGTCTAGGACTGCACACAAGAACTTGAACCACATAGGTACAAAACGGCCTTTGGAACTTTTGCATATGGACTTAATGGGGCCAACTCGTCAACCATCTCTGGGAGGTAAATGGTATATTTTCTTATTGGTTGATGATTTTCTAGATATACTTGGGTAGCATTCTTAAAAGAAAAAGCTGATACCTTTGATTCTTTTCTCGAAATCTGCAATCGTATTATGATTGAAAAGAATGATAGGATTACTCGAGTTAGGAGTGATAGAGGTGGGGAATTCATAAATTCCAAATTCATTGATTTTTGCACTTCTAATGGCATTAAACATGAATTCTCTGCACCTTACACACCTCAACAAAATGGTGTAGTCGAGCGCAAAAACAGGGTCGTACAGGAAATGGCACGTGTTATGCTTCACAGCCGGAACTTACCTTTTTATTTTTGGGCTGAAGCGGTGAACACTGCTGTTTATGTTATTAATCGCGTGTATTTGCGCCCGGGGACATTGAATACACCATATGAACTTTGGTTTTGTAGAAAACCTAACATCAAATATTTTCGTATCTTTGGGAGTCGGTGTTTTATTTTACGTGATCGTGAGAATCTTGGAAAATTTGACTCTCGAAGTGACGAAGGGATTTTCTTAGGTTATTCTACAAACAGCAGAGCATATCGAGTTTTTAACTTAGAATCTAAGACGATCGTAGAATCGATAAATGTTAAGGTAGATGAAGCTTTTCACTTTGAATCTGAAAAATCTACCCTCGATATCTCTCTTGATGATGATACACCTGCTAATGCATCTTCTTCTAACAATTCTTTCGATAATAATGTTGATGCATCTAACGGTTCTTCAAGTTTATCTGATGTGCAGGAATCATCTCGTGTACCTCCGTCTACTCCTCTACCTCAAACGTTACGCATCTCCAAGGATCACCCTGAATCGAACATCATTGGAGATCCACAAGAAGGAGTTAGAACACGGAGACAATTGGTTTGCGGATTTGCATGCTATGTATCTCAAATCGAACCAAGGAATGTTGATGAAGCTCTCCAAGATGACTACTGGATTAAAGCAATGCAGGAAGAGCTCCATCAATTCGAGCGAAACAAAGTCTGGGAATTAACGAAGCCTCCGAAGCAACACAATGTGATAGGTACCAAATGGATCTTCAAGAACAAGAAAAATGAAGAAGGTACTATCATCAGGAACAAAGCAAGGTTAGTTGCTCAAGGCTACTCTCAAGTAGAAGGTATAGACTTTGATGAAACTTTCGCCCCTGTAGCTAGACTCGAGTCCATTCGTATATTGTTTGCGATTGCTTGTCATTTTAAAATCAAATTATTTCAAATGGACGTTAAGAGCGCCTTTTTAAATGGGTTTTTAAATGAGGAAGTTTATGTGGCTCAACCGAAAGGTTTTGTGGATCATAAACTACCTAACCATGTTTTTCGTCTGAAAAAGGCTCTTTACGGTCTGAAACAAGCACCGCGAGCATGGTACGAAAGGTTGACAAAGCACCTTTTGGAAAAGGGCTACACTCGAGGGGGAGCTGACAGGACTCTCTTTGTGAAGCATTATCAAAACAATTTCATAGTTGCTCAAATCTATGTCGATGACATTGTTTTTGGAGCAACAAGAGATAATGATGCTTCTAAATTCGCGGAGACCATGGAAAGCGAATTTGAGATGTCCATGATGGGCGAATTGAATTATTTTCTTGGATTACAAGTTAAACAAAACGATGAAGGAATTCACTTGTGTCAATCCAAGTATGCACTGGAGTTGGTCAAAAAGTTTGATCTTGAAAATTCTAAGGATTTTCCGACTCCAATGGGAACTAGCCATAAGGGACTTGGAAGTGAATCACAAAGTGAGAATGTAGACGAGAAACTGTATCGCAGTATGATTGGAAGTCTACTATATCTCACGGCTAGTCGCCCGGATATATCCTTCAGTGTTGGGATTTGTGCGAGATATCAATCAGCACCGAAGGAGGTTCACCTGAAAGCGGTGAAACGGATCATCCGATATATCAAAGGTACAATCAATTTCGGAATTTGGTATCCTATGGGAACGACTTTGGATATTGTTGGATACTCAGATGCCGATTGGGCTGGATCAGTGGATGACCGGAAAAGCACGAGTGGTGCATGCTTCTATCTTGGCCATTGCCTTGTTGCATGGCACAGTAAAAAGCAGAACTGCATAGCACTCTCGACTGCCGAAGCGGAGTACATTTCTGCAGGAAGTTGTTCAACCCAATTGATTTGGATGAAAAGCGTGTTGAGCGATTTCCGGATTTCAACATCTTCGGTAACCATTTTATGTGACAACACTAGTGCTATTAACATTTCTAAAAACCCTGTGTTGCACTCTAGAACAAAACATATTGAACTTAGATATCATTTTCTTAGAGAGCTAGTTGAATCAAACATTCTTCAACTGTCATATATTTCAACTGAGGATCAATTAGCTGATATCTTAACAAAACCTTTGGATCAAAAACGTTTTATTCACTTGCGTAAAGCAATTGGCATGCTTTCCTTGAAATAAACTCTTTTGAAACCTTTGCTTAGGTTAGGTTTTGTTTTTGTTTTTGTTTTGTTCTTTATCTATGTTTTGTACATAGGACATTAATTGAGCATAAATCATAATTGACTTTAATTGCATCCTTTTATGCATTTAGAAATTTATTATGCTTTTGATGTCATAATATTTCAATGTTGCAATGATCATTTACGTTAATTAAACCATCTTTTAAGTGATCAAAGTCAATTTCTCTCTCAATGATCTCTTGGTATAGTCATTATCATATTTGATTGCTTAGTCGAGTATGAATTCGAGATCAATGGTTTGGTTGAATACCTTATATATTAAATAATTGATAGCCAATTGAGGGGGAGTCAATGAAATGTAAAATGCTCAAAAGATGTGGAAAGAGTTACATCCCAATGAGGAGTGTGAAAACTACCACCACATGGAGAAAATGAAAGAAAGAAAAAGATACTCCATGAATGTAAAGCAAATTTTTGTTTTGAAAATGTTGATGAAATTCATATTGAAATACTTGACTCAGTCGTATTTCATGGTTGGTATAAGGTGGGATTTTTAGTAAAAGATGCTCAAAGAGCCACTCCTTCAACAGATTGTCTAGATATATTATCTAACTTATCTGGGATTTCAAACATCTATTGATCTTGGTATTTCATTTTCTTTACTAAAATTGATGATTTGATAAAGGCATTACACATAAGATCAGGATAGATGTAATTGAAGTTGTTCAACTTTAAGTGTTTTAACTTTCGTAAATTTTCGTTTCATTTTTGGGTATTTTTGATAGATTTTGCATAATCTATTTCTTGTTGTATGAAACGATGTCTTTTGTTTAAAGTTGACATGGTAAAGTGCTTACATACTTTTTCTGGATTTTATGGAATTTTTCTGAATTTTTCTGGAGAAAAAGTTGAAGCCGATCCGGATCGGGGTAAGTGATCCGGATCCCGAACGCAGGATTCTTCCTGCGGGTAGCCGATCCGGATCACATTCTCGATCCGATCCGGATCACGGCTAGGGTTTTTATAAGAACAAAGAGGATTTGATTTCTTTTACCCTAATCTTTTGTTCTAAAATCTCTAGAGCTTCTCTCTCTAGATTTCTTGCATTTTGGAGCTTCCAAACTCAAAGTTCTTCGGATTCAAGTAAGTTTTATTGATCAAAACTCGGTTTTTCACAGTTTTTCATCAAACGTGAGTTGAAATCTTGGAACTTTTTCGTTTGTGAATGGTTTTTGATCAAATTTCTTTTGAAATAAGAACTCTGGGTCAATTAGTTTTGCTTTTATGCTGGGTTTTCTCAAGATAAACGAGTTTTTAGGCTTCGATTTCTAAAAATTCTGGTTTAGGGCATAAAAGAGGAATTTTTGAAAATCATGGAATTGATCTATTTTTAAAATTCTTTTTGGAAAACTAATTTGATTCTTGGCTTCTCTACATGATTATGATTGTCTAGGTACAATTTTTCAAATTTTTCAAAATTGACGATTTTTCATATGTTCTTGAGTTGGTTTTCACAGGACACTTCAGCAATGGTGATCACCTGGATCATTTTCCTACTTGCTGCAATGGTCCATGTTAAGGACACTGCCAAACCAAAGAAAGCAAAGAGAACCAAGCGAGCTGAGAATGATTCCGACACGGATTCGGAAACGGACTCGATTGACTGGGATAACCTAGAGATTGAGGAAGATGTCCCTATTGTATCCAAAGGGAAAGCACCTGCAGAAGCCTCAAAGACAAAGGCTCCTCCTACTGCTGCAGAAAAGGAAAAGCTCCCATGGAACCAAGTCAAATCAGAACAAGGACAAAGACTGGTGCAAGGAAAAGAGGTAGTGCTCAGGGCATTTCAATCAAGAACCTATAGCCAGCCAGCCTCCTCCTCCGGAATTCATCAGCTCCACAAGAATCAAAGATTTTGAAAAGAGGGAATGCATTGGGGAAAGACATGTTAATGTCCAACAGATGAAGAATCGATCTGCAGAGTTTGGAGTTCTGTTTGACCAAGTCGGTCTTGCTCCAATTTGCAACTTTCCTGAATCAACTGGGTACTGTCCACACTCAGTTCGATGTTTTATCAGAATGCTGCAAGTCTAATTGATCATGAGGACGGACGACGAGAATTTCATACCGTGGTTAAAGGTATCAAAATCAAAGTCACTCCCCAACTGATTGGAGAGGTGCTTAATATGAAAGCAAGATCTGATGGAATCCACTACCTCAAGACTCAAAGCTTCAACGCAACTCCTGGAGAGTTGTAGTCAATGGAATCTGCGTTCCGGAAACTTTGTCTACCGGAAATTCTGTTTTCTCCAAAGAACTTAAGAAAGAGTACAAGTACATAAACTTCATTGTCTGTTACAACATTCTTCCCAATATGAACACGAAAGTCCTTCGATGGGATAGAATGCTATTTCTCTATCTTCTTGGCAACCCGACCATTTTGATGGGAGCAAATATGAATATTCCGTATCTCATTTGGCATAGGATGACGCGGTATGTCGAACACTCTCACCCCACAGAGCGACTACCATACCCAATGATTATCATGCGCATCCTTAAGAAGTTTAAAGTGGATACAAGCGCGAGCTCTTATATGTATAGTTTGGGGACAATAAATGAGACAACTATTGTAAAGTCTTTGTCAACAAAGCAAGATGATCCCCCATCTCCTCCAATCCGGCAACGAGCTCGACACCAGCAACTACTTCCACAGCTCCAGTTCCTCCTTCACAGCAGGCACCTCCATCCACCTCTGACGATGATGCCTCTGTCACCTCTATCTTTAAAGAACAACAGCGGCTTTCGAATGAACAGGAACGTATGTCTGCTGAGTTCACTGAAATGAGAGGAGATCTTCATACTATGAAAAATGAGATGGAAGTCCTCACAGCTTCACAAATCACTCTGAATAAGTCCGTCTCATCAGTGAAGAAACTAGTGAAGAAGTTGTTTGCTAAAATGGGATGCACAACATCGATGACTCCGACTCTCAGGAGTAACTTTATGTTTTAATCGTTTTGCTCTAACTTTGCAGGTATTTAATTTTTGTTTATCTTTTTAACTCCCTTTGTTTTGTAATTATTTGGCTTTGTTTTGTGACAAAAAGGGGGAGAGAGTTAGAGAGAACTCTGAACAATGAAACAATGATCTTTGTGAATATCAAGGTAAGTATGACTTCAACTCAACTTTGGTTTTTTTTTGTGATTGTGCATGCTCTATACTAACTATTCGACTAACTATTTGGGCATGTAATATGACTAACAAGTTGATGTTGGACTAACATACTTTGACATTTGGTTTTCGACTGCTTAGAAGATATGTTGGTTTTAACTATGATTCTCTTACATATCTGAATTTTTCAAATGTCATGATGAGAATAAACTCTATCTCTGTAGTTGGTTTTGAATGTTTCAATTCTTGAGGTATCTAACGATTTTGTTTGTCAAGAATGTTTTCTGTGTGCAGAGATTACAGATGTCTAAGTCTAGAGTCTGTTCTAGGAGTTTATCTCATGTTTTTAATTTCTGGATCTCTTTTGTAAATTTTTGTTGTATGGTGATAGCAACAAAAATATCTTTTTGAATTTTCTTTTGTGGATTTGTGTTTTGTCACGAAACCGCCAAAGGGGGAGATTGTTACGGAATTTGAGTTGGCGTATTTCGTGAATGTATTAAGTCTTGAAGATTGAAGATGAAGAAACTTTGGATCGTATACCTCAATCTCAAGAAAGAAGAATTCAAAAGGATCAGGTACGTTTAACTAAAGAATTTTGATGATCCGAATACTTCTTATAGTGTAGAAACACCTGGAAGAGGTTTTAATTGCTTAAACATCAAAAACTGGACATGGGACATGTTCAGGATCCGGATCGTGGCTTGCAATCCGGATCCCGAAGGGTGTTCGTTCATACACTGGTTCAATCCGGATCGCAGCATTCCATGATCCGGATCCCGAACATAGTTTTACCTGTTTGCTTCCTCGATCCGGATCAGGAATTGCAATCCGGATCCCGAACATGATGTTTTGGTAAAACTGTATGAACGATCCGGATCGGGGACTACGATCCGGATCCCGAACAAGCAATTTTCTGGAAACCGTCTTTTGTGCTTCTGCAATCCGGATCGCCAAATCCAATCCGGATCGCCGTCGGTAAAACTTTCCAGAAAAGGCTGTTTTTGATCCGTATATTCTTCCAAGGGTTTCTAACCTATAAATAGCCCTATATTCATTTCTAGGGCATCCAAATAGAGCCGTCATTATCAAATATCATTTATACGGAAAAGATCCACATATAGAGAAGAAAGGAAATCAATAGATTTATTCTATGTTTCTTCATCTATATTGATTGATTTGATTCTAGGTTTTCCATACTCACATTTTGAGTAGAATCAAATCAATGAATACTTAGATGGTATTTCCGATCTATCTTTAATCTAAGTATTCGGCGGATCATCACCACCCAAACAAACAACGATTTACCCCAAAATCGGCGCGTGGACTCGCGTGGCCTTGTGGATTCAAGGTGCAACCGCTCTCGTGGATTCGGAGCGAGGTACGTTCGTGGATTCGAAGCGTGCCATTGGGTGAAGACCGTGGATTCGGTCGGACGTCGTGGACTCGACGTTGGACGCTGTGGATTCAGCGTTGGGCGCGGATCGTGGATTCGAGAAGCGTCGTGGAGCGAGCGGGAAGATCTACTAGGAGCGTATGGTAAAAGGTTGAGTCGTCTGTGAGTACGTTATATCACCTTGTACGTGTGTTAATTCTAGTGGATTTCGCCGTGTTATCGGTCCCGTGGTTTTTTACTCCGGTTTGGAGTTTTTCCACGTAAAAATCTTGCGTGTTCTTTTATTTTTCCGCATTGGGTTTATTTGCGCAATGATTTTTTGAGTGTTTATTGTTTACACCTATTCACCCCCCTCTAGGTGTTTTTCCCCTATTTAGATCCAATTACTTATAACCCAACATGAAGCGTCCAGCGCCTGATGACGGAGGACAGACGAGTAGGTAGGAGCCTCCGAGACCTCCACGATTTCACCCTGAGGATCGTGGGATTCAGAGGCGCCAAAGATCTGGTGGACCCCAGCAGCAGCCGCAGTACTAGCAGTCTCAGCAGCAGTATCAGTATCAGCAACGACGGTAGCATGAATGTGTTATCTGCGGAAGGCCCCATTCGTCGCCCCAGTGTGAGCAGAGGCAGAGGCCGTGCTTCCTATGTGTATAGTCTAGATATTTTCTGACCGACTGGACTTTGACGTCGAGGTAGACTAAGCGACGACCACCTACATTGAGCGGATGAGTCTGTGCCGCCAGGTTGGAGGGCACCACGGCAGTGGATCGGGTTGTCGCAGGTATGATTTCATTACAGCCGTCTGAGTTAGAGTATTTTGCCTTCCTGCATGGACTATAGGTAGAGTTGTTACCACGTCCACTAGAGGTACAGGTTCCTGTTGGTATTGTGCACTTGGAGGAGGCTTGTGGATCATGTCCAGTGCAGTGAGATTACGTTTTATACCGGTAGGCGTGATGGTTTGGTGGCAGCTCCATGACTCTGACCGAGCACACGGGATGGACTGGTTGGCGCGATATCATGCAATGACTGATTATGGAACGAGAACAGTGACCCTTCCGCGAGTTGGACAGGAGTTTATTTTCACAGGTTGCCAAAGTACCCTTCATGCAGCGATGGCTTCAGTGGCAATGGACAGACGCCACCACTTAAGTGTATGTGATGATTAGGACTAGAGGGTGTGTCTCTAAGGGTCACGGTTAGATCGTAGCTTTTATTTTTGTAGCCACAGCAGGAACGGCTTGACACTTCTCCCCCTTTTTCTTGCCTTTATGCTGAAACTTATGAACGGGACGAAAACTTCGAAAGGCTACTCCAGAAATGGAGACAGTACCCGAACCTGTTCTTGTTTGATTTGGGTGAAGGCACCGGCCTTTTGAAAATTTTGAACTTTTTGTTATTTTCGGTTGCTTTCCAAAAAGAGAGTTCGAGTTGATGACGTTCCTGCTGGTGGAGCCTTTACCTTTCTTGTTTGGTTGTGACGGCGTACTTCGAGTAGTTTTGGACGAGTTGGTTTTGTGGTTGTGGTGCCTTTTAGTTTCGAGGACGAAACTTTTGTTAGGGAGGTAAGATGTAGTGGCCCCGATCCCCGTGCAGCTTTTTTCCATGATCCTTGTTGTGGAACACCTATTATTAGTGTGTCGGACCCGCAACGCGTCAAATGGACACGTTGGATGGACTCAGAGAGGTTTCTGGATCAAGCATGTCTTTCGACTACTTTCACTGAATTTTAGAAAGGGTTTCAGGTTAATCCGAGGCCGAATTTGGATTCAACGTGAAAAAATGTCGAAATTCGGCTATTCACTTATATTTTTCGGAGTCCGGACACCCGAAAACGGACAACCGAAAGTTTGCAGTGTGATCGGGTGCACAAGGGGAGTCTTGGACCGAGGTGAGGCCACATGGCGGCCCCGGATAGGTGGGCGCAGTGCGCGCGGTCTACGCAAGAGTCGTGGACTGGGGCGGGGCCACGTGGCTGCCTTTGAGTGGACGGCGCTGCGCGCGCAGTCCACGCAGAGGCGCGGGGCAGGCGGGCAGGTGGCCGTACCGCGCGGGGCAGGCGGGCGCAGCGCGCCAGTGCCACGCGTCGCGCGGTGGTTGGCTGGAGCCAAACACCCGTGCGCGTGGGAGGGCCGCGTGGCGCGGCCTGGTTGGCTGCGCTTCGCTGGTGTGTGGGGTAGGCCACGTGGCGTGCCCGGGTGAATCCGGGCACTTCCCTGGCTGTTCCCTGTTCGGCGCCCGGACGTTTTGGGCGCCCGAAAATGTACCCCGAAGTGTCTTCCCCCCTCTTTGGGCTATAAATTGACTTCCTCTCCCTCTCCTTTTCATTTTTTTTGAGGGTCTTTTGAGAGGGGCTTTTGGCAGAGACTTTGTTCTCCGGTGCTCTACCACTTCCATGGATTTGGAGATTTTTGGAAACCACAGCCTCGACGTTTTCTGCGATTCGGCGCACTGCGACGTTCCTCTTCTGGTGGCCGTTTCTATTGCATTTCAGTCCACGATCTCCCCTGGGCTACTCCGAGGGACTTTTTGAGTGATTCTTGCGGCATTGTCTTCACGACAGGTAGGGTTACATTTCTTGTATCTACCACTTCCGCCTGTTTCGAGGTTTTACTAGGTTTTCTGGAGTTTCTTTAAACCCCATTTTTCTATAGCAATTTTTGGACAGTGACGGAGTATTTATGGATTTTCTCGGCCTACGAGTGTCGAAATGAGAAGTATAAGTACTTGATTTGTATCTACACTTCGCGAGGAACGCAACGGTGATTTTATTAGATTTTTTTGAGGACTGTACAGAGGTGAAATCCCTGGGTTTTCTGTGCTGTTTTGCAAAAGAGCAAGTGCTGTTTTGAGGAGCTTTCTTTTATGCCGAGTGCGATACTTTTTGCAGTAGTTCGCAGATTGTGTGTTCTTGGACTCGTTGGAATCGTGGGAACCTGAGGATTATCCACGTTCAGTTGGACCTTTGATCGACGCGCATTTTCAGGTAGGTTGCTTCGTCTCCAAAATCGGTGGACGGTTCCTTAATTCTATTGAATAGTAAGCATGCATGATTATAGGATGTGTTAGAATGCATGTAGAGAGAGAGATGATGCCCTTCTTGTGTTGTTATTGAGATCATGTTGGTTAATGTTTCCTGATCATGTTTTAGTTAAATTAAATGTTATTATTGGAACTTGACCTAGCACCCTGTCATATGCTGCATGTTTAACCAGACTAGTAGAGAACCTTCACTTGGGCTAGGTTTATTTATGCTTTAGACATCCACACGTTATACTCTATCCCTGGACATAGTATTTTCCTCGCCTGGGTAGTGGGCCGAGTGGTCGGTGTTGGAGGATCCCAAAGGATCTAAATAGGTACTATCAAACACCTAGAGGGGGGTGAATAGGTGTAATATTTAAAAAACAAATCTCAGTGCAAAATAAAAACCAATGCGGAAAATAAAAATAGCACACCGAGATATACGTGGAAACTCCAATCCAGGAGAAAAACCACGGGACCAACACGCAATAACAATCCACTAAGAAAAAGAAGAATAACAAGGTGATTACCGACTCCACGGACTCAAACCCCTCCTTCAACTTCTTCGGACCTTGCGCTCACCGATTGCACGTCCACTGCACACGTTCGAATCCACGAACGCCACTCGAATCCACGAGCACACATTTCGAATCCACGAAACGCCTTTAGCACACCGAATCCACGATGCCACGTCGAATCCACGACGCAAACTCAGCCGGTAAGAATATTGGCTTCGATGGTGATCCTTTGCTTAGATTATCAATGAAGAACCATGGATGGAATCTCTAAGCAAAGATTAGATCAATTCGACAAAAGATATGTTCTTGAAAGAACCATCGAATTGACCTAAAAGAGGCTATAAAGAAGAACGGTAAAAACCTAGCCTCTAGGGTTGCTCTCAAGTGTTTTATAAAATAATCGGTATTGGTCACCCGTTCTTGAGAAACCCTAAGTGTCTATTTATAGGTTAGAAACCTTTGGAAAGAGATAAGAATAAAAAACTAACTGTTTCTAGAAATTTTCAGGACGGCGATCCGGATCGGATTTACTGCGATCCGGATCGTCGTAACGTGATAGACAATTCCAGAAAAACAAGGGTTCGGGATCCGGATTGCAAAGCCCGATCCGGATCGTTCATACAATTCAGCAAAATCCCATGTTCGGGATCCGGATCGGAATTGGCCTTTGATCCGGATTGGATTTGCCAATGAACAACCACCCTTCGGGATCCGGATTGGATTGTCTGATCCGGATCCTGAACATGTCCCATGTCCAGTTTTTGATTTTTATGCAATTAAAAATTCATCCAAGTGTTTCTACACTATAAGAAGTATTCGGATCACCAAAATTATTTAGTTAAACATACCTGATCCTTTTGAATACTTTCTTCTTGAGATTGATGTAACTGATCCACAATTCTTCATCTTCAATCTTCAAGACTCAAAACACTGAGTGTCAACTTGAGCTCTTGTTGAATCTTCTCTAAGTCTTCGATTGCTGATTGACAATTTGATCCCTTTAAGACTCCGACTCAACTCACTGACTTGACTCACGAAATATGCCAACACCAAAATGCCGTAACAATCTCCCCCTTTGGCAATTTCGTGACAAAACCCAAAAATACATAAAAACGCTCAAGTCACTCATCTTAAACCAAAAAATCGAAATTCAATGTCATCACCAAAACATTGATTTTCTTTGCGTGAAAGATCCAATAAATACAAAATTACATTTGAACCAAACAGTCCTAGAACATACTCTATGACTTAGGACTTGGAGTCTTAAAGTGATGTAATTCCTGCAAAACAAAACTCCAAACAAAATCAAACGTTAGTCGTTAGAAATTAAAATCCTACATTTGATTCGTCCTTTTGGTTCTTTTGTTTTTCGGCTCTTTCAATCTTTTCTTTATCTCCCCCTATCTTGAGCATCTATGTTCTCCCCCTTTGTGATACGATCATCATTTTCTGTTCTCCCCCCCCTTTTTTTTGTTTGTCCTCTCTTGATGATCTCATCTCCGTCATTTCTCTTCTCCCCCTTTTTGTCACAAATTGTCAAACAGTGAACATACTAGACAAAAGGAAATCTAACAACATTAGTTCATAGAGAAAGAGAGATAAAAGCTCAGTTCCGGTATATAACAAAAATGCAGATTGCGTACCGGTACCAGAAAGCAAAAATCAAATAATTTCTTGAAACAAATCCAGATTTTAGAATCTTTTCAAATACCGATTTGTATTCCATCAAGAAATCAATTTAAGTGCTTTAACCAATGAATTCACACAGATGTCATTCAATCCAATTAATTTCACAAAATTAAAAAGATTTACTCCTAAATCATGAAAAACAAAGATAAAACATTATAAACAGTTTTTCATGTTATATTCATCAAACACAAGTCATCAAAAATAATCTTGAGATCCAAACTCTATCAAGATGTAACGGATTTACAAAGATGACTTACGGAGATTTCCAAATGACATCAATCTTGAATTCTACCCTTTCTTGAGATTGAGGTATATGATCCAAATTTCTTTCATCAGAATAATTTAGAAAAATTCCATAAAAACCAGAAAAAGTATGTAAGCACTTTAGCGCATCAACTTTAAACAAAAGTCATCGTTTCATGCAACAAGAAATAGATTATACCAAATCTATCAAAAATACTCAAAAATGAAACGAAAATTTATGAAAATTAAAACCCTTAAAGTTGAACAACTTCAATCACATCTAACATGATCTTATGCGTAATGCCTTTATCAAATCATCAATTTGGTAAAGAAAATGAAATACCAAGATCAATAGATGTTTGAAATCCCAGATAAGTTAGATAATATATCTAGACAATCTGTTGAAGAGAGTGGCTCTTTGAGCATCTTTCGTTAAAAATCCCACCTTATACCAACCTTGAAATTTGACAGAGTCAAGTATTTCAATCATGCATTTTATTAATCAAAATTGAAAAACCATGCTTGGTATTCATGTGGTAGCTGCACACAGTACTCGGACGACCGAGGTGGTAGCTCTTTCCTCCATGTGGTGGTAGTTTTCACACTCCTCATTGGGATGTAACTCTTTCCACATCTTTTGAGCATTTTACTTTTCTTTGACTCCCCCTCAATTGGCTATCAATTATTTAATATATAAGGTATTCAACCAAAAATTGATCTCGCATTCATACTCGACTAAATAGTCAAATAAGATAATGACTATACCAAGAGATCATTGAGAGAGAAATTGACTTTGATCACTTAAAAGATGAATTAATTAACATAAATGATCATTGCAACATCGAAATATTATGATGTCAAAAGCATAATAGATTTCTAAATGCGTGAAAAGATGCAATTAAAGTCAATATAACCAATGCTCAATTAATGTCCTATGTACAAACATAGATGAAGAACAAAAACACAAAAACAAAACCTAACCTAAGGATTGGTTTCAAAAAGAAATCATTTCAAGGAAAGCATTCCAATTGCCTTATGCAAATGAATAAAACGTTTTTGATCCAAAGGTTTTGTTAAAATATCAGCTAATTGATCTTCAGTTGAAATATATGAAGGTTGAAGAATATTTGATTCAACTAGCTCTCTAAGAAAATGATATCTAAGTTCAATGTGTTTTGTTCTTGAGTGCAACACAGGATTTTTAGAAATGTTTATAGCACTTGTGTTGTCACAAAGAATTTACACAACCGAGATAGATTAAGCATCTAAAGATCACACATGATTTCTAAAATTTGATGCTTATAACTATCAAAAACTCCTATTATGAAGTATCTTCAAGATTATGATTATGGAGTAAAGTTGATAATCCATATAAAATTAATTTGGAGTGAATGAACGTGAAACCCTTTTTATTCAATGCACTTGTTCGTTAAAAACCCTTTTGTTCAAAAACAAAGTATAAAAACAAAGAGCATTGAAAAACATGTAATGCAAAGATTAAGAAAAATATGAAGGGAAAACCAATCAAAGCATTACATACAGTCATAAGCTATTTAGAACTTAAGACAAGGAAAGATATCACCTTTCCGAATCCAAAATCGCTGGATTTTGGGTTGTCTTGATTCGTTGTGGCCGGGGGTTGTCCGCTTTGACTGTTGATCCACCTTAGGTCTTTGCCTCGCAATGATCCACTTGTATGATTGATGTTGTGGCTCGGACCTTTGGTGGGTTGAGTGAACTCCTTTGACTTGATGTGTCTTTTGATTCCGTTGAGTTCGCTCCGTAGATGAAGTTGCCGAAGGATTCTTCTTTCTCTTTTTCGGGCAATTCTTCACCAAGTGTCCTTCAAGTCCACATAGGTGACAAGTTCTTTCTTTCAATTTCATTATGGAACTTGAAGCATGCACAGTTTGGCTCCTTTTAAATTCCAAACCAACCTTGCTTGTTTGACCTAATCCGGACATACAATCTAGTTTCTTGGAACCGGTTGAAAGCCTTTGTATGTCGGATTTGAGTTGATGAACTTGCTTGGTCAAAGCTTGGTTGGTGACATGAATCTCTTCAAACTGCTTTTCAAGAAAACCAATCTTGTCCATATATAATTTTGCGTTCGTCTCCGATTGGTTTAGCTTTTCTTGGAGGATTTTATTGTTATCCAATAAACGTCCTTGTTCCTCCTCGAGATCATGAAGTTTGATCTTTAAAGCTTGATTCTCGTCTTGAACCTCAAGTCGTTGCTTCCTCAACTTCTTGATATGCTTGGCCATCTTCTTTGATTCCGCAAGAAGTTGTTGGTATGCCTCAACGAGTTCTTCTTCGTCCGACTCCCCCTCACTTGATGACTCTCCTCCGGATGTTGATGTTTCATGCAAAATCAAAGGAATAGAGTCAGTGACTAAAGATGATAAGCACAAATTAGAAGAGGGAATTTGAGAGGCATGAAAAGCAACAATTTTTTCTTTTTCCTCTTCACTTGAGGTCGATTCATCGAAACTAGAATCGTCCCAAGTTTTTGCTTGCAAAGCCTTCTTTTTGTATGATTTCTTAGAAGGACAATCCGTTGAAATATGGCCGTAGCCTTTGCATCGATAACATCGGATTTCCCCTTCGAAATCATCTTTTTCTTTTTCTTTAGAAGGTTTTGCAACGCCTTTGAGTTTAGAGGATTTAGAACCCGATGATCCTTTAGATGGTTTCGTGGATGAAGATCCATCGGTTCGATTCTTCCAAAATTTCCGACGAAATTTCTTTGTGATCCGCGCCAATTGTTCTTCAAAATCGGCAAAAGAGATTTCATCGTCGGAACTTGATTCGTCATCTTCTTCCTTTGTTGATTTGAATGCAATACCTGTAAGCTTAGAAGAAGACTTGGAAGAAATTTGATTAGTAGGAAAAGTCATCTCATAAGTTTGTAAAGCACCTACTAATTCCTCTACACTCATCTCATCCGGATGACTAACGGTTTCAATGGCGGTAACCTTTGCCCTAAACCGTTCCGGAAGAGTCCGAAGTATCTTTCTTACAATTTTCGACTCCGGGATCTTTTCTCCTAAATTAGCACATGTATTAATTACATCTTGAAGTCTAGTGTAATAATCTGTAAACAATTCATGCTCTTCCATATGAATAGAGTCAAATTGACTTGTAAGCATCTGGAGCTTTTGAATTTTTACAAGATTAGTACCCTCATGTGTAATTTTGAGAATATCCCAAATTTCCTTCGCGGTTTCACACGCAGAAATTCGTGTAAACTCAGTCGAGGAAAGAGAATTATATAAAGCGTTCATACCTTTCCCATTGTAAGAAGATCTTTCGATTTCCTCTTTGGACCATCTAGAGCGAGGTTTTGGGGTAGTAGAATTTCCTACTTCCTCAACCGGATGCACCCAACCGTATTCCACGGTTTGCCAAACACGCTCATCAATTGAGATGAGAAAAGCTCTCATCCGCACTTTCCAGTATGCATAATTGGTCCCATCAAAAAGAGGAGGTCTAAAAATATTACCACTTTCACCCGACATGATAGATAAACCTAAAACCCGCTCTGATACCAATTGTTGGAGGATCCCCAAGGATCTAAATAGGTACTATCAAACACCTAGAGGGGGGTGAATAGGTGTAATATTTAAAAAACAAATCTCAGTGCAAAATAAAAACCAATGCGGAAAATAAAAATCAGCACACCGAGATTTACGTGGAAACTCCAATCCAGGAGAAAAACCACGGGACCAACACGCAATAACAATCCACTAAGAAAAGAAGAATAACAAGGTGATTACCGACTCCACGGACTCAAACCCCTCCTTCAACTTCTTCGGACCTTGCGCTCACCGATTGCACGTCCACTGCACACGTTCGAATCCACGAACGCCACTCGAATCCACGAGCACACGTTTCGAATCCACGAAACGCCTTTAGCACACCGAATCCACGATGCCACGTCGAATCCACGACGCAAACTCAGCCGGTAAGAATATTGGCTTCGATGGTGATCCTTTGCTTAGATTATCATTGAAGAACCATAGAAGGAATCTCTAAGCAAAGATTAGATCAATTCGACAAAAGATAGATCTTGAAAGAACCATCGAATTGACCTAAAAGAGGCTATAAAGAAGAACGATAAAAACCTAGCCTCTAGGGTTGCTCTCAAGTGTTTTATAAATTCGGTATTGGTCGTTCTTGAGAAACCCTAAGTGTCTATTTATAGTTTAGAAACCTTTGGAAAGAGATAAGAATCAAAAACTTACCTTATCTGGAATTTTTCAGGACGGCGATCCGGATCGGATTACTGCGATCCGGATCGTCGTAACGTGATAGACAATTCCAGAAAAACAAGGGTTCGGGATCCGGATTGCAAAGCCCGATCCGGATCGTTCATACAATTCAGCAAAATCCCATGTTCGGGATCCGGATCGGAATTGGCCTTTGATCCGGATTGGATTTGCCAATGAACAACCACCCTTCGGGATCCGGATTGGATTGTCTGATCCGGATCCTGAACATGTCCCATGTCCAGTTTTTTATTTTTATGCAATTAAAAATTCATCCAAGTGTTTCTACACTATAAGAGAGTATTCGGATCACCAAAATTATTTAGTTAAACATACCTGATCCTTTTGAATACTTTCTTCTTGAGATTGATGTAACTGATCCATAATTCTTCATCTTCAATCTTCAAGACTCAAAACACTGAGTGTCAACTTGAGCTCTTGTTGAATCTTCTCTAAGTCTTTCGATTGCTGATTGACAATTTGACCACTTCAAGACTCCGACTCAACTTACTGACTTGACTCACGAAATATGCCAACACCAAAATGCCGTAACAGTCGGAATTTCTCTTAGTGTGGGATGCATGTTACACTCGTGCTTGGGGGCAGAGTGGAGTCTGGTAGATGTAGCTAGTCTTGTACCTGTGGCGAGAGCCGTTTGGGTAAACGGTGGTCCCGGGTTTTCGAGTTCTTCGATTTATTTGTCGCCGCTGTGTTCGTGGCAGTAGTGTACTAGTGATAGCAGGACCTGGAACCCAGAATCTTTTTGGACACACATGATTTTAGTCAACCAATGTTTTTCTTCCAGACATCGAAGGGTCACTGGAGTCTATTCTTGTCTGATTGGGCGAAGTTATTAGCCCTTCGGGGTTTGAAAATAAAACTTATTTTCTAACTGATTTTTTTTTCCGAAGAGAGCTAAAAATCATTAAAATGGATTTTCTTAAATCAAGATGGTTTTATAAAAAGAAAAAGAACTACTTTTAGTCCTCACCCCGAGGGGGTTCGAGTGAAAATAGTTTTCAGCAATAAATATCACATTTTTCTGTAAACTCCCTCACACGGGAGGGTTCGAGTCATCTGGATTCTAAGGGCTACCTTTTTCTTTGGGTTGAGAACAACGAGAGGCTATGCTTAGAGCCTGTTCTTGTTTGATTTGGGTTGTAGGTTCTTGTCTTTCGGGGTTTCCGGACCCTTCATTGTTGTCGGCTGTGGAGTATACCCAGCTAGTTAGTTTGCATGTTGAGTTGATGTCCTATTTGGGGAGCCATTGGGTTGACAGCGGTCCTGACTGTTCGAGTATTTCCAGCTAGTGAGTTAGAGATGTGATTTGGGCAATGTTGATCTTGTTGATCATTGATTTGGATTATAGCCTGCATGAGCCATATTGAGCTCGACAGAGATGCGCGGATACTTTCCTCGGTAGGGTCGCGCCCCTCGAGTGCCACTCCGGAGCTGGGCCTGTTACTTTACTATCGTGACTTACCGACGCAGTCCTTCTGGCTGGCCAGTTTTGGCAGTCATGGACGCCCTACGTAAGTCCAGTCCTCCGTGGATGTAATGGCAGTTGGTGGGCACAGGTTTGACTGGATCCTATATGGCAGTCACTGTGATTGGGTTGATTGAGTTTTGTGGGTTAGAGTCGATGCATCATTTTCTTCTGTATCACCCCCTTGAGCATTTAGATAGAGGCATAGTAGCTGTAGAGTTATTTCCAGCCTTTCTTTTTTAGTACTATACTTGTCACTTTATACCTCTAGTAGACTTAGTGGGCTGACCGTCGGGCTTTGTGGTAGTACCCACTGAGAATTACGTGTTGGTGTAGTTCTCACACCTGCTGGAGGTTCTGCCCCCTTCATCTTTTCTCTCTTTTGTTTTACAGAGTCTTTTGCGGGAGTTGCTGATCATTCTGTTACTGATCGAGGTGAGAGAGTTGCGAGCTAGTTCCCTACCCGTCCTTGTAGTATAGTGGTACCCTTTTTGGAGCTTTGTAGTACAGTCTGCATGATTATAGTAGATAGTTACTTTTGAGAGTTTTATTTTTGAGAGACTTATGTATTGTGAGGTTCAGACTTGTACTATTTGGAGATGTATTTACTTATTTCAGTAGTTTACTTTTTAGCTCTGATATCTGTATAGCTGTAGTATTATTTCTTGCAGGTTAGATGCTTCGTCTATACGGGGTTTTCCGTATGGGCGGCGTATCTGTTGGCGGGCCCGGGTCACAGTTTCGACCCTGGGACGTGACACGCGGAGCCCGAGGCGACAGGTGCGAGGGGGAGCAGCGCTGGCCTGGCACGGGGGCACGCGGGCTGCGCCACGTGGCGACTCCTCGTTGGTCGCGCCGACGCGACGCGACGCGCAAAGCGACACGTCCCTGGCGTGCGCGTTGACATGGGGGGCCCGGGTGCGGCCACGCGGCGGCCTCCGGTTGGTCGCGCTGGGGAGTGGGCGCACGTGGCACCCACTATAGCTTGCCTAAAGGGATTTCGGGCGCCCGAATATGGGAATCGGGCGCCCGAATCTTGGCGTTTTGGGCTATTTAAAGCCCGAAACGTCCTATTTTTGCCTCTTTTTTCTCTTTAGCTCCATCTGTGAGTGCTTGGGGGAGGAAGAGAGGGCGCGTGGGTATGGTCGTGAGGTGCCGCAAGCTCGCCGTTTGTGTCGTGGAGCGCACGCGAGGTGTCCCTTGGAGCCGGACGGATGTGCGTGCGCAAGTTTGGCAGTGCGTCGACATTAAGGTTGGTTCCGCCTTGTGTTTTGCGGTGTTTTTCGTCACAGTTCTTGAGTTTTGTTGTCGGGGTTTTTCCTTTGAACTCTGTGCCCTCTTCCTTGTTAGGGACCGATGTTGGAGGTGCCGTTTTGCCGCGTAGTTCACCGCCAGGCCTTTTGGTGTGTACCGTTTGCGCGTAGTGAGCGCCGCTGGGCTTTCTGTTTCGAAATAAGGCGTGTTGTTGCGAGAGCCCAATTGCAAGTGCCTACAAGCAATTGGCCGCGAACGAGGTGGGTTGGTTTGATTTCCTCCAAAACTGCGGTTTTCCCACTAATTCTAGTATTGTAGTTTTCAAAATGTTAGAATAGGTGCTATCATTATTGTATCATGATGTTATAGAGTTATTGGACTTTGACTAGCACCCTGACATATGATTTCATGTATTCAGCTAGACTATTAGAAAACTCTCGCTTGGGCTAGGTTCTTTTATATTCTAGTTTCCACCCTTGTATTCCTTTCCTAGACATAGAGCTTTTCTGTCACGCCCCGGGGTCGAAACTGTGACCCGGGCCCGCCAACAGATCCGCCGCCCATACGGGAAGCCCCGTATAGACGAAGCGTCTAACCTGCAAAAAGAAGGATAATACAGCTATACAGATATCAGAGCTGAAAAGTGGACTACAGAAATAAAATAATACAACTTCAAAAGTACAAGTCTGAAACTCACTACAAAAGTCTCTCAAAAATAAAATCCTCAAAAGTAACTAAATAAAACCCTCAAAATTAACTAACAACAATAATAATCCAGCAAACTGTACTACTAAGCTCCAAAAGGGGTATAGCTATACTCGAAGGACGGGTAGGGAACTAGCTCGCGACTACCTCACCTCGATCAGCAATAGAAGTGTCAGCAACTAGAGCAGCAGGAACTGGAAAAGGGGTTCCTAGGAAAAGTCACCACGGCGGGTGTGAGAACTACATCCCACAGTAGTTCTCAGTGGGTACCGCCACCAAGCCCGACGGTCTGCACACTAAGTCTACTAGAGGCATAAGATAATAAGAAAACTGTAATAATGGAAATATAAGCTGGAAAGAGTCTACAACTATCATGCCTCTATCTACAATGCTCAAAGGGTGATACAGATGAAAATGATGCATCGATTCTAACCCAAATACTCAATCAACCCAATCACAGTGACTGCCACATGGGGTCCAGTCAAACCTTCGCCCACCTACTGCCACACTTCTACAAGAGGACGGGACTTATGTAGGGCGTCCGTGACGGCCAAAACTGGCCCAGCCAGAGGGATTGCGTCGACAAGTCGCGATATCAAAGTAACAAGCCCAGCTCCGGAGCGGCACTCGAGGGGTGCGACCCCATCGAGGAAAGTATCCGCGCATCTCTGTCGAGCTCAATATGGCTCATGCAGGCCATAATCCAAATCCACGATCAATCAGATCGACAATGTCCAACTCACAATACTAACCCACTGGCTGGAGGTACTCAACAGCCGGGACCGTCGTCATCCCAACGGCTCCCAAAACAGGACATCCAACTCACAGACGAGAAAGAACCAACCGACACAGTAAGGGTCCGAGAATCCCGAAAGGTCGGTGTCAAGAATCCTAATCAAACAAGAACAGACTCCAGACTCAACCTTTCGAAGTTCTCGACCCCTTATAGTTCGGGAAAACAACTTCCTTGGTAAAACATGCGGAAGAAACCAACCAGGGTCCGAAAGTTTCGGAAGACCAACACCTACAACCCTATCAAACAAGAACAGGTTCCAGGTACAGCCCCCGTAGCTTTCGTCCCGAAATAAGGGAACGGCCCCTAGAACCCAGGTCACCCAAACTCTCTCGGGTGAGGAAGTTTGTAATAAAAGATTGCAGTTATTACTGAAAACTATTTTAATCTGAGAAACCCAATTTAATATATTTTAGTTCTTTAATAAAATCAATTCAAATAAATTTTATTTTTCAAACCTCGAAGGGCTATTTCCTTCACCCAAATCAAACAAGAACAGGCTCCGGTGACCCCTCGAAGTTTGGAAGGAAAAACATTAGTTTATAGAAATTATGTGTGTCCAAAAACAGTCTGGGTTTAGGTCCTGCTATCACTAGTATACCCCTATCACTAACATAGTGACGACAAATAAAACAGAGAAATACGACAACCCGGGACCAACGTTTACCCTACGGCTCCCGCCACAGATATAAGACCAGCTACATCTACCAGACTCCACTCTGCCCCCAAGCACGAGTGTAACATGCATCCCACACTAAGAGAAATCCTTACCACTCAGCCCACTACTCGGGCGAGGAAAATACTATGTCCAGGAATAGAATGTACTGTGTGGATGTCTAAAGCATAAATGAATCTAGCCCAAGTGAGGGTTTTCTACTGGTCTGGTTATACATGCAACATATGACAGGGTGCTAGGTCAAGTCCAATTTGTAGAGTTATTTAGGATCCACAAGGATCTAAATAGGTACTATCAAACACCTAGAGGGGGGTGAATAGGTGTAATATTATAAAAACCAATCTCAGTGCAAAAATAAAAAACAATGCGGAAAATAAAAATCAACACACCGAGATTTACGTGGAAACTCCAATCCAGGAGAAAAACCACGGGACCAACACGCAATAACAATCCACTAAGAATAGAAGAATAACAAGGTGATTACCGACTCCACGGACTCAACCCCTCCTTCAGCTTCTTCGGACCTTGCGCTGACCGGTTGGATATCCACGCAATAACAATCCACTAAGAAAAGAAGAATAACAAGGTGATTACCGTCTCCACGGATTTAACCCCTCCTTCAACTTCTTCGGACCTTGCGCTCCACCGATTGCACGTCCACTGCACACGTTCGAATCCACGAACGCCACTCGAATCCACGAGCACACGTTTCGAATCCACGAAACGCCTTCAACACACCGAATCCACGATGCCACGTCGAATCCACGACGCAAACTCAGCCGGTAAGAATATTGGCTTCGATGGTGATCCTTTGCTTAGATTATCAATGAAGATCCATGGAAAAAATCTCTAAGCAAAGATTAGATCAATTCGACAAAAGATATGTTCTTGAAAGAACCATCGAATTGACCTAAAAGAGGCTATAAAGAAGAACGATAAAAACCTAGCCTCTAGGGTTGCTCTCAAGTGTTTTATAAATGATCGGTATGCTCCCCACGTTTTTGAGAAACCCTAAGTGTCTATTTATAGTTTAGAAACCTTTGGAAAGAGATAAGAATCAAAAACATACCTTATCTGGAAATTTTCAGGACGGCGATCCGGATCGGGATTACTGCGATCCGGATCGTCGTAACGAGATTGACGATTCCAGAAATCCAAGGGTTCGGGATCCGGATCGCAAGGCCCGATCCGGATCGTTCATGAATTTCAGCAACATCCAATGTTCGGGATCCGGATCAGAATAGGCTTGGATCCGGATTGGATTTGCACATGAACTAATACCCTTCGGGATCCGGATTGGATCATCTGATCCGGATCCTGAACATGTCCCATGTCCAGTTTTTGATTTTTATGCAATTAAAAATTCATCCAAGTGTTTCTACACTATAAGAAAGTATTCGGATCACCAAAATTATTTAGTTAAACATACCTGATCCTTTTGAATACTTTCTTCTTGAGATTGATGTAACTGATCCACAATTCTTCATCTTCAATCTTCAAGACTCAAGACACTGAGTGTCAACTTGAGCTCTTGTTGAATCTTCTCTAAGTCTTTGATTGCTGATTGACAATTTGATCCCTTTAAGACTCCGACTCAACTCACTGACTTGACTCACGAAATATGCCAACACCAAAAAGCCGTAACAATCTCCCCCTTTGGCAATTTCGTGACAAAACCCAAAAATACATAAAACGCTCAAGTCACTCATCTTAAACCAAAAAATCGAAATTCAATGTCATCACCAAAACATTGATTTTCTTTGCGTGAAAGATCCAATAAATACAAAATTACATTTGAACCAAACAGTCCTAGAACATACTCTATGACTTAGGACTTGGAGTCTTAAAGTGATGTAATTCCTGCAAAACAAAACTCCAAACAAAATCAAACGTTAGTCGTTAGAAATTAAAATCCTACATTTGATTCGTCCTTTTGGTTCTTTTGTTTTTCGGCTCTTTCAATTTTTTCTTTGTCTCCCCCTATCTTGAGCATCTCTGTTCTCCATGTTCTCCATGTTCTTGAGCATCTTCTCCATGTTCTCCATGTTCTTGAGCATCTATGTTCTCCCCCTTTGTGATACGATCATCATTTTCGTTCTCCCCCATTTTTCATTTTCGTTTGTCCTCTCTTGATGATCTCATCTCCATCATTTCTCTTCTCCCCCTTTTTGTCACAAATTGTCAAACAGTGAACATACTAGACAAAAGGAAATTAGTTCATAGAGAAAGAGAGATAAAAGCTCAGTTCCGGTATATAACAAAAATGCAGATTGCGTACCGGTACCAGAAAGCAAAAATCAAATAATTTCTTGAAACAAATCCAGATTTTGGAAACTTTTCAAATACCGATTTGTATTCCATCAAGAAATCCATTTAAGTGCTTTGAAGAACAATGAATTCACATAGATGTCATTCAATCCAAATTTCTTTCATTAGAATAATTTAGAAAAATAAAAACCAGAAAGAGTATGTAAGCACTTTAGCGTATCAACTTTAAACAAAAGTCATCGTTTCATGCAACAAGAAATAGATTATACCAAATCTATCAAAAATACTCAAAAATGAAACGAAAATTTATGAAAATTAAAACTCTTAAAGTTGAACACTTTCAATTACATCTAACCTGATCTTATGCGTAATGCCTTTATCAAATCATCAATTTTGGTAAAGAAAATGAAATACAAAGATCAATAGATGTTTGAAATCCCCGATAAGTTAGATAATATATCTAGACAATCTGTTGAAGGAGTGGCTCTTCGAGCATCTTTTATCAAAAATCCCACCTTATACCAACCATGAAATATGACTGAGTCAAGTATTTCATTATGCATTTCATCAACATTTTTAAAACAAAAATTTGCTTTGCATTCATGGAGTATCTTTTTTTTTATTTTCTCCATGTGGTGGTAGTTTTCACACTCCTCATTGGGATGTAACTCTTTCCACATCTTTTGAGCATTTTACTTTTCTTTGACTCCCCCTCAATTGGCTATCAATTATTTAATATATAAGGTATTCAACCAAAAATTGATCTCGCATTCATACTCGACTAAGCAATCAAATATGATAATGACTATACCAAGAGATCATTGAGAGAGAAATTGACTTTGATCACTTAAAAGATGAATTAATTAACATAAATGATCATTGCAACATTGAAATATTATGATATCAAAAGCATAATAAATTTCTAAATGCGTGAAAGGATGCAATTAAAGTCAATTTAACCAATGCTCAATTAAACAACTCCTCTAATGAAGTGTCTTCAAGATTATGATTATGGAGTCAAGTTGATAATCCAAGTAAAATTAATTTGGAGTGAATGAACGTGAAGCCCTTTTTATTCAATGCACTTGTTCGTTAAAAACCCTTTTGTTCAAAAACAAAGTATAAAAACAAAGAGCATTGAAAAACATGTAATGCAGAGATTAAGAAAAATATGAAGGGAAAACCAATCAAAGCATTACACACAGTCATAAGCTATTTAGAACTTAAGACAAGGAAAGATATCACCTTTCCGAATCCAAAATCGTCGGATTTTGGGTTGTCTTGATTCGTTGTGCCCGGGGGTTGGTAGCTTTGACTGTTGGTCCACCTTAGGTCTTTGCCTCGCAATGATCCACTTGAATGATTGATGTTGTGGCTCGGACCTTTGGTGGGTTGAGTGAACTCCTTTGACTTGATGTGTCTTTTGATTCCGTTGAGTCCGCTCCGTAGATGAAGTTGCCGAAGTATTTTTCTTTTTCTTTTTCGGGCAATTCTTCACCAAATGTCCTTCAAGTCCACATAGGTGACAAGTTCTTCCTTTCAATTTCTTTGTGGAACTTGAAGCATGCACAGTTTGGTCCTTTTTAAATCCCAAACCAACCTTGCTTGTTTGACCTAATCCGGACATACAATCTAGTTTCTTGGAACCGGTTGAAAGCCTTTGTATGTCGGATTTGAGTTCATGAACTTGCTTGGTCAAAGCTTGGTTGGTGACATGAATATCCTCAAACTGCTTTTCAAGAAAATCAATCTTGTTAATGTGAATTAACGACCATTTCCGATTGATTTATCTTTTCTTGGAGGATTTTATTGTTATCCAATAAAAGCTCTCGTTCCTCCTCGAGATCATGAAGTTTGATCTTTAAAGCTTGATTCTCGTCTTGAATCTCAAGTCGTTGCTTCCTCAACTTCTTGTTAAGTTTGGCCATCTTCTTTGATTCCGCAAGAAGTTGTTGGTATGCCTCAACGAGTTCTTCTTCGTCCGACTCCCCCTCACTTGATGACTCTCCTCCGGATGTTGATGTTTCATGCAAAATCAAAGGAATAGAGTCAGTGACTAAAGATGATAAACACAAATTAGAAGAGGGAATTTGAGAGGCATGAAAAGCAACAAATTTTTCTTTTTCCTCTTCACTTGAGGTCGATTCATCGAAACTAGAATCGTCCCAAGTTTTCGCTTGCAAAGCCTTCTTTTTGTATGATTTCTTAGAAGGACAATCCGTTGAAATATGGCCGTAGCCTTTGCATCGATAGCATCGGATTTCCCCTTCGAAATCATCTTTTTCTTTTTCTTTAGAAGGTTTTGCAACGCCTTTGAGTTTAGAGGATTTAGAACCCGATGATCCTTTAGATGGTTTCGTGGATGAAGATCCATCGGTTCGATTCTTCCAAAATTTCCGACGAAATTTCTTTGTGATCCGCGCCAATTGTTCTTCAAAATCGGCAAGAGAGATTTCATCGTCGGAACTCGATTCGTCATCTTCTTCCTTTGTTGATTTGAATGCAATACCTGTAAGCTTAGAAGAAGACTTGGAAGAATTTTGATTAGTAGGAAAAGTCATCTCATAAGTTTGCAAAGCACCTACTAATTCCTCTACACTCATCTCATCCGGATGACTAACGGTTTCAATGGCGGTAACCTTTGCCCTAAACCGTTCCGGAAGAGTCCGAAGTATCTTTCTTACAATTTTCGACTCCGGGATCTTTTCTCCTAAATTAGCACATGTATTAATTACATCTTGAAGTCTAGTGTAATAATCTGTAAACAATTCATGCTCTTCCATATGAATAGAGTCAAATTGACTTGTAAGCATCTGGAGCTTTTGAATTTTTACAAGATTAGTACCCTCATGTGTAATTTTGAGAATATCCCAAATTTCCTTCGCGGTTTCACACGCGGAAATTCTTGTAAACTCAGTCGAGGAAAGAGAATTAAATAAAGCGTTCATACCTTTCCCATTGTAAGAAGATCTTTCGATTTCCTCTTTAGACCATCTAGAGCGAGGTTTTGGGGTAGTAGAATTTCCTACTTCCTCAACCGGATGCACCCAACCGTATTCAACGGTTTGCCATACCCGCTCATCAATAGAGATGAGAAAAGCTCTCATCCGCATTTTCCAATATGCATAATTGGTCCCATCAAAAAGAGGAGGTCTAAAAATATTACCACTTTCACCCACATGATAGATAAACCTAAAACCCGCTCTGATACCAATTGTAGAGTTATTTAGGATCCACAAGGATCTAAATAGGTACTATCAAACACCTAGAGGGGGGTGAATAGGTGTAATATTATAAAAACCAATCTCAGTGCAAAAATAAAAAACAATGCGGAAAATAAAAATCAACACACCGAGATTTACGTGGAAACTCCAATCCAGGAGAAAAACCACGGGACCAACACGCAATAACAATCCACTAAGAATAGAAGAATAACAAGGTGATTACCGACTCCACGGACTCAACCCCTCCTTCAGCTTCTTCGGACCTTGCGCTGACCGGTTGGATGTCCACGCAATAACAATCCACTAAGAAAAGAAGAATAACAAGGTGATTACCGTCTCCACGGATTTAACCCCTCCTTCAACTTCTTCGGACCTTGCGCTCCACCGTTTGCACGTCCACTGCACACGTTCGAATCCACGAACGCCACTCGAATCCACGAGCACACGTTTCGAATCCACGAAACGCCTTCAACACACCGAATCCACGATGCCACGTCGAATCCACGACGCAAACTCAGCCGGTAAGAATATTGGCTTCGATGGTGATCCTTTGCTTAGATTATCAATGAAGATCCATGGAAAAATCTCTAAGCAAAGATTAGATCAATTCGACAAAAGATATGTTCTTGAAAGAACCATCGAATTGACCTAAAAGAGGCTATAAAGAAGAACGATAAAAACCTAGCCTCTAGGGTTGCTCTCAAGTGTTTTATAAAATGATCGGTGCTCCCACGTTTTTGAGAAACCCTAAATGTCTATTTATAGTTTAGAAACCTTTGGAAAGAGATAAGAATCAAAAACTACCTTATCTGGAAATTTTCAGGACGGCGATCCGGATCGGGATTACTGCGATCCGGATCGTCGTAACGAGATTGACGATTCCAGAAATCCAAGGGTTCGGGATCCGGATCGCAAGGCCCGATCCGGATCGTTCATGAATTTCAGCAACATCCAATGTTCGGGATCCGGATCAGAATAGGCTTGGATCCGGATTGGATTTGCACATGAACTAATACCCTTCGGGATCCGGATTGGATCATCTGATCCGGATCCTGAACATGTCCCATGTCCAGTTTTTGATTTTTATGCAATTAAAAATTCATCCAAGTGTTTCTACACTATAAGAAAGTATTCGGATCACCAAAATTATTTAGTTAAACATACCTGATCCTTTTGAATACTTTCTTCTTGAGATTGATGTAACTGATCCACAATTCTTCATCTTCAATCTTCAAGACTCAAGACACTGAGTGTCAACTTGAGCTCTTGTTGAATCTTCTCTAAGTCTTTGATTGCTGATTGACAATTTGATCCTTTAAGACTCCGACTCAACTCACTGACTTGACTCACGAAATATGCCAACACCAAAAAGCCGTAACAATCTCCCCCTTTGGCAATTTCGTGACAAAACCCAAAAATACATAAAACGCTCAAGTCACTCATCTTAAACCAAAAAGTCGAAATTCAATGTCATCACCAAAACATTGATTTTCTTTGCGTGAAAGATCCAATAAATACAAAATTACAATTGAACCAAACAGTCCTAGAACATACTCTATGACTTAGGACTTGGAGTCTTAAAGTGATGTAATTCCTGCAAAACAAAACTCCACACAAAATCAAACGTTAGTCGTTAGAAATTAAAATCCTACATTTGATTCGTCCTTTTGGTTCTTTTGTTTTTCGGCTCTTTCAATTTTTCTTTGTCTCCCCCTATCTTGAGCATCTCTGTTCTCATGTTCTCCATGTTCTTGACATCTGTTCTCCATGTTCTCCATGTTCTTGAGCATCTCTGTTCTCCCCCTTTGTGATACGATCATCATTTTCGGTTCTCCCCCATTTTTCATTTTCGTTTGTCCTCTCTTGATGATCTCATCTCCATCATTTCTCTTCTCCCCCTTTTTGTCACAAATTGTCAAACAGTGAACATACTAGACAAAAGGAAATTAGTTCATAGAGAAAGAGAGATAAAAGCTCAGTTCCGGTATATACCAAAAATGCAGATTGCGTACCGGTACCAGAAAGCAAAAATCAAATAATTTCTTGAAACAAATCCAGATTTTGGAAACTTTTCAAATACCGATTTGTATTCCATCAAGAAATCCATTTAAGTGCTTTGAAGAACAATGAATTCACATAGATGTCATTCAATCCAAATTTCTTTCATTAGAATAATTTAGAAAAATAAAAACCAGAAAGAGTATGTAAGCACTTTAGCGTATCAACTTTAAACAAAAGTCATCGTTTCATGCAACAAGAAATAGATTATACCAAATCTATCAAAAATACTCAAAAATGAAACGAAAATTTATGAAAATTAAAACTCTTAAAGTTGACCACTTTCAATTACATCTAACCTGATCTTATGAGTAATGCCTTTATCAAATCATCAATTTTGGTAAAGAAAATGAAATACAAAGATCAATAGATGTTTGAAATCCCCGATAAGTTAGATAATATATCTAGATAATCTGTTGAAGGAGTGGCTCTTCGAGCATCTTTTATCAAAAATCCCACCTTATACCAACCATGAAATATGACTGAGTCAAGTATTTCATTATGCATTTCATCAACATTTCTAAAACAAAAATTTGCTTTTCATTCATGGAGTATCCTTTTTTTTTTCTTTTCTCCATGTGGTGGTAGTTTTCACACTCCTCATTGGGATGTAACTCTTTCCACATCTTTTGAGCATTTTACTTTTCTTTGACTCCCCCTCAATTGGCTATCAATTATTTAATATATAAGGTATTCAACCAAACCATTGATCTCGAATTCATACTCGACTAAGCAATCAAATATGATAATGACTATACCAAGAGATCACTGAGAGAGAAATTGACTTTGATCACTTAAAAGATGAATTAATTAACATAAATGATCATTGCAACATTGAAATATTATGATATCAAAAGCATAATAAATTTCTAAATGCGTGAAAGGATGCAATTAAAGTCATTTAACCAATGCTCAATTAACAACTCCTCTAATGAAGTGTCTTCAAGATTATGATTATGGAGTCAAGTTGATAATCCAAGTAAAATTAATTTGGAGTGAATGAACGTGAAGCCCTTTTTTATTCAATGCACTTGTTCGTTAAAAACCCTTTTGTTCAAGAACAAAGTATAAAAACAAGAGCATTGAAAAACATGTAATGCAGAGATTAAGAAAAATATGAAGGGAAAACCAATCAAAGCATTACACACAGTCATAAGCTATTTAGAACTTAAGACAAGGAAAGATATCACCTTTCCGAATCCAAAATCGTCGGATCTTGGGTTGTCTTGATTCATTGTGCCCGGGGGTTGGTAGCTTTGACTGTTGGTCCACCTTAGGTCTTTGCCTTGCAATGATCCACTTGAATGATTGATGTTGTGGCTCGGACCTTTGGTGGGTTGAGTGAACTCCTTTGACTTGATGTGTCTTTTGATTCCGTTGAGTCCGCTCCGTAGATGAAGTTGCCGAAGTATTTTTCTTTTTCTTTTTCGGGCAATTCTTCACCAAATGTCCTTCAAGTCCACATAGGTGACAAGTTCTTCCTTTCAATTTCTTTGTGGAACTTGAAGCATGCACAGTTTGATCCTTTTTAAATCCCAAACCAACCTTGCTTGATTGACCTAATCCGGACATACAATCTAGTTTTCTTGGAACCGGTTGAAAGCCTTTGTATGTCGGATTTGAGTTCATGAACTTGCTTGGTCAAAGCTTGGTTGGTGACATGAATATCTCAAACTGCTTTTCAAGAAAATCAATCTTGTTAATGGGAATTAACGACCATTTCCGATTGATTTATCTTTTCTTGGAGGATTTTATTATTATCCAATAAAAGCTCTCGTTCCTCCTCGAGATCATGAAGTTTGATCTTTAAGGCATGATTCTCGTCTTGAATCTCAAGTCGTTGCTTCCTCAACTTCTTGTTAAGTTTGGCCATCTTCTTTGATTCCGCAAGAAGTTGTTGGTATGCCTCAACGAGTTCTTCTTCGTCCGACTCCCCCTCACTTGATGACTCTCCTCCGGATGTTGATGTTTCATGCAAAATTAAAGGAATAGAGTCAGTGATTAAAGATGCTAAACACAAATTAGAAGAGGGAGTTTGAGAGGCATGAAAAGCAACAAATTTTCTTTTTCCTCTTCACTTGAGGTCGATTCATCGAAACTAGAATCGTCCCAAGTTTTCGCTTGCAAAGCCTTCTTTTTGTATGATTTCTTGGAAGGACAATCCGTTGAAATATGGCCGTAGCCTCTGCATCGATAGCATCGGATTTCCCCTTCGAAATCATCGTTTTCTTTTTCTTTAGAAGGTTTTGCAACGCCTTTGAGTTTAGAGGATTTAGAACCCGATGATCCTTTAGATGGTTTCGTGGATGAAGATCCATCGGTTCGATTCTTCCAAAATTTCCGACGAAATTTCTTTGTGATCCGCGCCAGTTGTTCTTCAAAATCGGCAAGAGAGATTTCATCGTCGGAACTCGATTCGCTATCTTCTTCCTTTGTTGATTTGAATGCAATACCTGTAAGCTTAGAAGAAGACTTGGAAGAATTTTGATTAGTAGGAAAAGTCATCTCATAAGTTTGCAAAGCACCTACTAATTCCTCTACACTCATCTCATCCGGATGACTAACGGTTTCAATGGCGGTAACCTTTGCCCTAAACCGTTCCGGAAGAGTCCGAAGTATCTTTCTTACAATTTTCGACTCCGGGATCTTTTCTCCTAAATTAGCACATTTATTAATTACATCTTGAAGTCTAGTGTAATAATCTGTAAACAATTCATGCTCTCCATATGAATAGAGTCAATTGACTTGTAAGCATCTGGAGCTTTTGAATTTTTACGAGATTAGTACCCTCATGTGTATTTTGAGAATATCCCAAATTTCCTTCGCGGTTTCACACGCGGAAATTCTTGTAATTCAGTCGAGGAAAGAGAATTAAATAGAGCGTTCATACCTTTCCCATTGTAAGAAGATCTTTCGATTTCCTCTTTCGACCATCTAGAGCGAGGTTTTGGGGTAGTAGAATTTCCTACTTCCTCACCGGATGCACCCAACCGTATTCAACGTTTGCCATACCCGCTCATCAATAGAGATGAGAAAAGCTCTCATCCGCTTTTCCAATATGCATAATTGGTCCCATCAAAAGAGGAGGTCTAAAAATATTACCACTTTCACCCATTATGATAGATAAACCTAAAACCCGCTCTGATACCATTGTAGAGTTATTTAGGATCCACAAGGATCTAATAGGTACTATCAAACACCTAGAGGGGGGTGAATAGGTGTATATATATAAAACCAATCTCAGTGCAAAATAAAAAACAATGCGGAAAATCAAAAATCAACACACCGAGATTTACGTGGAAACTCCAATCCAGGAGAAAAACCACGGGACCAACACGCAATAACAATCCACTAAGAATAGAAGAATAACAAGGTGATTACGACTCCACGGACTCAACCCCCTCCTTCAGCTTCTTCGGACTTTGCGCTGACCGGTTGGATATCCCGCAATAACAATCCACTAAGAAAAGAAGAATAACAAGGTGATTACCGTCTCCACGGATTTAACCCCTCCTTCAACTTCTTCGGACCTTGCGCTCCACCGCTTGCACGTCCACTGCACACGTTCGAATCCACGAACGCCACTCGAATCCACGAGCACACGTTTCGAATCCACGAAACGCCTTCAACACACCGAATCCACGATGGCACGTCGAATCCACGACGCAAACTCAGCCGGTAAGAATATTGGCTTTGATGGTGATCCTTTGCTTAGATTATCAATGAAGATCCATGGAAAAAATCTCTAAGCAAGATTAGATCAATTCGACAAAAGATATGTTCTTGAAAGAACCATCGAATTGACCTAAAAGAGGCTATAAAGAAGAACGATAAAAACCTAGCCTCTAGGGTTCTCTCAAGTGTTTTATAAAATCATAGGTATAGCTCCCCACGTTTTTGAGAACCCTAAGTGTCTATTTATAGTTTAGAAACCTTTGGAAAGAGATAAGAATCAAAAACCTACCTTATCTGAAATTTTCAGGACGGCGATCCGGATCGGGATTACTGCGATCCGGATCGTCGTAACGAGATTGACGATTCCAGAAATCCAAGGGTTCGGGATCCGGATCGCAAGCCCGATCCGGATCGTTCATGAATTTCAGCAACATCCAATGTTCGGGATCCGGATCAGAATAGGCTTGGATCCGGTTGGATTTGCACATGAACTAATACCCTTCGGGATCCGATTGGATCATCTGATCCGGATCCTGAACATGTCCCATGTCCAGTTTTTGATTTTTATGCAATTAAAAAAATCATCCAAGTGTTTTCTACACTATAAGAAAGTAGTCGGATCACCAAAATTATTTAGTTAAACATACCTGATCCTTTTGAATACTTTCTTCTTGAGATTGATGTAACTGATCCACAATTCTTCATCTTCAATCTTCAAGACCAAGACACTGAGTGTCCTTGAGCTCTTGTTGAATCTTCTCTAGTCTTTGATTGCTGATTGACAATTTGATCCTTTAAGACTCCGACTCAACTCACTGACTTGACTCACGAAATATCCAACACCAAAAGCCGTAACACATGTGATGACCCAGATCTCCGCAGAGCTGCTGCAGTGCGTTGGGTGGCTATTGGAGGCCTACTTGGTGTGTTGGAAGTGTTTGGGGCTTAATTGGGCACAAGTGTAGGACATCGGGGCTTAAATGGATCATGTGAGTGATCGGCGGACCCCGTGGAGGGTTTAGAAGTGGTTTCGCGCGAAACGGATATTAAAATTGGGCTCCGCGCGAAATTCGGCTAAGAACACATTTCCGGGTGCCTTCCGCAATTTTTAGAGTTGGAATTTGGCAAATCGGACGTCAAATTTGGATTCAGCGCGCGAAAACGGTCAAAATGGACTACCCACTTGTCATTTTTGAGCTCGGGTTACTGTTCACCGCATGCCGGAACAGTGATTCCGCGATCGCCGGCGGCGGCGGCGGCGGCGGGCAGCGCGGAGAGCGGCGGCGCGGCCTCGGGCAGGCGAGAGCGGCGGCGGCAGGTGCGTGGGCGCGGGCAGGGCGCGCGGTGCGCGCCACGCGGCCGGCGTGCACCGGAGCGGGGTGACACGTGGCGTTCCCTTATTGGATTCCTTGCAAGGCGCGGTTCATGGAAATCCTCTGGTGCACGGTGGACCGGTGGAACACGTGGCAGCAGAATCATTGGTTCGGTGTTTGGGGGTGTTGTGCACCGGGTGCAGCGAGTGTGTGGCCTGGACACGTGGCGCGCGGGGATTGGGCGCGTCACTGTGCGCGTGCGGCGGGGTAGGTGGCGTGGCAGGCGGCGGTTTGGCAGGCGTGGCAGGCGGCTGCCGGCTGGCGTGGCGGGCACGGCGGCGAGGTGGCGCACGCGGCGCCACGTGGCGGCCCGCCATTGGCGGGCGCCAACTGCCCCGTTGAGCAGGGTGCGCCACGCGGCGCGAGGTGATTGGCCGGATCCGCTGTCCTGTGTTCGGGGACACGTGTCGGGGCGAGGAGCGGGTCGGACGGTTCGTGGTCCGACCGGATCCGGTGCGCGTTTGGGGCTTTTGTGGGCCGAGCTACTGTTTGGGCCCATTTCGGGGCCCGAAACTTTCGGGCGCCCGAAACCGGGGACCCATTGGTAATTTTGGCATTTGTTTTGTGGGCCTATAAAAGGCAGCCACCTTCCCCTCTTTTCTTTCTTTTTCCGAAGCTTAGAGTGAGAATGGGAGGGAGAGCTCAATATAAAAGTTGTTCCCCTTGATGTTCTTGAGCTCGTGGTGGATCCCCGGAATTTCTGGAAGCTCGGCAACGGCGATATCATTTTTACAGTTCGCCTCGGTTTTCTCTCCATTTCGGCCCATTACCGTTGCAGATCAGTCAAATATTCACTGTGAGCAAACCAGGAGAAATTTTTGGACGATTTCTTCGACAGCGTGTTCCTAAGAGGTAAGGCTTCGATTTTCGTGTTGATTGCTTCGCTCCGTTTTGCACTCTTGGCACGTTTCCCGAGACATCTTTGACCCCCCATTTTTCTGTGTTGGATTCTGGACACCACCGGCTTGCCGATTTTATATCTCAGCCTAGGAACATCGGATCAAGGCGTTTCAGGACTCGATTTTTATCTACTCGACGCGATAAACACAGTGGTTTTTTTTTGGGATTTTTGGAAATTGTTTCGAAAGTGATAATTAAGATTTTCTTGGACAGATTGCTACAGGAATTTTGATTTGGAAGGTTTTGAGGTGTAGCGGTGTTTTATTTTTATCTTGGTCTACAGGTATCAGATCTGGGCGTTTAAACAGTCGTTTTGGGGCTACTTTTCGCGAGGAACGCGACCGTGAATTTTCTGGATTTTCTTGTGAACTGGACAGAGGTGATATTTAGCCTTTTTGGGGGCTGATTTTGGACAGTGGAAATTGTACAGCTTTGGGATTAATTGTACGCATTGTTCTGTGCAGTGGGACACAGTTTTCGGTGGATGGCTGTGTTAGAGGACTGCGGGCAGCGAGACGTTCTTTTGATGTTATGCGCGCTTTTCGAGGTGGGTGTTGTTGCTTGCCTCTACATCGACTTACTCACTAAGTTTATTAGAAACCCCACTATTGATGTATTTTTGATATCATGCATATTTGACTGAGATAAATGTGAGCCTATCATCTGAGATTAATTTTGTGGATTGAGCATGTTGGGGATACATTGGGATAATATTGCTGTTGGAACTTGATCATGGAATAATTTAATAGTGATAGTTAACATGCCGATTAGCACACAAATCTTATGAAAATTAGGATAAATGGACTAATTGTTGGGACATCCGACATATCCTGTGCGGGTTTCCCTTGGGATTTATTATGATTCAGGGTTATAACATGTGTAGTCGACTGATGATTTTTGCCTGATGGTTATATTTAATGGGATATTATTAATTGTTACACATATAGAGCTGTTATTTGACTTTCTCTCTCTTTTACATTGCATGAGGACTTATGCATGCTTGTTTGGACATCTAGATAGGCCACTATTTTATTGCTACACTATCATATTGGGATTTGACTTAGGAGAAACCATGATTGCTTTCTTTCTCCTTTTTATTTAGACTTTTGAGTCATGTTGCTCGTGTTCGAGCAGAGGGTGGGGATAGTGTAGCTCGACCATAGGGTCAGAGACAGGGTGTACTTTGTGTTGGATTGTGGGTTATTGCGACAACCGCGGACAGTAGGCGGTTGACCGGATCTCGATTATTTTACCCAACTGTGGGTTGTGGGTTGTTGCGGTGACCGCGGACTTTGGGCGGTTGACCGGATGTTTACTATTGCATCAGATTGGGTATCAGATTTCTCTAGTGGATGGTATTTCCCACTTTTTGAGTATATTGCATCGAGTGGGTTCATTAGTGGACGGAGTTTCCCACTTTGATCATAGTCATGATCCAGTCCGCTATTGTGAGACAGTGGTACAGAGATTATACAGTGATACTTTACTCGTGTGGGTCGCTCCCTCGAGTGCCACTCCGGAGTAGGCTTTACACAGTGCCAGGCGCGGGCACCATGGTGTTGTGATACTGTTGGGATTTCGGAGTCTTATGTGCTGGGCCCTACTGAGTTCTTGAGTTCGACAGCAGAGCAGGCAGTACCAGTAATTACTGGTGGCACTAGATTGAGTCTATTTGGTCAGATACTGTTTCCTGATGCATTCATACCGTCATTTCCTTCGGTATTGCATTTAGAGGCATACTTGTTGTGGTTTCCCCTTTTATTCAGTAGTTCTGTTTACAGCTTTACCACTTGTCCCTTTTCTTGCCTCTAGTAGACTTAGTGGGTACGCCGGAGCTTGAGGCTTTACCCACAGGGGGAGGCTACTGGTTTACTAGTGGTTCTCACCCCTATTGTTGTTTTCCCTTTTTCTCCCCCCCTGTTTTGCAGAGTCCTCTTCGGGAGTTGCTGATCTTCGATCGTTGTTCGAGGCGAGGGAGTCACGAGCTAGATCTTTACCACCCGAGGAGTGTAGCTGTATCCCCTGGTTGAGATTCCTGGTAGCTTGTTGGCTGGTTTTAACTGTTTTATTTGGAGTGAGATCTTTTTGTATTTGGAGAGACTGATTACTATAGTTTTAGTTTATCTCCTTTTATAGTTGAGAGATGCTGTACTGAGGACTTGTATGATGATTATCTGTATTTGAGGAAATGGATATTGTACTTTATTTCATGTTGTACAGTGATTGGATTTATTTTACAGCATTTTATTTCAGCTCTGATATTTGTGTAGCTATAGTACTATCTTGTGCAGGTTAGACGCTTCGCCTATGCGGGTTTTAGCATAGGTGGCGGATCTGTTTGCGAGCCCGGGTCGCAGTTTCGACCCCGGGGCGTGACAGATTAGGTTGTTATCAGAGCTTAGGGATAGTCAGTTGGGCCTGTAGAAACCCGAGGCTTATGGTTGGACACTATGTGACTTCGTGAGAGTCGTGATTTTAGCGGG
>CM054936.1:6514875-6612007 GCA_029168755.2 Tillandsia fasciculata
GTCTTTTTCCGCAGTTGTTTGTTGATTTACCCCTTTCCGCATTTATAACTTGTCTTACCGGAACTCAGATTTGGACGTGCAAGCTACCGTTGCGAAGCTATCGACGCGAGGATCGCCGTGGTATTTTTCTGGGAATTTTCTGGGCACTTTCTGCAGGTGAAAATTTAGCAGTTTTGGGACAGATATTGTATGTGATTATAAGAGCATTATTTGGGAGCCTAAGTGTATTTAGTGGATTTTGTATTGTACCAGGAGTGTTGCGGGTGTGCTGAACTTGTTGGAGCAAGGGTTTGGAGTTTCTGGTATTTTCAGCTGTACGGACCGGACAGTTCGCACTTCAGGTGGGTGGTTGCTTTACTCCCTCTTTTCTGATATACCCACTAGGAATATTAGAGTGATCCCCTTTATTGGACATGTTGAATGGTCACCTAATGAACATGCATGCTTAACTAAATAATTGTGAGCCTATCATATGAAAATATGTTATATTGGGAACTTGATATGTTGGAACTTATACATGCTTATGGACATCGTTTTAGCATTTAACCTTGCATGGGGGGGAATGTACTTTCATATGGTGATACTGTGAGGTGTCTTGCGGAAGGGTACCACTTGAGGATATTTTGGACAGGCATAGGGGATGGTTTATATGAGGGTGATTAGCAGATTATGGACAGGTGTGGTCGGATTATGATTTTAGCATGATGATTATACCCAGGTGAAGCTATTAATTGATACACTGGTCGAACCACTATTTGTCACTTTTTCTCCTTTCTCTCCTGAGGACATAGGCTGGCTTATTTGGACATTTTGTAGGGCCATTTCTTATCGCTACACTTTATGTTGGGATTTGTTTTAGAAGAAACCCTATTTGCTTCTTCTCCCCCTATTCTTTAGTCAGGTGACTATGTGTTGCTCGGGTTTGAGCAGGGGATTGGCATTGTGTAGCCGGGGCCTAGATTTTAGCTTCTGGGGTATTATGGCTACCGCGGATAGTAGGCGGGGACCAGATGTCATATGTGGGACATGTTTGTGATCATGGGTGTTGTTGTGAACCCTACTTTTGATTACCCTCTAGGCATTGGAGTAGCTTCTATGATTAGAAGGCTGATTAGTAAATTGTGGGCTTTGGGCATGCATTTTAGACAGGCACAGGCTATCTTTTATTTACTACTCTTATACTTTTATCAGCATGCTTTAGCAAGGTAAAAACTTCTCGACTTCTCTTTTATATTATATCATCTTGGGACATTTGCATGCTTGTATGGTCACCTAGATAGGCCACCTTTTTTTGCTACACTATCATGCTGGAATTGACATAGGAGAAACCCTTTTTGTTATTCTTTTCTCCTTTCATTTGAGGCTCAGGGTATTTGCAGCTCGTGCGCGAGCAGGGGGATGGGATAGTGTAGTCAGGTTCTTGGGTTTTGGGACAGGCAGGGTGGCAGGGTATTGCGGCAACCGCGGACATTGGGCGGTTGACCGGAGGTTTCTTATGCATCAGATTGGGTATCAGGTCTCTAGTGGATGGAGTTTCCCACGTGTTTGTCTATCTTGCATCAGGTTGAGATCGGGTCTTTCTAGTGGATGGGTTTTCCCACTTTGATCAGAGTCATGATCCAGTCCTGCTATTATGATACTGGTACAGAGATGTTACTGAGATACTTTACTCGTGTGGGTCGCTCCCCTCGAGTGCCACTCCGGAGTAGGCTTTCCACGGTGCAGAGCGCCGGGCACCATGCTGGGTTTTGAGTCCTTGGGACTCCTTTGCTTCGGTGTTATGCGTAGGCTGGCATACCCGTCGCGGCAGCAGGCAGTACCAGTGTTTACTGGTGGTCAGATTGGGTTATTCTGGCAGACATTTATTTTCTGATGCATACATTCAGCTATTCTATTAGCTCGGCATTTTAGAGGCATTCTAGTGGTAGCTTTTCATCAGGAGTCTTATTCTTTTTAGCATACCACCTTTGTTTCCTTTTGCCTCTGGTAGACCTAGTGGGCGTGTCAGAGTTGAGGTTTTACCCACTAGGGGAGGCTACTGGTTTACTAGTAGTTCTCACCCCCATTCTTCTTTCCTCTTTTCTTTTCCCTTGTTTTGCAGTGTCTTCTGCGGGTGCTACTGGGCTTTCAGTGGCGGGTCGAGGAGAGAGGACGGCTGAGTAGATAGATCTCGAGGCAGGATGAGCGTGTTAGCTGGACTGTTGGTGTACCCATGTTTTCCTCAGACGGTTGTACTTTCACTTTGGGACTGGCTTTTGCCAGCAGGTTGTATTTATTATTTTGTGAGCTGGGAGAGACTGATGTATCATTTATACAGATGTATTGTATTTTTATTTCCAGCTTCAGTCTGAGATGTATTAGTTTTAGTTCAGCTCTGTTTTTATTGCTCTTTTATTATATCTTTTATATCTGAGCAGGTTGTTGACGCTTCGTGTACACGGGAAATACCGTGTGCACGGCGGATCTGTAGACGGGCCCGGGTTCTGGTTTACACCCGGGGCGTGACAGTTACTTTTGAAAGTTTTATTTTTGAGAGACTTATGTATTGTGAGGTTCAGACTTGTACTATTTGGAGATGTATTTTCTTATTTCAGTAGTTTACTTTTTAGCTCTGATATCTGTATAGCTGTAGTATTATCTCTTGCAGGTTAGATGCTTCATCTATACGGGATTTTCCGTATGGGCGGCATATCTGTTGGCGGGCCCGGGTCACAGTTTCGACCCAGGGGCGTGACATGCGGAGCCCGAGGCGACAGGTGTGAGGGGGAGCGGCGCTGGCCTGGCACGGGGGCACGCGGGCTGCGCCACGTGGCGACTCCTCGTTGGTCGCGCCGACGCGACGCGACGCGCAAAGCGACGCGTCTCTGGCGTGCGCGTTGACATCGGGGGCCCGGGTGCAGCCACGCGGCGGCTTGCGGTTGGTCGCGCTGGGGAGTGGGCGCACGTGGCACCCACTATAGCTTGTCTAAAGGGATTTCGGGCGCCCAAATATAGGAATCGGGCGCCCGAATATTGGCGTTTTGGGCTATTTAAAGCCCGAAACGTCCTATTTTTCATTCTTTTTTCTCTTTAGCTCCATCTGTGAGTGCTTGGGGGAGGAAGAGAGGGCGCGTGGGTGTGGTCGTGAGGTGCCGCAAGCTCACCGTTTGTGTCGTGGAGCGCGCGCGAGGTGTCCCTTGGAGCCGGACGGATGTGCGTGCGCAAGTTTGGCAGTGCGTCGACATTAAGGTTGGTTCCCCGCCTTGTGTTTTGCGGTGTTTTTCGTCACAGTTCTTGAGTTTGTTGTCGAGGTGTTTCCATTTGTACTCTGAGCCCTCTTCCTTGTTAGGGACCGATGTTGGAGGTGCTGTTTTGCCGCGTAGTTCACCGCCAGGCCTTTCGGTGTGTACCGTTTGCGCGTGGTGAGCGCCGCTGGGCTTTCTGTTTCGAAATAGGGCGTGTTTGTCACGCCCCGGGGTCGAAACTGCGACCCGGGCTCGCCAACAGATCCGCCACCTATGCTAAAACCCGCATAGGCGAAGCGTCTAACCTGCAAAAGATTGTACTATAGCTACACAAATATCAGAGCTGAAATAAAATGTTGTAAAATAAAATCCAATCGCTGTACAACATGAAATAAAGTACAATATCCATCTCCTCAAATATAGATAATAATCATACAATGTCCTCAGTACAGCATCTCTCAACTATAAAAGGAGATAAACTAAAACTATAGTACATCAGTCTCAACATCCTCAAATCACAAATACAAAAGATCTCTCTCCAAAGAAAACAGTAAAAACCAGCCAACAGCTACGAGGAATCTCCAACCAGGGGATACAGCTACACTCCTCGGGTGGTAAAGATCTAGCTCGTGACTCCCTCGCCTCGAACAACGACCGAAGATCAGCAACTCCAGAAGAGGACTCTGCAAAACAGGGGGGAAGAAAAAGAAAGGGAAACAACAATGGGGGTGAGAACCACTAGTAAACCAGTAGCCTCCCCCTGTTGGTAAAGCCTCAAGCTCCGGCGTACCCACTAAGTCTACTAGAGGCAAGAAAAGGGACAAGTGGTAAAGCTGTAAACAGAACTACTGAATAAAAGGGGAAACCACAACAAGTATGCCTCTAAATGCAATACCGAAGGAAATGACGGTATGAATGCATCAGGAAACAGTATCTGACCAAATAGACCCAATCTAGTGCCACCAGTAAAACTGGTACTGCCTGCTCTGCTGTCGAACTCAAGAACTCAGTATCTCCACTGTCCAAATGACCGACCCAACGGCTGACCGGAACCCAACACGGTCTAAAGCCTACTCCGGAGTGGCACTCGAGGGGAGCGACCCACACGAGTAAAGTATCTCTGTAACCAATGTCTCACAATAGCAGGACTGGATCATGACTATGATCAAAGTGGGAAACTCCGTCCACTAATGAAACCCCGATCCGATGCAATAGTACTCAAAAGTGGGAAATACCATCCACTAGAGAAATCTGATACCCAATCTGATGCAATAGTAAACATCCGGTCAACCGCCCAAAGTCCGCGGTCACCGCAATAACCCCCAACCCACAATTGGGTAAAATAATCAAGATCCGGTCAACCGCCTACTGTCCGCGGTTGCCGCAATAACCCACAATCCAACATCAAGTACACCCTGTCACTGACCCTCAGGTCCCGGCTACACTATCCCAAACCTCTGCTCGAACCCGAGCAACATGACTCAAAAGTCTAAATAAAAGGAGAAAGAAAGCAATCATGGTTTCTCCTAAGTCAAATCCCAATATGATAGTGTAGCAATAAAATAGTGGCCTATCTAGATGTCCAAATAAGCATGCAAAAGTCCTCATGCAATGTGAAAGAGAGAGAATGTCAAATAACAGTTTTACATGTGTAACATTAATAATATCCACATAAATATAACAATCATGCTAAAATCATCAGTCAACTACACATGTAAATATCCCTGATCCATAATAAATCCCAAAGTGGCACCCGCACAGATATGTCATTATGTCCCAACAATTAATCCATTTAATCCACTTTCATAAAATCTAGGTGCTAATATAGCATGTTAATTATCACTATTAAATTATTCCAATGATCATGTTCCAACAAAGCCCAATATTATCCCCAACATGCTATATCCACAAAATTAATCTCAGATGATAGGCTCACATTTATATCAGTCAATCATGCATGATAATCAATCAATATGCTCAATAGTGGGGTTTTCTAATAAACTTAGTGAGTAAGTCAGAAGTAGAGGCATGCAACAACCACCCACCTCGAAAAGCGCGCACAACACCAAAAGAGACCTCTCGCTGCCCGCTGTCCTCTAACACAGCATCCACCAAAAACTGTGTCCCACTGCACAGAACACTGCGCACAATTAATCCCAAAACTGCACAATTCCTACTGTCCAAAATCAGCCCCAAAAATGGCTAAATATCACCTCTGTCCAGTCCTCAAGAAAATCCAGAAAATTCACGGTCGCGTTCCTCGCGAAGAGTAGCCCCAAAACGACTGTTTAAACGCCCAGATCCGATACCTGTAGGCCAAGATAAAAATAAAACACCGCTGCATACTCAAAATCTCCACACAGAATTCCTGTAGCAATCTGTCCAAGAAAAGCTTAATTATCACCTTCGAAACAATTTCCAAAAATCCCAGAAAAATCACCACTGTGTTCCTCGCGACGAGTAGATCAAAATCGAGTCCTGAAACGCCTTGATCCGATGTTCCTAGGCTGAGATATAAAATCGACAAGCCGGTGCTGTCCAGAATCCACACAGAAAAATGGGGGTCAAAGATGCCTCGGGAAACGTGCCAAAAGTGCGAAACGGAGCGAAGCGATCAACACGAAAATCGAAGCCTTACCTCTTAGGAACACGCTGTCGAAGAAATCGTCCAAAAACTCCTCCTGGTTTGCTCACAGTGAATTTTTGACTGAACTGCGACGGTAATGGGCCGAAATGGGAGAAAACCGAGGCGAACTGTAAAATGATATCGCCGTTGCCGAGCTTCCAGAAATTCCGGGATCCACCACGAGATCAAGGACATCAAGGGGAACAACTTTCATATAGAACTCTCCCTCCCATTCTCTCTCTAAAGCTCGGAAAAGGTGAGAAAGAGGGAGAGGAGGGGGTATTTATAGGCCCAACAAAACAATTCAGAAATGACCATGTGTCCCCGGTTTCGGGCGCCCGAATCTTTCGGGCCCCGAAAGTGGGGCCCGGCCCAACACTGTTCGGCCCGGACCCGGCCCACCACGTCGCCCACACGCGAACAGGGATTGGCCCACCGCGCTGCGCCGTCCGCCGCCCCGCGCCGACACGTGTCGCCGAACAGCGACCGGTCGCGCCAGTGCGTCCGCACGCGCCGCCTGCGCCGCCAGGCCGCAGCCCGAGTGGCTCGCCGTGCACGTGGCCGCGCGCCATGCCGGCCTACCAGTGGCCGCCACGTGTCCACCCCGGCCACCGTACACCACCTGGCGCCGTGCTCCAAGTCGCGCACCGACCAATCCACCACCTGCCACGTGTCCACTCCATCCAATGGAACCGCCACGTGGCACACCATCAGCTGCACCACGTGCTGCCGCGCCACGTGTCCGGCCTGCCCGCCTGCCCGGTGCACAGTACCCCCAACCAATGGAAGCCGCCACGTGTCTCACACTGCCACCTGCACCCCGTGTAACTAAACCTTGAACCGAACCAATACGCAACTGCCACGTGGCCCCCCTCCGGTGCACGCTGGCCCGTGGACCGCGCGACCGCGCGCCTGCCCGCGCGCCCTGCCCGCGCCACGCGCCCTGCCCGCCGCCGCTCTCCGCCTGCCCGAGGCCGCGCCGCCGCTCTCCGCCGCTGCCCGCGCCGCCCCGCCGGCGATCGCCGGAAACACTGTTCCGGCAGTGAACAGTAACCCGTGCTCAAAAATGACAAGTGGGTAGTCCATTTTGACCGTTTTCGCGCGCTGAATCCGAATTTGATGTCCGTTTTGTCAAATTCCAACTCTAAAAATTGCCGAAGGCACCCGGAAAGGTGTTCTTAGCCCAAATTTCGCGCGGAGCCCAATTTTAATATCCGTTTCGCGCGAAACCACTTCTAAACCCTCCACAGGGTCCTCCGATCACTCACATGATCCATTTAAGCTCGAAGTCCAACACTTGTGCCCAATTATGCCCCAAACACCTCCAACACACCATGTAGGCCTCCAATAGCCACCCCAACGCACTGCAGCAGCTCTGCGGAGATCCGGGTCATCACATCCTCCCCCACTAAAAGAAAGTTTCATCCTCGAAACTAAAGTCGTTCCTCAACACGGAATCTCAACCAAATAAAAGGGGGGTAAATATCCAATCATCCACCACTCAAGCTCCCAAGGCTGACAAATACCTCCTCCAGAGACTCGATGCGGTCCTCCGGTCTCTAACTAGAACAAAATAAAGGCGGGCACTCCAGAAAACCGTACCAACTCAACCAAGTACAGCTGGGCTAACCGCTCGAGCTACCAAGTAATCTGCATCGGTACAAGCCTCCGCTCCTCCCAGGGCCTCAGATAATCTAACCACAAGTCCATCGGCACACCAGCTCGATCCAAGTACCTCTGTACTCCCGAGGTACCCAATATAAGTCCTCCAACTGATCACGTAAACTCTGATCTCTAATCCAAAAACCATCAGGGTGTAGCAACACCTCCCCAACTCTCCGGCATCAGCACACAACTATAAGCAGTCGAGAGAACCAGATCGCAAATCAATCTTCGAGAAGATCCAGTACCCTTGCAGCTGGTAAATCCAATCCTCCAGGCTCGAAAAAGGGTACCTGCTCCAGACGATCACTTCATCAAATTTCGGGAGTTGTGTCCTCAACTCCCAAACCAGTGACACGCTAGGCAACTCCGAAAGGAAAGAGCCCTACCAGGAGGGGGTCCTCGCCGGGTCGCTCCCAAATCTTGACCATCCGAGCGAACCATTCAGCCGCGGTCTATCATCCAAAGAGTCCTCAGTGACACCACCATACGCCACGTTTGCCTCGACAGTCCACACAGCGCCAGCTGTGGCATCATCAAACTCGACCCCAGACAGCTTTCCTGCTCCAGGTATCCGTCATCTCTGTGGCCTTGTCGGGGTAATAGTGAATGCTCAACATAACCCAATGTAATTCCACAGTCGCTAATGAGGCATCACTAAAACTCACAGATTTCTCTCCCAACACTGGAAATACTAGCATCAGGCGCTGGTATCAATCTCATCATCCAATTGCCAAGCTCTCCTGACACTATCCAGTCCAAGAAGCTCCTACCTCAACAAATAACTGCCGGTCTCAGCCATTCTCGCATAGCATCCATTTTGGCCGGATTTCCACCACCGCCTCTTATGGCTAGACTAAGTGATCCAAAAAGATATGCTCTCGAAGCTAAAACTTGTACCACAACAACTTGGCATACAGCTTCTTCCTCACAGACCTTGTTACACCATCTACAAGTACTCCACCAGCTCTAAACCATACAGAGATGGGGTAAAATCAAAATATCCCAGAAGAATACCTTCAATAATTTTTTCAAGTGCAGCTGAAACACGCAATTCCTTAAATCCTAAGATGACAGGGCCTTAGTCATTTCATTTGTCCTCACTGCACTTATAATGCCCCTACCGGGTCCCAAACACCATCTTGGCGAAATACTCAGATGTATAATCCCAAAAGATACATGCATCCTAAGCAAACAACTGTCGGGGTATAACTCCATCAAAAGGTCCTAATAATATCCAAACTTGCCTGCGGTCACACCACACAAGGACCCTCATTGTCGTGTGTCAACGACGTGGCACTAGATCGAACAGACCCTCGATCCATCAGATCCTGCGACTACGCCATCAGCTCTCTCAGCTCTACAGGTGATATCCAATGAGGTGCTATCGGGGTTGGCGTGGATCCCAGAACCACGTCAATCGCAATCTCAATCTCCCTAACCGGCGGCATCATTATCAGCTCCGGTGGAATCACACCCGGGATCTCACGATAACAGGGATATCCTTGCGTCCCGGTGCCGCCGTAGGCACCTCGCGCATAGTCGCTGCAACCTGTGTGCTCTGACTGTCTCAATGAACAAGTCTCTAATGTCTGCTTGCAGAAGATCATAACCTTCTCTCTCCGCAGTCATACACCATGTGGCACTGTGCCAACCAATCCCACGCACTGGGTCAAACACTGACCAGGTACAAATACCAATAAGTCTGCCGATACCACTCGAGGTCTCAACTGCACTGGACATGATCCACAAACCTCCTCCACATGCACCACACCAACAGGAACCTGTACCTCTAGTGCATGTGGTAACAAATCTGCCCCTAGCCCATGCAGGAAAGCAGCAGGCTCTAACTCCGACTGTTGTGATGAAATCACACCTGCGACGACCCGATCCACTACCTTGGTGCCCTCCGACCCGGCGGTACGGACTCATCCGCTTAACGCAAGTGGTCGTCGCTCAGTCTGCCAGAAAATCAAGACTATCCACAAAAGGAGCACAATTCTCCGCCTTTGCTCACACTGAGGCGATGAATACGGTCCTCCGCAGACAATAAATCCACGCTACCGCTGCGCCACTCTGGTAACGATGCTGATGCTGCCACCGGGGTCCACCTGACCTCTGACATCTCAGAAAATCCATTATTGCAATCGTCATATGACAAAACACAATTGATTCATGCAATTCCTCATTCAATTATCCTTACTCAGCGCACCCCTCAAGCACATCTATTGTACCCCAAACACGAATGTTATCAATCACAAAGGGTAACCTTCCTTTGGGTAAGCTTTACATAATCCGTCCACAAGGATATCCACCATCCAGGAAAGGAAAACGAAAGTGCCTCTGCCAGCCGATCTGTCCCCCAACACTTAGCGCCAGGCGCCTCTATCCAGAACTCGCCTCTGGCGGCAGATCCCTATCCAAAGGAACTGCAACAGTACGCTCCATACACAATGCCTACTCTATCGAGGCATCCAAAATCCAAAATCCAAAACAGAGGGATCAGATAAACTAAAAGGGTATTCTGGCGCAATCCACTCCCTGTCGCACACATCCTACGCGCTTCGTCCCTCGAAACCTGGAGCGTACAGTTCAACAACTGCCTCAACTCTCTAGCACAGGGAGACCCTCTGTCACGCCCCGGGTGTAAACCAGAACCCGGGCTCAACCACAGATCCGCCGTGCACACGGTATTTCCCGTGTACACGAAGCGCTGGTAACCTGCTCAGATATAAGAAATATAATAAAGGAGCATACAACAGAGCTAAACTAAAACTAATACATCTCAGACAAATGCTGGAAAATAAAAGTACAATAAAACTCTCAAATAAGTACATGTGTCTCTCCCAGCTCACGAAATAAATACAACCAGCTGGCTGAAGTCAGACCCAAAATAAAGGAACATACAACTGTCTGAGTGTACAGGGGATACATCAAAACTACAAAGCTCGAGATCGGGGAAGTAGCTATCTAATCAGCGATCCTCTTACCTCGATCCTGGGTAGAGGGTCCCGCAACTCCCGCAGAGGACTCTGCAAAACAAAGGGGGAAAAGAAAAGAGAAAACAGTGGGGGGTGAGAATTACTATAAAAACAGTAGCCTCCCCTAGTGGGTAGACCTCAAACTCAGACATGCCCACTAGGACTATCAGAGGCGAAGATAAAAACAAAGGTGGTGAGCTACAAGTACACTACTGATGAAGAGCTACCACTAATATGCCTCTAAGATGCCTAGCTAAAAGAATAGCTAAAAGTATGCACCAGAATGTCAAAAACTACCTGACCAACCCAATCAAAACACCAGTAACACTGGTACTGCCTGCTCTGTTGTCAACTCAAGAACCCAATATCTGATCGGCACACGGCACGATCCCAAAGTATCCAATCGACCGGCACACGGCTCGGCCCTAAGCCTACTCCGGAGTGGCACTCGAGGGGAGCGACCCACATGAGTAAAGTATGTAACCAAAAGTATCTGATGTAGCAGGACTGGATCAAGACTCTGAACAAGTGGGTAAGACCGTCCACTAAAGAAGCCCGATCCCTCAGTTCCAATCTGATGCAATAATAATAATAAGCCGGTCAACCGCCCACAGTCCGCGGTTGCCGCGACACCCAACCATCGATCCCCGACTATCCCAACTCTGAACATCTGACTACACAATCCCCTAAGACTAGACAACAGGAGAACGAATAAAAAGCATGGTTTCTCCTAAGTCAATTCCAGCATGTTTGTGTAGCAGAAAAAGGTGGCCTAGCTAGATGACCATTCAAGCATGCAAAGTCCTTTATTTGATAGAATCGTTTTAATTACTCTAACTCTTACAAAACTAAGAGCTTAGAACCTCCAATGTACATGTGGCATGATATGTGATACATGATACAATTTAGATGCATAATCTACTAACAAGTAATCCTTTCAACAACATGAATTCTAACCACATGCCCAAACCTTCCCTTAAACATACGACATGATATGGTTTTAATATTATTTCCAAGTGATTAAACTGCATATCTATAGCATGGAAACACAACTTACTAACTTGTAGTTTTCTAACGATGCAAATATTCACAAAGAAACCATAATCTCATACAAGCATGCTAGATCCATTCACAGTTTTTGTCACGCCCCGAATCCGCCAATTTGTACGGTTCGGGCACGCCAACAGACCCGCCAATCGAGTATGACCTTTCACTACCCGAAAGGAACGGTAACAACCATAGTAACACATCAAGTGTACGCGGAAGCTCAATATCAGAGTACTAAAAATCACTACTAATTTGGATTTTTGCAACAACTAAGGCGAAATTGGAAGCATGCAAGAGTGAACTATAATATACATTCATTACACTTTACATCTCTGAACTTGCAAATATAATTTATTACAATTCCTTTACATAAATTCCTCACCATACAAGGTTCACTCAAGAAATATATAAAAGGGATACCTCTGCTAGACCCTCTAGGTCTCTATGCTGCTGGGCCCTTGCCCCTGTCGTATGCCTCGCCGTCTGCATCTGAACCGTCACAACCGCTGCATCCATACTCGAACCTGTGGGGGGAGTCACCCAAGGGGTGTGAGAACTACAACTGAGTTCCCAGTGGGTTCAACCACCGAGAAAAAGTGTCCTACACCACTTGGTCCAATGGAAGCAATAATAATAGTGCTAGGAAACTAAAATCCTCAATATCAAAATGCAGCTATGCAATATAATATATCACTGCACTATACTATCTGTGTCTAATCATCAACCATCACTACTCTGTCTAGCCACACTAGGCTGCTAAGCACCAACTCGGCCACTATGCCGCTGTACACAGGGTCAAACTAACCCGGCCACCTTGGCCACTCTAATTTCTCTTTATTCTTTAAATTCTGGTGCTTTAGTTCAAGTTAACCCTCAGAAATTCTTATCCAATGGGCCCCAGCCCGGTAGTCCTGCTACCATAAGATAAGATTTCTAAGGTTGCCGATAGCACCCGCAAGTGCTACCCCGCCCAACGGGGAACTTGTCCTACGGGTCACTGCCCGGGAGAGGGACACTGCCCTTGGCTCCGACAAGGCTACTTTTTACCCCCGAAGGTACGCTCGTTTTATCTTTATATTTTTTTTCTTTTTTTTTTCTTTTTCTTTCTCTTTTTGCTTTAGTTCTTAGCCTCTTTGCCTTTGAACACTTGCTTTTCTTTCTTATTCGAGCTTGTAGCTCCCTTTTGCCACTGGCAAATCTCTTTCTCTTTCCTTTGAGCATTTAGCTCTTTGCTTTCACTTTAAGCCTTTCGAAAGTACCTCGTCCGACGGGTCACTGCCCAGGGAGTCCTGCTCCACTTGACGAGTCTCAAATTCGAAGGCGCCATTTACATTCTCTTTATGCTTTTTAGCCACTTTTAGCTTGCTTTTAACTTTGCCTTTTTACAACAATTTATCTCTATCCTAGGTCTTGCCATCAGGATAATTAGAGAGTCTCCTGGACTCTTAAACATTTCACCTTTATTTCTTTAACTCAAATTGAAGTTAAAGTTATGATCCATTTGCCCATACCCTATGACCCACTCTAGGGTTATATTATTTAGCTCTTTGACTTTGTGATTACACAAACTTTTCCTTAGAGTTTGACTCTAAGTTGATCACTTTGCTATCAGTTTAATTCTTTAACTTTGTGGCCACATACTCTTTTCTTGCCGAACTTGGAGTTACATTATCTCTATTTACCTGTTGCACTTTGCATTTAGAGTTATCTTGACTCTAATCCATTTTCTGTGAGTATAAACTCCACTAGTCACCTTAGGTTCTCTTACCTAAGTTTCATATCATGTTTAACCTAGAGTTACTTGACTCTATGTTAACTAGTCTATTCTCAACCTACTAACTTACCTTAGGTCTCCTTTACCTAAGTCTTATATCATGCTCATCCTAGAGTCCTTGACTCTATGTTGATCACTTTATCCAATGTCCTTAGGTTATCTCCTAAGACAATGCCACTCATTCAATCCTAGGATATACTCCTAAGTGTGATGCCACTCATTAACCCTGAGTCTAGGTTTTCTCCTAGTCTTACTACCAACATGCCCTTTTTCCTTATGCTTTCACATGATTCCTAGGGCTATACCCTAACATGATCACAGATAACAAATAATTGATTCCCCTTTTTACGCATGCAATTATTTCCATCTCAATCATCAATAAAGTTTAACATCTACGCAGGCAAGTATCATCTATATTTAGCAGTTCAGAAAAATCCACTTTTCTATCTATATCCTTCTACACATGCAAATTTATCTCTTATTCTAATAATTAGAAAAGTTTACTTCTCTTCTATATCCATCTACACATGCAAATTCAATCATAATTACCAAACGCCTCTAACAGGCTACTATCATGCTTCTAGATCGAAAAGCAAAGGAGCAAGGGGAGAGGTCACCCAATTTCGGCAGAATCCCCCACCTCGATGTGTTCTTTTGGCCCTTGCAGGAGACAATTCCAGCTCCTTTGATCCGTGAGGCTTCCCTACATTGTAAGGAAGGCAAAGATAAAGTAATTGCCTTTACATGATTCTTTAAATTCAATAAGGCGGTAAATCTACCCCCTTTTTGCAAGAAAGGGTAAAAATTCCAATTAGGTCACTTTTCTCGCACAAAAAGGCTACTTTTTGATTGGTTTACAAAAATAGGAGAAAGATGATCATCCCATGGCCTATTGCCAAAAAGGAACTTGCTCAACTCGATCCGGGGTCAAAAAGCCCTCCAAATTTTGAGAGAAGCTCAATTTGAGCTATTTTCTCCCAATTCGTCGATTTTGCATCTTGGAAAGTTGAGAATCGAAACTTTTATATTGTAAAGAAGCATAAGGTCTCAAATTTTTGAGGGAAGCTCAATTTGAGCAAATTCCCCACTCAAATTCCTCAATTTTGCATTTTTTTGCAAACATTGAGAGATTCGAGATTTCGCATTCGGAGAAAAGAAAAGAAGAGAAGAATTTCTTTTCGTCTCTTCTTTTTTTTTTTTCTTCATTCTTTACTTTTCTTTTCTTTTCTTTTCTTTTCTTCTCTTTTCTTCTCTTTTCCTTTTTGTCAAAACTGCTGCCCCGCCAGCAGCTTTCCTAGCTGCTGGCCCTGCCAGCAGCAGCAGCTAGTGCTGCTGCTGCAGGGGGCACAGCCAGCAGCAGCAGCCAGTGCTGCTGCTGGCCGCATGCTGCTGGGCAGCTCCAGCTGCTGCCTGGTGCAGCAGCAGCTGGCCCAGCAACTGCAGCTGCTGCTGCTACAAGCAGCAGCAGCTGCAGCTGATGCGGCTGCTGCCTCATGCTCGCGCAACAGCAGCCGAGCCTGCTGCTGCATGCGCAGCAGCAGCTGGCACTGCTGCTGCTGGCAGCAGCTGCCATTGATGCAGCTGCTGCTGGCAGCAGCAATGCCCAACTCCCCTTTTCTTTTTTTTTTTTTTTTTTTTTTTTGTGTTGCTGGCTGCTGCAGCAGCCAGGGCTGCTGGCTGCTGCGGCCCAAGCTGCTGGCTGGCTGCTTGCGCAGCCAGCAAGCTGCTTGCGCAGCTGCAGCCAGGCAGCTGCTGCTGCTCAATGCAGCAGCAGCTAAGCCCGCAGCATGTGCAGCTGCTGCTGCTTTGAGCAGCAGCAGCCCGCAACACCCACAACCGTGGGGAAAAGGGAATAGAGAGAGAGAGAGAGAGAAAAAGAGAAAGAGAGAGAGAGGGAGAATACCTTTTCTTCTCCTTCTATTCTTCTTCTTCTTCTTCTTCTTCTTCTTCTTCTTCTTCTTCTTCTTCTTTCTTCTTCTTCTTCTTCTTCTTTTTCTTCTTTCCTTCCTTCGTTTCCTGCTTCCTTCTTTAGCAGAGAGAGAAGAGAGTGGGGGGTATTCAAAGAGGAAGGAAGAGGCTTTAATGCTCTGCAGGTGGTGGTTGGAGAGGGAGTGTAAATTTACACATTTGCCCCAACTTACAAAAGAAATCCCAAAACTGCCCCTTTTTCCTGCAGTTTTTCCTGCAGTGAGCAATTTCGGATAGCCCTCTTTAACCACGTTTTCCCGTCAACTGAGAAATCCAAATCGAAATTTTTCTTCGCCCCTTTAATCTACAAATTTTTCTTAAACTTCCCACGATTTTATTTAAAATTTTAGACTACTCTAAGCCCTCGAAAGAGAGCTCCGAAAATGCTTCGCGATTGACTTAGGCTGTCAAAACTGCAGTTTCAGCATTCACGAAGCATTTTTCTTCGCTTCGTTCTCCGATTTTTCCTTAATAACTTACCTAGGTTTTTCGCCCCTTTTAATAAGAAAACTTTTGTGAGACATCCCACGATTTCTTTTAAAATTTTGGAGCGCAATAAGCCTCCGAAACAGGGCTCCGAAAACGCTTCGCGATTAACTTGCACTGTCAAAACTGCAGTTTTCAGAATTCACGAAGCATTTTTCTTCGCTTCGTTCTCCGATTTTTCCTTAATAACATACCTAGGTTTTTCGCCCCTTTTAATAAGAAAACTTTCGTGAGACACCCCACGATTTCTTTTAAAATTTTGGGGCACTCTAAGCCTCCGAAACAGGGCTCCGAAAACGCTTCGCGATCACAAATTTCAGAAATTTCAGATTTTGGCTAAGTCCTCGGGTTCAAGTCACTTTTCGACCCGATGCCCTTCGCGTCAACCCGAAACGCACCGAACTCGACTGTAATCATGTTTAAAACACGTTACAAGTCCTCTCGCCGAATTTTGCCATTTTGCGGACTCCGCGAACACAAGTCCCAATTTTGCAACTTGAGGCTTCGTTTCTCAACCACAACTCACTTTTCGACTCAACGGCCTTTGCGTTGATTCGAAACGCTTCAAACCCACTTGTAATCATATTTGAAATGTGTTACAAGTATTTTTGCTGGATTTCGCCCTTTTCGCGGAAATCGCCAAACAAGGACCTAAGATTCACAATTGAAGCTTCAAATTCTCAACTCCAACTCACTTTTCGACTCGATGACTTTTGCATCGATTTGAAATGCTTCCAACTCACTTGTAATTACATTTGAAATCTGTTACAAGTATTTTTGCTGAGTTTGGCCATTTCTGGGTCACCAAAAGCCTCGCTGTATCAAAAATCGCTGGCGGACCCCGTTCTCGCAATCCGGGTGTCCGATCAACGCGAAATTTTTACTGTGGCCTTAAAACAATATTACGGAGCTCCCAGAATTTTCTCAGAATTTTCTGACACTGTGAATTTCCACTAAAAATCTGGGCCCCCTTTCCTAAATAAAATTCCAGATCTCTCCATTTTAACCCGATTTGGGTCCAACTCGTTTCCAAATGTTCTTTACTTTCCCAACTTTCATAAAATAGTATTTCACACTATTTTTATCTACCTTTATTTATGTGCCGAAAATTCGGTACTTTACATTCTACCCCCCTTAAAATAAGTTTCGTCCTCGAAACTTGAATAACATCTTGACTCCTACTTGATCAAGAGGGAAGAATTTTGCCCTCACTACTGGGCTCACTGTATATCGTGACCGGCATCAAATTTCCTGCTCGCCGGGACTACACGAGCAACTCATTCATGAATCCCTATCGCAATTTAGGGACAAACACAGACCTGGTGTCTGGCCACTTTCACCAAGTAGGTGAAAGACACAGTTGAGCACTTGCTCTCTCAATTGCCACGAATGATCCAGTTTTTTTTTTTTTACTTGCGAAATTTTCACTTTAATTCCGCCATCAGTCTTTTCACAACAAGGTTGCATCTGCAACTAATTACATTTACCGCATTTGCTTTTCGGTCACTCCGCTGCCTAATGTGGAGGGCAAAGGCCAATCCACCAGTCCTCAACTATCTCACACGCTACTAGCGCTCTCAGTCCACGGGCTATCAGCTAACCCGATATCTCAGACTACTAATAGGTCCACAGACCACAGTCTAATAGGGGCCTATAGCCCAAAACTAGTCCAACACTGTACAACGGCTCTCGCTAGCCCACAGACCTAATCGTCAAACGGGTAGATCCATACTTAGGATCACTACACCAACACTCCCACTAGGAGTTACAGCACCTCAATCATCACTAGCACTACTGCCTGGTCACATCACACTCTCAGTGTACTAACAGTCTCAAGGCTCACACGTGGCATTCCACGTCCCCGGGTCATCGCTCGGACTACCGTCCCGACCAAATCTCTATCATGCCCCGCCATCAGGTCTCGGGCCGCTGTCTCTCACAGCCGACTGCGCCTGCCCACTGGGCTACAGGCCCACAGTCCACAAACATGGTCCAGGCACGGATCGTCCCCAAGCGAACCCGCTAATCGTCGCCACGCGACCACTATGCTCACTGAGCAAAACCAACCAACTAGTCGTCAATCCACGACCCGAACTCTCTATCAACTCTGGCCACGCTGGGCAAAGGCTAATACGCCACCTAATCTGCTCTCTCGGCTAAGCGATACTTGTGCTCCATGAGCACCAAAATAGTTGGGCGTCCAACGCCCCTACGCTAACTCGCAAAAATCCAGTGTTAAGCAACTTGCTTATATACGCGTATGACCCTTGTACACCTCTCCCAACTAGGTTGAGGCATCACAACGACTGTTCACCAACTCTGGTGATTAACTCGCAAATCCTGCGGTGGCAATCCCTGCCATTATACCGATCCATCAGAACGGCGCCACAAAACTCTCGCTCTTTCGAGAGGTTCTCGCATCCTGAAGCCTACTCTAGGCTTCGCCAACACTACTACGTGGCAACCTAGCCATAATCAACACGCCACACGGTCACTACCGTCATTAGGGCGAACTCACGCCGCCAGGCCCGTAAATCTTCCTTGCCCTAACCCTTAGGGCACAGCAACTTGGCTCTCGCGACATAGCGATCACCATTTACCTCGCGAGTCGGTCTCTTACTGGACCTTACTAACCATACTTTGCCAGCAACATAGCTGACACAAGCGTAAAACACCCTATGCTGAAGGTGTTGGCTGCGCCGACAAAAGTTCGGCGGCCACAGCCATTTCTTACTGTCGCCCCTACGGGCGGCGACGCCGTATACCTATGCGTCATTTATGCAGCCTCAACTTGTTGCGCTATCAGTCACTGGAGCCCATCTATCTGCTCTGACTGTCACATCAACGCCACACTTAGGCGTTGGAATCAGCCTTCCTGTCGGCGGGAAATTTTCGCCTATCGGCAAGAAGATTCCGTATGCTACTGGACCACACTAATAAGTGCGGCCACCTGCTATCGCAGCTCGTGTACCTTGTTCGACCCAGAGCCCTCTCGTGGCTCGAGTCGAGACAAGCGCGTATCCCTGCGTGGTGTCATCGCTAATATGCACACCACAACGAAATGATTTGCCCAAATTTAGCCATTTGAGCAACGCGCAATCTATATACCGACAGAAAAGCTCGTCGACCCAATCATGCGAAAGTATAAGAGGGTACTCCTTTTCATCTCCAACATTACGTTGTCGGCCGCCAACGTAATAGTCCGAAGAATGAAAGCTCATTTCCCTCGATCAGTCCCAACATCCTTCGTGGGAACAATAAAACCAATCAATACTTTCGCCCAAAAATCCACGCACTCTCTCGTGCCTAAACCCTAGAGTCTCCCTAAGGTTTGCTAACCACCTAGGACTATTCCTAGGCTCTGATACCACTCTAATCTGTCACGCCCCGAGTCCGCCAATTTGTACGGTTCGGGCACGCCAACAGACCCGCCAATCGGTAAACCTTTTTCTACCGAAAGGAACGGTAACATCCATAATAACACAACAAGTGTATGCGGAAGCTCAATATCAGAGTACTAAAAATCACTACAAATTTAAATTTTTGCAACAACTAAGGCGAAATGGAAGCATGCAAGAGTGAACCATAACTTAAATTTATTACACTTTACATCTCTGAACTTGCAAATAAATTTATTACAATTCCTTTACATAAATTCCTCACCATACAAGGTTCACTCAAGAAATATATAAAAGGGATACCTCTGCTAGACCCTCTAGGTCTCTATGCTGCTGGGCCCTTGCCCCTGTCGTATGCCTCGCCGTCTGCATCTGAACCGTCTCAACCGCTGCATCCATACCCGAACCTGTGGGGGGGTCACCCAAGGGGTGTGAGAACTCCGACAGAGTTCCCAGTGGGTTCAACCACCGAGAAAAAGTGTCCTACACCACTTGGTCCAATGGAAGCAATAATAATAGTGCTAGGAAACTAAAATCCTCAATATCAAAATGCTGCTATGCAATATAATATATCACTGCACTATACTATCTGTGTCTAATCATCAACCATCACTACTCTGTCTAGCCACACTAGGCTGCTAAGCACCAACTCGGCCACTATGCCGCTGTATACAGGGTCAAACTAACCCGGCCACCTTGGCCACTCTAATTTCTCTTTATTCTTTAGATTCTGGTGCTTTAGTTCAAGTTAACCCTCAGAAATTCTTATCCAACGGGCCCCAGCCCGGTAGTCCTGCTACCATAAGATAAGATTTCTAAGGTTGCCGATAACACCCGCAAGTGTTACCCCGCCCAACGGGGAACTTGTCCTACGGGTCACTGCCCGGGAGAGGGACACTGCCCTTGGCTCCGACAAGGCTACTTTTTACCCCCGAAGGTACGCTCGTTTTATCTTTATTTTTCTTTCTTTTTTTTTCTTTTTCTTTCTCTTTTACTTTAGTTCTTAGCCTCTTTGCCTTTGAACACTTGCTTTTCTTTCTTATTCGAGCTTGTAGCTCCCTTTTGCCACTGGCAAATCTCTTTCTCTTTCCTTTGAGCGTTTAGCTCTTTGCTTTCACTTTAAGCCTTTCGAAAGTAGCTCGTCCGACGGGTCACTGCCCAGGGAGTCCTGCTCCACTTGACGAGTCTCAAATTCGAAGGCGCCATTTACATTCTCTTTATGCTTTTTAGCCACTTTTAGCTTGCTTTTAACTTTGCCTTTTTACAACAATTTATCTCTTATCCTAGGTCTTGCCATCAGGATAATTAGAGAGTCTCCTGCACTCTTAAACATTTCACCTTTATTTCTTTAACTCAAATTGAAGTTAAAGTTATGATCCATTTGCCCACACCCTATGACCCACTCTAGGATTATATTATTTAGCTCTTTGACTTTGTGATTACACAAACTTTTCCTTAGAGTTTGACTCTAAGTTGATCACTTTGCTATCAGTTTAATTCTTTAACTTTGTGGCCACATACTCTTTTCTTGCCGAACTTGGAGTTACATTATCTCTATTTACCTGTTGCACTTTGCATTTAGAGTTATCTTGACTCTAATCCATTTTCTGTGAGTATAAACTCCACTAGTCACCTTAGGTTCTCTTACCTAAGTTTCATATCATGTTTAACCTAGAGTTACTTGACTCTATGTTAACTAGTCTATTCTCAACCTACTAACTTACCTTAGGTCTCCTTTACCTAAGTCTTATATCATGCTCATCCTAGAGTCCTTGACTCTATGTTGATCACTTTATCCAATGTCCTTAGGTTATCTCCTAAGACAATGCCACTCATTCAATCCTAGGATATACTCCTAAGTGTGATGCCACTCATTAACCCTGAGTCTAGGTTTTCTCCTAGTCTTACTACCAACATGCCCTTTTTCCTTATGCTTTCACATGATTCCTAGGGCTATACCCTAACATGATCACAGATAACAAATAATTGATTCCCCTTTTTACGCATGCAATTATTTCCATCTCAATCATCAATAAAGTTTAACATCTACGCAGGCAAGTATCATCTATATTTAGCAGTTCAGAAAAATCCACTTTTCTATCTATATCCTTCTACACATGCAAATTTATCTCTTATTCTAATAATTAGAAAAGTTTACTTCTCTTCTATATCCATCTACACATGCAAATTCAATCATAATTACCAAACGCCTCTAACAGGCTACTATCATGCTTCTAGATCGAAAAGCAAAGGAGCAAGGGGAGAGGTCACCCAATTTCGGCAGAATCCCCCACCTCGATGTGTTCTTTTGGCCCTTGCAGGAGACAATTCCAGCTCCTTTGATCCGTGAGGCTTCCCTACATTGTAAGGAAGGCAAAGATAAAGTAATTGCCTTTACATGATTCTTTAAATTCAATAAGGCGGTAAATCTACCCCCTTTTTGCAAGAAAGGGTAAAAATTCCAATTAGGTCACTTTTCTCGCACAAAAAGGCTACTTTTTGATTGGTTTACAAAAATAGGAGAAAGATGATCATCCCATGGCCTATTGCCAAAAAGGAACTTGCTCAACTCGATCCGGGGTCAAAAAGCCCTCCAAATTTTGAGAGAAGCTCAATTTGAGCTATTTTCTCCCAATTCGTCGATTTTGCATCTTGGAAAGTTGAGAATCGAAACTTTTATATTGTAAAGAAGCATAAGGTCTCAAATTTTTGAGGGAAGCTCAATTTGAGCAAATTCCCCACTCAAATTCCTCAATTTTGCATTTTTTGCAAACATTGAGAGATTCGAGATTTCGCATTCGGAGAAAAGAAAAGAAGAGAAGAATTTCTTTTCGTCTCTTCTTTTTTTTTTTTCTTCATTCTTTACTTTTCTTTTCTTTTCTTTTCTTTTCTTCTCTTTTCTTCTCTTTTCCTTTTTGTCAAAACTGCTGCCCCGCCAGCAGCTTTCCTAGCTGCTGGCCCTGCCAGCAGCAGCAGCTAGTGCTGCTGCTGCAGGGGGCACAGCCAGCAGCAGCAGCCAGTGCTGCTGCTGGCCGCATGCTGCTGGGCAGCTCCAGCTGCTGCCTGGTGCAGCAGCAGCTGGCCCAGCAACTGCAGCTGCTGCTGCTACAAGCAGCAGCAGCTGCAGCTGATGCGGCTGCTGCCTCATGCTCGCGCAACAGCAGCCGAGCCTGCTGCTGCATGCGCAGCAGCAGCTGGCACTGCTGCTGCTGGCAGCAGCTGCCATTGATGCAGCTGCTGCTGGCAGCAGCAATGCCCAACTCCCCTTTCTCTTTTTTTTTTTTTTTTTTTTTTTTGTGTTGCTGGCTGCTGCAGCAGCCAGGGCTGCTGGCTGCTGCGGCCCAAGCTGCTGGCTGGCTGCTTGCGCAGCCAGCAAGCTGCTTGCGCAGCTGCAGCCAGGCAGCTGCTGCTGCTCAATGCAGCAGCAGCTAAGCCCGCAGCATGTGCAGCTGCTGCTGCTTTGAGCAGCAGCAGCCCGCAACACCCACAACCGTGGGGAAAAGGGAATAGAGAGAGAGAGAGAGAGAGAAAAAGAGAAAGAGAGAGAGAGGGAGAATACCTTTTCTTCTCCTTCTACTTCTTCTTCTTCTTCTTCTTCTTCTTCTTCTTCTTCTTCTTTCTTTCTCTTCTTCTTCTTTTCTTCTTTCCTTCCTTCGTTTCCTGCTTCCTTCTTTAGCAGAGAGAGAAGAGAGTGGGGGGTATTCAAAGAGGAAGGAAGAGGCTTTAATGCTCTGCAGGTGGTGGTTGGAGAGGGAGTGTAAATTTACACATTTGCCCCAACTTACAAAAGAAATCCCAAAACTGCCCCTTTTTCCTGCAGTTTTTCCTGCAGTGAGCAATTTCGGATAGCCCTCTTTAACCACGTTTTCCCGTCAACTGAGAAATCCAAATCGAAATTTTTCTTCGCCCCTTTAATCTACAAATTTTTCTTAAACTTCCCACGATTTTATTTAAAATTTTAGACTACTCTAAGCCCTCGAAAGAGAGCTCCGAAAATGCTTCGCGATTGACTTAGGCTGTCAAAACTGCAGTTTCAGCATTCACGAAGCATTTTTCTTCGCTTCGTTCTCCGATTTTTCCTTAATAACTTACCTAGGTTTTTCGCCCCTTTTAATAAGAAAACTTTTGTGAGACATCCCACGATTTCTTTTAAAATTTTGGAGCGCAATAAGCCTCCGAAACAGGGCTCCGAAAACGCTTCGCGATTAACATGCACTGTCAAAACTGCAGTTTTCAGAATTCACGAAGCATTTTTCTTCGCTTCGTTCTCCGATTTTTCCTTAATAACATACCTAGGTTTTTCGCCCCTTTTAATAAGAAAACTTTCGTGAGACACCCCACGATTTCTTTTAAAAGTTTGGGGCACTCTAAGCCTCCGAAACAGGGCTCCGAAAACGCTTCGCGATCACAAATTTCAGAAATTTCAGATTTTGGCTAAGTCCTCGGGTTCAAGTCACTTTTCGACCCGATGCCCTTCGCGTCAACCCGAAACGCACCGAACTCGACTGTAATCATGTTTAAAACACGTTACAAGTCCTCTCGCCGAATTTTGCCATTTTGCGGACTCCGCGAACACAAGTCCCAATTTTGCAACTTGAGGCTTCGTTTCTCAACCACAACTCACTTTTCGACTCAACGGCCTTTGCGTTGATTCGAAACGCTTCAAACCCACTTGTAATCATATTTGAAATGTGTTACAAGTATTTTTGCTGGATTTCGCCCTTTTCGCGGAAATCGCCAAACAAGGACCTAAGATTCACAATTGAAGCTTCAAATTCTCAACTCCAACTCACTTTTCGACTCGATGACTTTTGCATCGATTTGAAATGCTTCCAACTCACTTGTAATTACATTTGAAATCTGTTACAAGTATTTTTGCTGAGTTTGGCCATTTCTGGGTCACCAAAAGCCTCGCTGTATCAAAAATCGCTGGCGGACCCCGTTCTCGCAATCCGGGTGTCCGATCAACGCGAAATTTTTACTGTGGCCTTAAAACAATATTACGGAGCTCCCAGAATTTTCTCAGAATTTTCTGACACTGTGAATTTCCACTAAAAATCTGGGCCCCCTTTCCTAAATAAAATTCCAGATCTCTCCATTTTAACCCGATTTGGGTCCAACTCGTTTCCAAATGTTCTTTACTTTCCCAACTTTCATAAAATAGTATTTCACACTATTTTTATCTACCTTTATTTATGTGCCGAAAATTCGGTACTTTACAGTTTTAATAGCACATGATCAAGAGCATTCTAATAGGCCTAGTGACAATCACAAGTAGGAGGTTCACAACATCACCCACCTCGAGCGCTAATCCCAGTCCCCAAAAGTGAATCCCACGCTCAGTCCAAAAATAGTCACCACAACTCTGTACAAAATACCCCAAAGGAAACATACATAAGTTAAACATTCACAGTTTTCCAAAAATCTGTCCACCAATAACACAGTCCAGATTTTCTTAATTTTTACCTGCGACAAATTCCCAGAAAATTCCAAGAAAAATCTTATCGCGATCCTCGCGACGAATCCGTCGAAACGAGTACCTGCACGCCCAAAACGGAGTTTCCTACACTGAGATAAAAATCCGGCAAGGGAAACACCCCAATCCAAACTGTACAAAATTTCTGTAACAAAGAACTACAGAAAAAGGAGATTTTCACCTTCGTGCAAAATTCAGAAAAATCTGAGAAAAATCCAGGAGATTCCTTGCGAAATGTAGATGAATTTTGCCTTCTAAATCGTCTCGATCCGTTGCCTGTGCGCAAAGATATAGCTAGAACACCGCAGTGCTGTCCAAAAATCTGCGAAGAAAAATGGGTCAAATAGAAGCTCGGAAAACTCCAAGATCAGCATGGAAATCGAGGAAGCTCAAAACACAGAAGTTGAAGTCCTACCTGTCGAGAGTCCGATGGCGCAAGAATCGTCGAAAAAGAAGGTCGGAGTGAGTCGGGAGAGCTCAAACACTGAGAAGGGACGAAGCGGGTCGCCGGAGAACGAGCGTCGCGCCGCGCCGTAAAAATGGGAACCTCGGGATGCGTGCCTCAAAAAATCCTCAAAGTCTTCCAATGGATAGTGCACTGTGTGGGGAAAAACTCTTCTGAAGACTCCACAGCGAAAAGGTGTCTAAAAAGCCCAAAGAAGACACAAAGAAGCGTATTTATAGGCTCAGCCCACTAGCTGTTAGTGGGCCGGATTCGGGCGCAACTTTCGGGCGCCCGAATCCGGAAGAACGGTAGGACGCCTCCCCGTCCGACGCGCCCGAAAGTTTGTGGTGATGACACGTGTCCCATAACACGGGACAGCGGTGCAAAGCCCCCCGCTGTGCGCCACGTCCCGCCGCGGTCAGCGGGGTAGGTACGGCCCGCCACTCGCGTCGCGACGCGTGGCGCACTCGAGTACGGCCGCCCTCTCGCGTCGCGACGTGTGGCGTACTCGAGTGCGGCCAACCGCAGCGTCAGGCGCCCCTGTGCGCGCTCCATCCCGAGGCGGGCCCTCACACACTCCGTGCGCCGCGCAAACTGAGCCCACCTATAAGAGACTGCCACGCGTCCCAAACACCAGGTCCACGCACCCACCTTTGGGTTCCGTGGACCGCGCCGCGTGCGCCCACCAACCAGGACGCGACACGTGGTTCCCGCTCGGAACCCTGCGCCGACGCTCAAACCGTGCACCCGCCGGTCAAAATCCCGTGAACCGCGCCCCAAAGGCCAGCCTATCCCCGCCTGCCACGTGTCCTGCGCCGGGCTCATGCACCCAGCTGCACCGCTCCATGGACCGAACGTCGCGAACCGGCCAATTACAGGCCGCCACGTGGCAGTCGGCGGTGCACCGACACTCCCCATGCACCGAAAAGCCCCGAAAACTTCCGGAAGCCCGTTTTTGGTCATCCGGGCTCCAAATTTAACAAGCAAATAGCCGTTTTCAAGCGTTTTTCCGCGCTGAATCCAAATCCAACCTCTGTTTGGCCCAATTCAATTTCTAAATTTCGGCAAATACAGCCGAAGGCCAAATCAGCTACAAAGATCTCACAGGGTCCATCTGTGGCACTCCTTTGATGCACCATGGGCCAGACACCAACACTAGGTGTTATACAATGTGGATTCGTCAGAAAAGTTGCATGGGGAAAAAACCAGAACACTACACCCTCAATTGATCACTTCATCACCACCAACCACGATTCTGCCTCCAAAGGCTCCAACTCAAATCCATGAATCGGGATGGTTCATCTGCCAAAACTGGCTCTATCGATCGATAATGTCTCACAGCTCCTCCACTATCAGCAATCCACCCCACCTCGGTGCCTCGGCACTCACATTGGCACGAAGGGGGGCCACTCGCTCCATCGGCGCCTCAGAAATCACTGCCGCTGAGGATACTGTAACCAGGTGGTCTCAGAAGAAAAACACTGTCGGGCTGCCCACTGCTCCGACAACTGTGTCACCCATACCAGCGGCTCACTCTGCTGCTGATATACCTCAGACAATCCTGCCGTCGGGGCCTGAGGCTCTCTAACCTCCATCTGGGTATCCGGCCCCAAAACAATCCGCTCGAGCTCCACCGCTGCGACGAGTGCACTCCAAACCGCACAACGCGTCGGGGAGACACCGCTCACCACGACCAACTGCACCACAGCACAAAACAAAACTCGACCCAATCCGGCGAGAGTCTAGAGCATGTCAACCGTTCCGCCGCATTATGTTGTCTGCAGCCAACATAATTGCTTAGGAGAATAAACATGCCAATCACCCATCCCATCACTCGGGAGAGGTATAAAACTCAATCAGGACTCTCGCTAAAAATCACGACTCTCTCGAAGTCATCCTAGGGTCCAACCATAAGCCTAGGGTTTCTACAGTCCCAAATGACATATCCCTAAGCTCTGATACCAACCTAATCTGTCACGCCCCGGGGTCGAAACTGCGACCCGGGCTCGCCAACAGATCCGCCACCTATGCTAAAACCCGCATAGGCGAAGCGTCTAACCTGCAAAAGATAGTACTATAGCTACACAAATATCAGAGCTGAAATAAAATGCTGTAAAATAAAATCCAATCCCTGTACAACATGAAATAAAGTACAATATCCATCTCCTCAAATATAGATAATTATCATACAATGTCCTCAGTACAGCATCTCTCAACTATAAAAGGAGATAAACTAAAACTATAGTACATCAGTCTCAACATCAGTCTCTCCAAATACAAAAGATCTCTCTCCAAAGGAAACAGTAAAAACCAGTCAACAGCTACCAGGAATCACCAACCAGGGAATACAGCTACACTCCTCGGGTGGTAAAGATCTAGCTCGTGACTCCCTCGCCTCGGACAACGACCGAAGATCAGCAACTCCCGAAGAGGGCTCTGCAAAACAGGGGGAAGAAAACAAAGGGAAAACAACAATGGGGGTGAGAACCACTAGTAAACCAGTAGCCTCCCCCTGTGGGTAAAGCCTCAAGCTCCGGCGTACCCACTAAGTCTACCAGAGGCAAGAAAAGGGACACGTGGTAAAGCTGTAAACAGAACTACTGAATAAAAGGGGAAACCACAACAAGTATGCCTCTAAATGCAATACCGAAGGAAATGACGGTATGAATGCATCAGGAAACAGTATCTGACCAAATAGACCCAATCTAGTGCCACCAGTAAAACTGGTACTGCCTGCTCTGCTGTCGAACTCAAGAACTCAGTATCTCCACTGTCCAATGATCGGAACCCAACCGGTCTGACCGGAACCCAACACGGTCTAAAGCCTACTCCGGAGTGGCACTCGAGGGGAGCGACCCACACGAGTAAAGTATCTCTGTAACCAATGTCTCACAATAGCAGGACTGGATCATGACTATGATCAAAGTGGGAAACTCCGTCCACTAATGAAACCCCGATCCGATGCAATAGTACTCAAAAAGTGGAAAATACCATCCACTAGAGAAATCTGATACCCAATCTGATGCAATAGTAAACATCCGGTCAACCGCCCACAGTCCGCGGTCACCGCAATAACCCACAACCCACAATTGGGTAAAATAATCAAGATCCGGTCAACCGCCTACTGTCCGCGGTTGCCGCAATAACCCACAATCCAACATCAAGTACACCCTGTCACTGACCCTAAGGTCCCGGCTACACTATCCCAAACCCCTGCTCGAACCCGAGGCAACATGACTCAAAAGTCTAAATAAAAAGGAGAAAGAAAGCAATCATGGTTTCTCCTAAGTCAAATCCCGATATGATAGTGTAGCAATAAAATAGTGGCCTATCTAGATGTCCAAATAAGCATGCAAAAGTCCTCATGCAATGTGAAAGAGAGAGAATGTCAAATAACAGTTCTGCATGTGTAATATTAATAATATCCACATAAATATAACAATCATGCTAAAATCATCAGTCAACTACACATGTAAATAATCCCTGATCCATAATAAATCCCAAAGTGGCACCCGCACCTAGATATGTCATTATGTCCCAACAATTAATCCATTTAATCCACTTTCATAGAATCTAGGTGCTAATATCGCATGTTAATTATCACTATTAACTTATTCCAATGATCATGTTCCAACAGCAATATTATCCCCAACATGCTATATCCACAAAATTAATCTCAGATGATAGGCTCACATTTATATCAGGCAATCATGCATGATAATCAATCAATATGCTCAATAGTGGGGTTCTCTAATAAACTTAGTGAGCAGGTCAGAAGTATAGGCATGCAACAACCACCCACCTCGAAAAGCGCGCACAACACCAAAAGAGAACTCTCGCTGCCCGCTGTCCTCAAGGACCTATATCTACAAAAAACTGTGTCCCACTGCATAGAACATTGCGCACAATTAATCCCAAAACTGCACAATTACCCACTGTCCAAAATCGCCCCAAAAATGACTAAATATCACCTCTGTCCAGTACTCAAAAAAAATCCAGAAAATTCACAGTCGCGTTCCTCGCGAAGAGTAGCCCCAAAACGACTGTTTATACGCCCAGATCCGATACCTGCAGGCCAAGATAAAAATAAAACACTGCTGCACATTCAAAATCTCGACAACAAAATTCCTGTAGCAATCTGTCCAAGAAAAGCTTAATTATCACCTTCGAAACAATTTCCAAAAATCCCAAAAAAATCACCACTGTGTTCCTCGCGACGAGTAGATCAAAATCAAGTCCTGAAACGCCTTGATCCGATGCTTCTAGGCTAAGATATAAAATCGACAAGCCGGTGCTGTCCAGAATCCAACACAAAAAATAGGGGTCAAAGATGTCTCGGGAAACGTGCCAAAAGTGCGAAACGGAGCGAAGCGATCAACACAAAAATCGAAGCCTTACCTCTTAGGAACACGCTGTCGAAGAAATCGTCCAAAAACTCCTCCTGGTTTGCTCACAGCGAATTTCCGACTGAACTGTGACGGTAATGGGCCGAAATAGGGAGAAAACCGAGGCGAACTGTAAAATCGATATCGCCGTTGCCGAGCTTCCAAAAATTCTGAGAATCCACCACGAGATCCAGGACATCAAGGGGAACAACTTTCCTATAGATCTCTCCCTCTCATTCCCTCTCTAAAGCTCGGAAAAAGGTGAGAAAGAGGGAGAGGAGGGGGTATATAAAGGCCCAACAAAAGAAATCAGAAAATGACCAATATGTCCCAACATTCGGGCGCCCGGAAATTTCCGGGCTGCTACAGTGTTGGGCCCGGCCCAACACTGTTCAAGCCCGGATTCATCCTGGGCCTCCACGTCGCCCACAAAACAGCGAACAGCGGTTTGGCCCACTCCCGCTGCGCCGCGTGGCCGCCCCGGAGTTCGACACGTGGCGCCGGTCAGCGCGCCGGTCGCGCCTGCGCGTGCCAGCGCGCGTGCCTGCGCGCGCCGCCTGCGACCCTGCCAGGCACGCAGCCCGAGGTAGGCTCGACTGCACCGTGGACCGCGCGCATGTAGATCGGCCTACCAGTAGCCGCCACGTGTCCACCCCGGTCCACCGTACACCACCTGGCTGTTTCATGCTCCAAGTCCGCTGCACCGACCAATCAACACCTGCCACGTGTCCAACTCTCATCCAATAAGGAACCGCCACGTGGCACACCATCAGCTGCACCACCGCGCCTGCCCACGCACCTGCCCGGTCCTGCCCGCACAGTACCCCCAACCAATGGGAAGCCGCCACGTGTCAGTCACACTGCCTGCTGCACCCGGTGTATTAAATCCTGTGAACCGAACCAATACGCAACTGCCACGTGTCCTGCCCTCCGGTGCACGCTGGCCGCGTGGACCGTGCACCCGCGCGCCTGCCCGCGCCCACGCGCCCTGCCCGCCGCCGCTCTCCGCCTGCCCGAGGCCGCGCCGCCGCTGCCCGCCGCCGGCGATCGCCGGAAACACTGTTCCGACAGTGAACAGTAACCGGTTGCCCAAAACATCAAGTAGGTAGTCCGTTTTAACCGTTTTCGCGCGCTGAATCCGAATTTGACGTCCGTTTTGCCAAATTCCAACTCTAAAAATTGCCGAAGGCACCCGGAAATGTGTTCTTAGCCCAAATTTCGCGCGGAGCCCAATTTTAATATCCGTTTCGCGCGAAACCACTTCTAAACCCTCCACGGGGTCCTCCGATCACTCACATGGTCCATTTAAGCCCGAAGTCCAACACTTGTGCCCAATTATGCCCCAAACACCTCCAACACACCATGTAGGCCTCCAATAGCCACCCCAACGCACTGCAGCAGCTCTGCGGAGATCCAGGTCATCACAGTGTTGTTGCGAGAGCCCAATTGCAAGTGCCTACAAGCAATTGGCCGCAAACGAGGTGGGTTGGTTTGATTTCCTCCAAAACTGCGGTTTTCCCACTAATTCTAGTATTGTAGTTTTCAACATGTTAAAATAGGTGCTATCATTATTGTATCATGATGTTATAGAGTTATTGGACTTTGACTAGCACCCTGACATATGATTTCATGTATTCAGCCAGACTACTAGAAAACTCTCACTTGGGCTAGGTTCTTTTATATTCTAGTTTCCACCCTTGCATTCCTTTCCTAGACATAGAGCTTTTCTGTCACGCCCCGGGGTCGAAATTGTGACCCGGGCCCGCCAACAGATCCGCCGCCCATACGGGAAGCCCCGTATAGACGAAGCGTCTAACCTACAAAAAGAAGGATAATACAGCTATACAGATATCACAGCTGAAAAGTAGACTACAGAAATAAAATAATACAACTCCAAAAGTACAAGTCTGAAACTCACTACAAAAGTCTCTCAAAAATAAAACCCACAAAAGTAACTAACAACAATAATAATCCAGCAAACTGTACTACTAAGCTCCAAAAGGGGTACAGCTACACTCCAAGGACGGGTAGGGAACTAGCTCGCGACTACCTCACCTCGATCAGCAATAGAAGGGTCAGCAACTAGAGAAGCAGGAACTGGAAAAGGGGTTCCTAGGAAAAGTCACCACGGCGGGTGTGAGAACTACATCCCACAGTAGTTCTTAGTGGGTACCGCCACCAAGCCCGACGGTCTGCACACTAAGTCTACTAGAGGCATAAGATAATAGGAAAACTGTAATAATGGAAATATAAGCTGGAAAGAGTTTACAACTATCATGCCTCTATCTACAATGCTCAAAGGGTGATACAGATGAAAATGATGCATCGATTCTAACCCAAATACTCAATCAACCCAATCACAGTGACTGCCACATGGGGTCCAGTCAAACCTGCGCCCACCTACTGCCATACTTCTACAAGAGGACGGGACTTATGTAGGGCGTCCGTGACTGCCAAAACTGGCCCAGCCAGAGGGATTGCGTCGACAAGTCGCGACATCAAAGTAACAGGCCCAGCTCCGGAGCGGCACTCGAGGGGTGCGACCCCACCGAGGAAAGTATCCGCGCATCTCTGTCGAGCTCAATATGGATCATGCAGGCCATAATCCAAATCCACGATCAATCAGATCGACAATGTCCAACTCACAATACTAACCCACTTGCTAGAGGTACTCACCAGCCGGGACCGTCGTCATTCCAACGACTCCCAAAACAGGACATCCAACTCACAAACGAGAAAGAACCAACCGACACAGTAAGGGTCGGAGAATCCCGAAAGGTCGGTGTCTAGAATTCTAATCAAACAAGAACAGACTCCAGACTCAACCTTTCAAAGTTCTCGACCCCTTACAGTTCGGGAAAACAACTCCCTTGGTAAAACATGCGGAAGAAACCAACCAGGGTCCGAAAGTTTCGGAAGACCAACACCTACAACCCTATCAAACAAGAACAGGTTCCAGGTACAGCCCTCGTAGCTTTCGTCCCGAAATAAGGGAACGACCCCTAGAACCCAGGTCACCCAAACTCTCTCGGGTGAGGAAGTTTGTAATAAAAGATTGCAGTTATTACTGGAAACTATTTTAATCTGAGAAACCCAATTTAATATATTTTAGTTTTTTAATAAAATCAATTGAAATAAATTTTATTTTTCAAACCCCGAAGGGCTATTGCCTTCACCCAAATCAAACAAGAACAGGCTCCGGCGACCCCTCGAAGTTTGGAAGGAAAAATATTAGTTTATAGAAATTATGTGTGTCCAAAAACAGTCTGGGTTTAGGTCCTGCTATCACTAGTATACCCCTATCACTAACATAGTGACGACAAATAAAACAGAGAAATACGACAACCCGGGACCAACGTTTACCCAACGGCTCCCGCCACAGATATAAGACCAGCTACATCTACCAGACTCCACTCTGCCCCCAAGCACGAGTGTAACATGCATCCCACACTAAGAGAAATCCTGACCACTCAGCCCACTACTCGGGCGAGGAAAACACTATGTCCAGGAATAGAATGTACTGTGTGGATGTCTAAAGCATAAATGAATCTAGCCCAAGTGAGGGTTTTCTACTGGTCTGGTTATACATGCAATATATGACAGGGTGCTAGGTCAAGTCCAATACTAACATTTAATCAACAGAGATAGGAAGTAATAATCAACATGATCAGAATCACTACACTAGAAAATCCTATCTGATACAACATGCTTTCTAATACTGCTCACATAATGCATGCTTACTAACAATATAGAGTTAGAGAACCGTCCACCGGTTTTGGAGACGAAGCAACCTTCCACAAGCGCGCGTCAATCCAAGATCCAAAAAGGCTGAAACTGAACGGGGACAATCCTCAAATTCTCACGATTCCAACGAGTCCAAAAACACCCAAAAACTCCCCCTGGGTACAAAGATATGGTCCAAACATTGCAATAAGCAAAAATTTCCAAAAACACAAGCTGCTGTAAAATCTGTCCCAAAGAAGCTTAATTACCACCCGTGAGATAATCTCAAAAAATTCTAATAAAAATACTATGGTTATCCTCGCAAAGAGTAGATGCCAATCGAGTCCTCACATGTCGAAATCCGATACCCAAGCATGGAGATAAAAATCCAACAAGCTTCTGCTGTCCAGAAAAACCATTTGCAGGAAAGGGGTTCAAAGATGCCTCGTAAACCATGCCACGAACTCAGAATGAAGCAAGGTGATCAACAGAGAAATCAAAGGCCTACCTCTCGTGAAACCGATGCCGCAGAAATCGTCCAAAAAATTTTTCGGAGTAGCTTTGTGGACCTCGTGGACCGAAACACGACGGAAATGGGCCACCGCAGAAGAAACGTCGCACTGCGCCGAATCGCCGAAGCCGTCGATGCCGCGCCCTCCAAAAATTCTGAATCTCCTTCACAAGATGCAGCACAAGATGTGGAACAAACTTGCAATAGGGCTCAGTCACAGAAGGGCTCGGGAAAAGGGGCTAAAAGCCTAAGAAACCGGCCTATTTATAGGCCTCCACCAAAAAAAAAAAAAAAAAAACAAAGCTATTGGGCTTTCGGGCCCGAAATTCGGGCGCCCGGGGGGATTCAGGGGCAAACAGTGCCCGAATTCGCCCCCCGGCCAGGCCCGTGACCAACGCTCGAATTGCCCAGCACTTTACACGTGTCCCGAACAGCGGACATCATGTGCGGGGCCGTTGGGGATCCGCCACGTGGCCCGACCGGGGCACATCGGATGGGTGGCGCCCGCCAATCAATGGACGCCACATGGCGCCCCGCGTACGGCGGTCACCGGCCGCACCTGCCCAACCGCCCCTGCTTGCTCCCCAAGACGCGTGGACCACGCGCACGTGAGCCAGCCACTCACAGGCCGCCACGTGGCCCGCCCCGGTGCATGCGCTAGCCCGCGCGTCTCCATGGACCGCGCCGCGTGAGCCCGCCAACTCGAGGCCGCCACGTGTCCCCCGCGCCCGGTCCATGCACCAGCGCAACTCTCTGTGGACCGCGCCGCGTGCGCCGGCCAATCAAAGGCGGCCACGTGGCATCTAGCTGGTCCACGACTTCCCCCATGCACCAAAATGCGCAGAAAACTTCCGGGTGTCCTTTTTTGGCATCCGGACTCCGAAAAATACAAGTAAATAACCGATTTTCGAGGTTTCTCCGCGCTGAATCCAAATTCGGTCTTGGATTACCCTGAAACCCTTTCTAAAATTTGGCGAAAGCAGCCGAAGGACAAGCTTGATCTAGAAACCTCATTGAGTCCGTCCAACGCGTCCATTTGATGCGTTGCGCGTCCGACACACCACTAATATGTGTTTCACTGCATGGGTCATGGAAAAAGCTGCACGGGGATCGGGGTCATAACAACCTCCCCCACTAAAAAAAAAGTTTCGTCCCCGAAACTAAAATACACCACAAACACAAAACCAACCCAATGAAATCTACCCGAAGTTCGCCAAACGACCAAACAAGAAAGTAAAGGCCCACCAACAGGAACCATCAACTCCAACTCTCTATTTAGAAAATAGCTAAAAATAGCAAAAAGTCCAAAAATTTTGAAAGGCCAGTGCCTTCGCCCTAATCAAACAAGAACAGGTTCGAGCACTGTCTCCATTTCTGGAGTAGCCTTTCGAAGTTTTTGTCCTGTTCGTAAGTTCCAGCGTAAAGGCGAGAAAAAGGAGAGAAGTGTTAAAGCCGTTCCTGCTATGGCGACAAAACGAAAGCTACGATCTAACCAAGACCTCTAAGGACACACTCTCTAGTCCTAATCATCACATCTACTCCCGAGGTGGCGTCTGTCCAATGCCGCTGAAGCCAATGCTGCAGGAAGGGTACTTCGGCAACCAGTGAAAATGAACTCCTGCTGTCCACTCGCGGAAGGGTCACTGTTCTCGTTCCACAATCAGTCATTGCATAATATAGCGCCAACCAGTCCATCCCGTGTGCTCAGTCAGAGTTTTGGAGCTGCCACCAAACCGTCACACCTACCAGCATAATCCCCAGTGTCAACTGTACTGATCATGTTCCATATAAAGGGCCTGCTCCATCGAGGCATCTAGGGTCTGCAGTTTGCACGAACGGACGAACTGATAAATATCCCGGCGTAACCTCGCTCAAATATATAGATCCGATGCGCCTCATCCCTGGCCGCGTGTGGTACACTGTCCAATAGCCGGTTGAAATTCACGATGTACTCCTGCACAGTACGGTCTCCCTGTCGAAGATTCTTTAACTCCTGCTCCAGCCTCTGTCTAACACTCTCGGGGAAGAAAACTCCAAGAAGAAGGCTGCGGAACTCCGCCCGAGTAAGCCGTTGGGTCCTAGGCGGACCGACAGGTCGAACTCGCTGCCACCAGGCCTCGACATTGTGCTCTAGAAAATTTGTCGCCAGAAAAACCAGAAACCTCTCCTGGACAAAAAGAGTTTCAAAGAGTCGCTCCATCGCTGTGATCCATGACTCTGCCTCCCACGGCTCCAAACTCAATCCTGCGAATCGAGGTGGATCAGACTGCCGGGACTGGCTCCATCGATCGATGATATCCCAAAGCTCATCTACCATCAGCTATCCACCCTGCCACGGTGCCTCGGCACTACTCGTCGACACGGAGGGGGCTACTCGCTCAATCGGTGCCACTGTACAGTTGGAGATGCCACTGCATGGGAAGAAAGTGCTGGAGGACACTCAGGCGGTGCTACAACTGGTTGTGCTCTCTGCTCCGACAGGCGCATCAAACATTCCCTGGCCTCCTCCTGGAGTCGGACAGCCTCTGACATCTGTGCCATCTGGGCCCATAACTCCTGGGTCTCGCTGTGCTCTAATGTTTGTTATTGTGCAGTGGATTACGATGCCCCTGAGACGTCGTGCAGTAAGGAGGGCACATCCAGCATCTGATGGGCGGCGGATCTGTTGGCGGGCCCGGGTCACAGTTTCGAACCCGGGGCGTGACAGATTAGAGTGGTATCAGAGCTGAAAAGTAGACTATTGAAATAAAATAATACAACTCTAAAAGTACAAGTCTGAACCTCACTACAAAAGTCTCTCAAAAATAAAACCCTCAAAAGTAACTAACAACAATAATCATCCAGCTGACTGTACTACTAAGCTCCAAAAGGGGTACAGCTATACTCCAAGGACGGGTAGGGAACTAGCTCGCGACTGCCTCACCTCGATCAGCAACAGAAGGGTCTGCAACTGGAGCAGCAGGAATTGGAAAAAGGAGGAAAAGTCACCACGGCGGGTGTGAGAACTACATCCCACAGTAGTTCTAGTGGGTACCGCCACCAAGCTCGACGGTCTGCCCACCAAGTCTGCTAGAGGCATAAGCTAATAGAAAAATGGTAATAATGGAAATATAAGCTAGAAAGAGTCTACAGCTATCATGCCTCTATCTACAATGCTCAAAGGGTGATACAGATAAAAATGACGCATCGACTCTAACCCAAATACTCAATCAACCCAATCACAGTGACTGCCACATGGGGTCCAGTCAAACCAGCGACCACCTACTGCCACACATCCACAAGAGGACGGGACTTACGTAGGGTGTCCGTGACTGCCAAAACTGGCCCAGCCAGAGGGACTGCGCCGACAAGTCGCGATAGCAAAGTAACAGGCCCAGCTCCGGAGCGGCACTCGATGGGCGTGACCCCGCCGAGGAAAGTATCCGCGCATCACTATCGAGCTCAATATGGCTCATGCAGGCTATAATTCAAATCCACGATCAATCAGATCGACAATGTCCAACTCACAATACTAACCCACTGGCTGGAGATAACGGCTCCCAAAACAGGACATCCAACTCACAGACGAAAAAGAACCAACCGACACAGTAAGGGTTCGAGAATCTCGAAAGGTTGGTGTCTAGAATCCCAATCAAACAAGAACAGACTCCAGACTCAACCTTTCGAAGTTCTCGACCCCTTACAGTTCGAAAAAACAACTCCCTTTGTAAAACATGCGGAAGAAACCAACTAGGGTCCGAAAGTTCCGGGAGACCAACACCTACAACCCTATCAAACAAGAACAGGTTCCAGGTACAGCCCCCGTAGCTTTCGTCCCGAAATAAGGGAACGGCCCCTAGAACCCAGGTCACCCAAACTCTCTCGAGTGAGGAAGTTTGTAATAAAAGATGGCAGTTATTATTGAAAACTATTTTAATCTGAGAAAGCCAATTTAATATATTTAAGTTCTTTAATAAAATCAGTTCAAATAAGTTTTATTTTCCTAACCCCGAAGGGCTATTGCCTTCACCTAAATCAAACAAGAACAGGCTCCGGCGGCCCCTCGAAGTTTGGAAGGAAAAACATTAGTTTATAGAAATTATGTGTGTCCAAAAACAGTCTGGGTTCTAGGTCCTGCTATCACTAGTATACCCTTGTCACTAACATAGTGACGACAAATAAAACAGAGAAATACAACAATCCGGGACCACCGTTTACCCAACGGCTCCCGCCACAGATATAAGACCAGCTACATCTGTCAGACTCCACTCTGCCCTCCCAAGAATGAGTGTAATATGCATCCCACACTAAGAGAAATTCCGACCACTCAGCCCACTACCCGGGTGAGAAAAACACTATGTCCAGGAATAGAATGTACAGTGTGGATGTCTAAAGCATAAATAAACCTAGCCCAAGTGAGGGTTTTCTACTGGTCTGGTTATACATGCAACATATGACAGAGTGCTAGGTCAAGTCCAATACTAACATTAAATCAACACAAATAGAAAATAATAATCAACATGATCAGAATCACTACACTAGAAAATCCTATCTGATACAGCATACTTTCTAATACTGCTCACATAATGCATACTCACTAACAATATAGAGTTAGAGAACCGTCCACCGATTTTGGAGAAGAAACAACCCACCAGAAGCGCGCGTCAGTCCAAGATCCAAAAAGGCTGAAACTAAAAGGGGACAATTCTCGGATTCCCACGATTCCAACGTGTCCAAAAACACCCAAAAACTCCTCCTGGGTACAAAGATATGGTCTAAACATTGCAATAAGCAAAAATTTTCACAAACGCAAGCTACTGTAAAATTTGTCCCAAAGAAGCTTAATTACTACCTGCGAGATAATCACTAAAAATTTCAATAAAAATACACCGGCGATCCTCGCGAAGAGTAGATGTCAATCGAGTCCTCACATGTCGAAATCCGATACCGAGCGTAGAGATAAAAATTCGACAAGCCTTCGCTCTCCAGAAAACCACCAGGAGGAAAGGGGTTCAAATATGCCTCGTAAACCATGCCAAGAACTCAGAATGAAGTAAGGTGATCAGCACGGAAATGAAAGGCCTACCTCTCATGAAATCGATGCCACAAAGATCGTCCAAAAATTCCTTCGGAGTAGCTCTGTGGACCTCGTGGACTGAAACGCAACAGAAATGGGCCACCGAAGAAGAAACGTCGCACTGCGCCGAATCGTCGAAGCCGTCGATGCCGCGCCCTCCAAAAATTCTGAAACTCCTTCGCAAGATGCAGCACAAGATGAGGAACAGACTTACAAGAGGGCTTAGTCGCAGAAAGGTCGGGAAAAGGGGCAAAAAGCCCAAGAAACCGGCCTATTTATAGGCCTCTACCAAAAAAACCAAAAAAAAACAAAGCTATTGGGCTTTCGGGCTCGATATTCGGGCGCCCCGGGGGATTCGGGCGCAAACAGTGCCCGAATTCGCTCCCCGGCCCGGCCCGCGACCAACGCCCGGATCGCCCAGCGCCCGACACGTGTCCCAAACAGCGGACAGCGTGTAAGGGGCCGCTGGGGATCCGCCGTGTGGCTGACCGGGGCACATGGGGTGGGTGGCGCCCGCCAATCGCCGGGCGCCATGTGGCGCCCCGTGTACGACGGTCACCTGCCCCACCTGCCCCAACCGCCCCCGCCTGCTCCCCATGATGCGTGGACCGCGCGCACGTGAGCCAGCCACTCACAGGCCACCACGTGGCCCGCCCCGGTGCATGCGCCAGCCCGCGCGTCTCCGTGGACCGCGCCGCGTGAGCCCGCCAACCCGAGGCCGCCACATGTCCCCCGCGCCCGGTCCATGCACCAGCGCAACTTTCTGTGGACCGCGCCATGTGCGCTAGCCAATCAAAGGCCGCCACGTGGCATCCTGCCGGTCCACGACTTCCCGCATGCACCAAAATACACAGAAAATTTTCGGGTGTCCGTTTTTGGGCATCCGAACTCCGAAAAATACACGTAAACAGTCGATTTTCGACGTTTTTCCGCGTTGAATCGAAATCTGGTCTCGGATTAGCCTGAAACCCTTTCTAAAATTTGGCGAAAGCAGTCGAAGGACAGGCTTGATCTAGAAACCTCACTGAGTCCGTCCAACGCGTCCATTTGATGCATTGCGGGTCCGACACACCACTAATAGGTGTTTCACTGCATAGGTCATGGGAAAAGCTGCGCGGGGGTCGGGGTCACCATATTTTCCTCGCCCGGGTAGTGGGCCGAGTGATCGAGATAATGTGGGATGCATGTTGAAGTCGTGCCTGGGGGCCGAGTGGATTCTGGTAGCTGTGGCTAGTGATGTGCCAGTGTTGGGAGCCTTTTGGGTAAACGGTGGTCTCGGGTCATCGGATATTCTCCGACTTGTTGTCGCCACCGAGTTTGTGGTCGTGGTGTATTTGTAGTATCAGGACTTTGAACCAGAATATTTTTAGACACTCATAATTTTAGTAAACCAATATTTTTTCTTTCAAATTTCTAGGGATCACCAGAGCCTGTTCTTGTTTGATTGTGCGAAGGCATTAGCCCTTCGGGATTCGAAAAAAACTTATTTTTAACTGATTTTCGCAAGAACTAAAATCTATAAAAGTTGGTTTTCTCAAATCAAGAAGGTTTTCTAAAAAAGGAGCTATTTTTATCTTCACCTCGAGAGGGTCTGAATGGAAAGTGTATTTAGCAATAAAAATCATCTTTTCTTACAAACTTCCTCACCCGAGAGGGTTTGAGTGATCTGGGTTCTAAGGGTTGTTTTCATTCTCGGGTTGAGAATAATAGGAGGCTATGTCTATAGCCTATTCTTGTTTGATTGGGATTGTAGGTATTAGTCTTCCAGGATTTTCGGACCCTTCGTTGTTGTGGCTGTAGAGTATCTCCAGCCAGCGAGTTTTAGTGTGTAGAGTTGGATTCCTGTTTTGGGTGCCGTTTGGATTGACAGCGGTCCCAGCTGTTGAGTACCTCCAGCCAGTGGGTCAGTGTTGTGAGTTGGGCATTGTCGATCTAATTAATCGTGGATTTGGACTATAGCCTGCATGAGCCAGATTGAGCTCGACAAAGATGCGCGGATACTTGCTCGGTGGGGTCGCTCCCCTCGAGTACCTCTCTGGAGCTTGGCCTGTTACTTTGCTATCGCGACTTGTCGATACCGTCCGTGTGGGATGCCCTACGTAAATCCCGTCCCAGGGTGGATGTGTGGTAGTAGGTGGGCGCAGGTTTGACTGGACACTTTTGGGCAGTGATTACGATTGGGTCGATTGAGCACCTCGTGTTCGAGTGGTTGCATATCATCATCTGTTTTTCCCATTGAGCATGGTAGATAGAGGCATGATAGTTGTAGATTTCTTTCCAGCTTATCCTTTTATTTCAGTATTTTATTATCTTATGCCTCAAGTCGACTTAGTAGGTAGACCGTTGGTCTTGGAGACGGTACCCACTGAGAACTACTGTAGGATGTAGTTCTCACACCCTCTGTCGGTGATAGTTTTGCAGAGGCATACCCTTTCCATCCCTGCTCTAGCTGGCTTGACGAACTGAGAATAGGGAGTCATGAGATAGATACCTACCAGTGTAGTTCATTTTGGTAAGATAGACGTACCATCCCGTATTGTGGAATTTTACTGTACACTGCTGTATTTATTGTTTTAGTTGTCTCCCTTTTTGGATTCATAGATATTGTATAGGAGGATCTTTTATTGTACTATTCCTGTGGATCAGATATTGTATTATTTACATGTGGTAGATGGATCTTGTACATTATTTTAGTTGTACAGTGCTTTGGATTTTATTTTACAGCTGTTTATTTTTCGCTCTGATATTCGTATAGCGGTAGTATTATCTTTTGCAGGTTGGATGCTTCACTTATGCGGGGCTTCCCGTATGGGCGGCGGATCTGTTAGCGAGTCCGGGTCGCAGTTTCGACCCCAGGGCGTGACAATACCGTCACCCTTTTTGGTTATTTCGAGTGAGTGGTCGCATACTGTCGCTCCTTGCGGTCGTTTCGAGTCAATGGTTGCATACAGTTACCTCTTTCGCATACTGTTTCGAGCATGATAGTTAGAGGCATAGTAGCTACAGTATTATTTCATCTTTACTACTTTGCTCAGCTTATCTGTTACTTTTACCGCCAGTAAACCTAGTGGGTAGATCGTTGATCTTGGGGACGGTACCCACTGAGGACTACTCTTTTGATGTAGTTCTCACACCCGCTGTGGTGACTATTTTTTAGATATTTTAGCTTTTGCACCTGTTCGTGATGGTACTTCTGATCTAGGTAAGGGAATCGTGAGACAGATCCCTACCAGAGCTTCTAAGGCAGATCGAGGTATCCTTTTTGGAGTTATTGGACATGATACTGTATAGTCTATATGTATTTTATCCTTTATTTTGGAAGATAGCTGTATTTTGAGGATCTGAGAGACATACAATGGATTTGTATGTTTATTTGATAGTGGTTTTATTTCCAACTCTGATACATTATTTGTTAGAGATGCTGTTTTTGCAGGTTAGAGGTTTCGCTATGCGGGGGTTTTCTGTATGGGTGGCGGATCTGTTGGCGAGTCCGAGTCGTAGTTTGGACCCGGGGCGTGACAGGTACGACTTGCTATTCTCCAGTTCATTGTACCAATTGGGGTATATTCAGTTGTATCTCACACCCTTTGGTGACCTATTTTTTAGGTGGGATGTCAGAACGATGTTGTGAGGTATTTTCGATACGGCTGTCCCCATGATGCTAGCTAGATAGCTGGCCTGCACCTTCCTTACTGCTTTTATCTTGTCATTGAATTTTAGTATTGCTATTATATGTTGAGGTTGGAGATCATGACTTAGTTACTTACATTCATGTTAGTGGTGGATATTTATGTTGGATTATTTATCAGTTATTAGTTGTTTAGTTACATTTTGATTATTAGTAAACTCTATTGTGCATTATGTACTTGCCTAGCCGTGCGTGTATAGGGAAGACTATGTCCGAGTGGATAGAGAATTTCCTATGCACGTGGCGATCTACTCGCGTCCTGGAGATTCATTTTCAATTCTGATTTATATAAATAAAAAAAATTTAGACCATTTTTAAAATTCCGGTATGTAACAGTATATCTAGCTGCTTATCCATTGACATATATCATGCTTGATTGGTCATTATTTAGCTATACTTCTGTTTAGAGTATTTCAATATCTCCCTATCCTTGTATTGCATGATAAAGTAGGAGATCAATTACTGTTATACAGCATGAGATGGTTTCACAGTTGATTGGCATCCCATTTGGGAGTTTCCGGCTTAGTGCCGATTACTCGGTCATTAGATCGCGAGCTTGAGCATCATCATTATGATCACCACAGCACTAGCTGTTCTTTCACGTACACCAGCGGATTAGCAACCCATTGTGGTGTTCTTCACCGGTAGAGTGGTCTTGTTGACCCGTGAGCCCCAGATAGCACTGAGTGGGTGCAGGTTTTATATCAGCCCGATAGGTGCCAGACAGTGGCATTGGCCTGAGATCCTCGTGACCAACAATGACATTGATTGGGTGCTTGGATTCAAGCATTGACGTATTGTTCTTACTAGTATTAATTCGTCATTTACTGTTGCCGCATTTATTTTATATGCTTTAGTACATGATTATTAGTACCCTTTTTGCTACAGCACTGTGATTATACCTGTCATTTATCTGCTCCTATATTTGCCTACTACTTTTACTTATTCGTCGATTATTGTATATCAGTAGGTACGACTTGCTATTTTCTGACTCGTTGTACCCATTGGGATACATTTAGTTGTATCTCACACCCTCTGTTGACTCCTTTTTCAGGCCTGTTGGGTGGTGGGATGTTGGGACCATGATGTAAGAGTACCGATAGAGTCGTCCTTATTGCTAGCTCATGACTGACCGCTGCTTTTATTATTCTCCATTGGAGTTATTTATTCTGTTTGTGATAATAACCTAGTTACTTTAGTTATGAGTTATCATGTGAATTTGATTTAGTTGTGGATGTTGGATTTTATCATGATGCTTAGCTTTCATTTATTTGAATTGTCAAGTGATTATTACGATCAATGCTAGCAATTCTATTGTGCATTTAATACTTTCCTTGCCGTGCGAGTATAAGAGAGGCTCTATCCGAGTGGACAGAGAATTTTCTATGCTCGTGACGGATTTGCCCACGTCTTGGAGATTTGTTTTCAACTCTGTTTTTTTTTAAAAAAAAAAAAAAAATTAGAGCGCTTTTAAATTCGGAACGTGACATTAGTGTTTTTACAAGCATAGGAGCTCAATTATAAGTACTAAGTCATTGAGTGCTTGTAGGTTTTTAGCCCTTAGATGAAAAGATGTATGGTTAGAATGATAGTAGGCCCTTTGGGTTAAGTGAGTAATTGGTGGAATAGAATGATCTAAGAGATGAAATTAGTCAAGGAGGTGTAGATCTAACGGTAGAAAACTTACAAGCACTAATTGCTTGGTGCTTGTACAAGCATAGTAGCCGGACTCTCTCTCTCTCTCTCTCTCTTTCTCTCTCTCTCTCTCTCTCTCTCTCTCTCTCTCTCTCTCTCTCTCTCTCTCCCTCTCTCTATATATATATTATTATATATATATTATATTATATATATATATATATATATAGTGCTTGTATACTTTTAAAAGTGCAAACCCAACTATGTTTGTAAATTTTTTACCATATATTTATATTGAGAATTGTGCTATTGTAAAGTCAACTAAAGAGAGAGAAAAAGAAAATACAATAGCACGGATCTCAATACAAACCTAATGGTAAAAAATTGACAAGCATAATTGGGCTTGTGCTTTTAAAAGTATATAAGCTCTACTACATATACATATAGATTCTGGCTACTATACTTGTACAAGCACCAAGCAATTGTAAAGTCAACTAAAGAGAGAGAAAAAGAAAATACAATAGCACGGATCTCAATATAAATCTAATGGTAAAAAATTGACAAGCATAATTGGGCTTGTGCTTTTAAAAGTATATAAGCTCTACTATATATAAATATAGATTCTAGCTACTATACTTGTACAAGCACAAGCAATTGGTGCTTGTAAGTTTTCTACCGTTAAATCTACTCCTTTGACAAATTTAATCTCTTAGATCATTCTATTCTACCAACCACTCACTTAACCCAAGGGGCCCACTATCATCCTAACCACACATCTTTTTATCAAAGAGCTAAAAATAACAAGTATCAATGACTGATACTTTTAAAAGTATAGGAGCTCAATTATATATATATATATATATATATATATATATCTGTGTTGTGTGGTGTGTGTGTGTGTGTGTGTGGTTAGGATGATAGCGGGCCCCTAGGGTTTAGTGAGTGGTTGGTGGGATAGCATAATCTAATGGATGGAATTGATTAAAGGGATAGATCTGACGGTTAAAAACTTTACAAGCGTTAAGTGATTGGTACTTTTACAAGCACCAAAGCCGGACGAGAGAGAGAGAGAGAGAGAGAGAGAGAGGAGAGAGAGAGAGAGTCCGAAACCTACGAGCACCAACGACTTGGTACTTTAAAAGTACTAAGTCATTGGTGCTTTACTTTCTCTCTCTCTCTCTCTCTCTCTCTCTCTATATATATATATATATATATATATATATTAATCTCCGTGGAATTCAAGCCCTCTCCTTATTTTAAGGAAAAAAAATGGACCCACCTCTACTCTTAGGTGTCAGTTACTCTCACTTTTTTATTAAATTACGATTTAATTAAATTAGGGTGGTTTCTCTCTCTCAATTTTTTTTTCTTCGAACGTCAATTTGCCTCCTCTCTTCCTCTCTCTAACGTAATTCAAGTCCTCTCCTTATTTTAAGAGAAAAAATGGACCCACCTCTACTCTTAGGTGCTAGTTACTCTCACTTTTAAATTAAATTAGGATTTAATTAAATTAGGGTGGGTTCTCTCTCAAATTTTTTTTCTTCAAACGTCGATTCGCCTACTCTCTCCCTCTCTCTAACGTACACCCGTTTCCCTTACCACACTCCTCTTCCCTCCCTTATCCTCCTCCGCCCCTTCTTGCCCACTATCGTCGTTCTCTTCTTCTTCTCCCAGAGGATTGGTGGGGAAGAGCTCCTTTTTGCCCTTACTCAAGCCCTTCTCACTGTGGCTGCATCCAATGTTCACCTAGATGTTTACTTGAGGAGTAGGAAGAGTTTGAGAAGCGATTCGAGGGATCCCAAGAGCTACGGTCACATCCTGAAACGATTTCGAGAGAAAAATCTCCACGATGGATGTAAGTAGCTATCTTTTTGTTGGTAAATTTATTCTTTTGTTCGATTTTTAGCTGTGAATTCTTTGTTTTGCGTGTGCATATTCTGAATTTTGTTTGTTATTATGAGAGTAGAGCTACTAACTTCCTTCAGGTTGAAAATTCATCTCCAAATCTAAGAATGTGATTTAGTAAATTATGTTAAAATATGACTTATCAGGGCTCTAAAGGAGATAATGTTGTGTTTGATAAGTTTATTATGGGAGGGACCAAAAAAAGATAAATTTCGGTGGTTTTCAAAAATTTGTGAAGAATATTTTATGGCGTATTAAAGTTTATAGTTTAGAGATCTAGTGACGTAGACTATTTACTATATTATTTTTTTAGCTTTGAATTATAAGGAAGTAAAAGAGGAGAAAGATTTGTTTGTCACTATGTTCAAATCTATGTGTGTGCAATTTTTTATTTTAGAAAAAAATCATTGCTTCATATTCTATGGATTGTGCTGGTGTGTGGTTCACTATCATCGATCAAATTCTCATATCCTGATTTTCTGTATTATAAATTTAAAAATAATATATATTTAAAATTTTTATGTTATTAATTATTAAAAAATAATATATAAATATTTTATTTTAATAAAATTTACTCGCCGCATCGCGCGGTTCACTACACTATATATATATATATATAGAGAGAGAGAGAGAGAGAGAGAGAGAGAGAGAGCTAGGTTTGTGTGCTTTTAAAAGCACGGAGGCTCCCGTGCTTTCAAATTATTTTCGATGTTGAGACTTCTGAATGGACGATCGGTTCCATTAAATTTGATCTAGAGTATTTAAAAGGTCTAGAAATTAAATTTCGAGAATTTTTTGTATCGTTTGCCTAGTGATCAAAGTGGGTCAAAATCAACAATTTTAATGGTTGTGGTAAGCCGTTTGCAAGTTTAATGGTGCAGAATATTCAAATCACATAAAATTTTAATAGAAATTTTTTTATACTATATAGAACAAGATCAATGTGTTTGATCTAAAATTTTAGTATCATATCATCATGTTTTGTGAAATTTTTATTTTCAGCCGTTAATTTTGTGCCCTTTCGATCATTAGGTAAATGATATTGAAAAATCGTAAAATTTGATTTCTAAATATTCTAGATCAAGTTTAACAGAGTCAATCGTCTATTCGGAAGTCTCAATATTAAAAACAATTTTGGAGCACGGAGGGCTCCGTGCTTCTAAAAGCACAAGGCCTACTCTCTCTCTCTCTCTCTCTCTCTCTCTCTCTCTCTCTCAATATATATATATATATATAATATATATATATATATATATATATATATATATATATATATATATATATATATATATATATATATATATATATTATATATATATATATATATATATATATATATATATATAATTAGGCTAAAATACTATCGATAGCACCAAGTCATTGGTGTTATCAAGTTTTTAGCCTTTGGATTAAAAATGTGTGGTTAAGATGATAGTGGTCCCCTAGGGTTTACTAGGGGTTGGTTGAATAGTAAAAATCTTAGGGGACCACTATAATCCCAACCGCATATCTTTTCATCCAACGGCAGAAAACTTGATAGCACCAATTGCTTGGTGCTATCGATAGTATTCTAGCCGGACTATATATATATATCTATATATATATATATATAATATATATATATATATATATATATATATATATATATATATATATATATATATATATATTTATTTATTTATTTATTTATTTATTTATTTATTTATTTATAACTAGGCTGGAATACTATCGATAGCACCAAGTCATTGGTGCTATCAATTTTTTTGCCCTTGGATCAAGAGATGTGCGGTTAGGATGATACTGGTCCCTAGGGTTTAGTGGGTGTTGGTTGAATAGTAAAAATCCTAGGGGACCAATATAATCCCAGCCGCACATCCTTTCATCCAAGGGTTAGAAACTTGGTAGCTTCAATTGTTTGGTGCTATCAATAGTACTCCATTCGGACTGTGTGTGTGTGTGTGTGGTGTGTGTGTGTGTATATAATAATATTATATATATATATATATATATATATATATATATATTATATATATATATATATATATATATATATATATTATATATATATATATATATATGTATTTATGTATATGTATATATTCTTAAACTTTATAAAATAGTTAAATAAATTGCGCAAAAAAGTTTCAAAAAAGAAAAAAAAAAATATATTATTTTTCGTTTATTCTAAAACAAGAATATAACAAAACTTAGAAATTCAGGAAAGAGGCTATTAAACTATTTGGCAAAGTTAAAACAATTCAATAGGCAAAATTGAAAGTTCAGATATCTGTTTGCAAAAAAAAGCTATTGTTGCAGCCTTTTCAGAATAAAATAAAGAGCAATACTATCTGTACATCCCATCCATTCTGGAGTGAAGACTTCTCTGCTAGTTATTTCAAATTAATCAGTGAAATTCAAGATATACACCCGATTTTGAATGTACAAGAAGCATTTTCTATAAAACAAACCACCTGGACATACAATAATAGCAAACCTCCTACATATGATAATAGTTAGAGGTTTTTTTTGTATAATCAAATCGAAATGACTAGTAAAAAAAAATATCACTGTTGAGTGTATGAATAGCATTGCACATAATAAAAAGATGAAAATTCAGTTGACTATTTGAATTTCTACGAACCAATGTAGCATTTTATAAAATGAGTGATCAATGATCAAGTGTCTAAAATAGATCTCTTTTTTTTTTCAAAATAAGATATATCATCTTATAAATAAAATATACTATTCTATCAAATCATCAGTGGAAATGAAAAAGGAAAAAGTAACTAAATACATTAAGCATTAAAAAAGTAAAGAAAGAAAGAAAGAAAGAAAAACTTTATGGTGATTTAGAATAATGTGTGTCTTTTAGTATTCCTATAAATATCTTTTAATATTTCTAGAAGTGTCTCTTAGTTTTTCTATAAAAATTATAAGTGAATTAATACATAAAGAAGTTGAAAGGTTTATATATATATATATATATATATATATATATATATATATATATATATATTATATATATATATAGTAGAGCTTATATACTCTCAAAAGCACGAGACAAACTATGCTTGTGAATTTTTTACTATTGGATTTGCATCGGAATTTGTGCTATTTACTTTTTCTTTCTCTTTCTTTAGTTGACTTTACAAATGCACAAATCTCAATACAAATCTAATGGTAAAAAAATTTATAAGCATATTTTGCCTTGTGCTTTTGAGAGTATATAAGCTCTACTATATATATACAACGATTCTATGATAAAATAGAAAAGTCAATCTGAGTTAAATTTTCTATTTTTCTTTAAATATATACTTTTGTTTCCAAATGTCTTTTATTCTTTTTTTTTTCTGTAAAACTTTAGAATATTTTTATTTACATCGAGATTTTCTTTTGGGTGAGATAATATTAATTTTTTATTAATTGATTTGGCAATAATAGTTTAGTTTTTATATCAAGTGAGATTATTGTTCATATATTTTTTTTGCATTTTTAATTTTTGTTTGTTCAGTAAATTATTTTTTTAGCTCTACAATAACAGCTATCCCTCACAAAATACGATCACTATATTTTTAATGGATTGTTGAGGGTTACCTGACTCCTCGATTCTTCAGTCCCTGGGATCGGAACTGCTCTGATACCACTTGTAAAGCTCGGATCTGAATCGCAACCTTTCCAGTGGGGGTATCTTGGATAATGGATGGCGATGGTGATGATCTGCGCCACCGGGGTCGAATCGGAGCCTCGATTGTCGATGATGATCGCTGAGACGTCGTCGGCGATCATCATCCGAGCTCCTGGATGAAATGCTAGTGCTCCAGAGATGGATTCCTGAGTAGCCTCAGGAACTGGGAATCGAATTGGTATAAAAGAAGAGGAGTTTGGGGAGAGGAGGAGGAGAGAGTAAGGAAGGAGAAGTTGAATGAGGAGAAAAGTGAACTGTGATATCAATAACCGTTTCAGTTACAGCTCCACTTATTTATAGCCCTATTCTGAGGACTAATATGCAATTATCAGAACTACTATGTAGTACTATATTGTTTGTACAAAATATCCTACCGGGCTTAAAGCTATGTAAGGCTAAATCCTTCTCTTCGTGGGCTCGTGGACGACACCTCCTAGGCTCGGCCCTGCAGACACAAGCATAATGGATCGGAGCTACATGGATCCGATCCACCATGCCCCTTTCTACACTCTTCTGGGTTCTTCCTCATTTATAGCTGGCCTATCACTTCTCCCTTCTTAATCCAGCTGTCCCTGTAATACCCCCCTTCTCCTCTCGCATAGCAACAGAGATGCTCCTCCTTCCATCTATGGTGACCCACTCCTTTTACCTTCACCGAGCTTCCTCCCATGGTGGTTAGTTGACGAATTGGAAGATCGACACCATATACCTAAGCTAAGTACCACTCCTCCCTCTCTTCCTGAACATTCTCCATTCTTCTACTCTGCTTCTCTGGACTACCCCTTCACCACTGACCGGACTCCTCATTCCTTATTTGCAGGTCTTATATATTAATAGCAAATATGTTAGCTTGGTGAGTAGTTTAGGATTAATTCCCAGACTGAGTAGTGATTTTGACAAATGTGAAACATGTAGTAAGTCAAAAATCACTAAACGATCTCATAAGAGTGTTGATCGAAGTACCGAATTACTTGAGTTAATTCACAGTGATATTTGTGAATTTGAAGGTACTCTAACTCGTGGAGGAAATAGATATTTTATTACTTTTATAGATAATTTTTCTAAATATACTTATGTTTATTTACTAAAAAATAAAAGTGATGCTTATGACAGATTTAAAAAATTTCTCCATGAAGTAGAAATTCAATTTGGTAAAAAGATTAAAAGAATTAGAAGTGATAGAGGTCGTGAGTATGAATCTACAGGATTCAATTCTTTTGTTCAATCTTTAGGAATTATCCATGAGACTACAGCTCCATATTCGCCTGCTTCTAATGGAGTGGCTGAGAGAAAAAATAGAACACTTATTGAGCTAACAAATGCTATGATAGTTGACACTGATGTACCCTTAAATCTTTGGGGTGAAGCCATTTTAACTGCAAGTTATGTTTTGAATCGCGTGCCACATAAGAAATCTAAAATGACACCTTTTGAGTTATGGAAAGGGTATAAGCCAACTTTGGGATATCTTAAAGTGTGGGGTTGTCTAGCTTATGTGAGACAATCGGACCCTAAAAGACACAAATTGGGTGTTAGAGCTGACACTTGTATATTTCTTGGATATGCCTTGAATAGTTCAGCCTATACATTTTTAGACATTGAAAATAATGTGATTTTTGAATCAGGAGATGCTAATTTTTATGAAGATAAGTTTCTTTTAAAATCGAAAAATAGTGGGGGTCAAGAATTTAAAAGTGTTTCGAATAAACCAAGTTCTTCAAATTATCTTTCGCAAAATAAAAAACAATATGTTTTTGAACCTAGAAAGAGTAAAATAATTAGAATAGAAAATGATTTTGGCCCTGATTATGTTGTTCTTAATATTGAAGAAAACTCATTTTTTTTACAAGAAGTTTTATCTTCAAATGACGCCACTTTTTGAAAAGAGGCTGTAACTGATGAGATTGAATCCCTAATTTCTAATAAAATTTGGAAATTAGTGGATTTAACTCCAGGCTGTACAACAATTGATTGTAAATGGGTCCTCAGAAAGAAATTGAAATCGGATGGGAGTGTAGACAAGTATAAAGCGAGACTTGTCGCAAAAGGTTATAAACAAAAAGAAGATCTAGACTTCTTTGATACCTTTTCTCCGATTACTAGAGTGACATCCATCAGAGTTCTCATTGCTATTGCAGCAATATATGATTTACAAATTCATCAGATGGATGTAAAAACCGCCTTTCTGAATGGAGACCTAGATGAGGAAATTTATATGGACCAACCTGAGTGGTTCATAGAGCCTGGGCAAGAAAATAAAGTGTGCAAGCTAAATAAATCCCTTTATGGCTTAAAGCAGGCATCCAGACAGTGGCATGAAAAATTTGATTCTTGCATGATTGAGAATGGTCTTAAATCAAACGAGTGTGATAGGTGCATCTACTACAAAACTTTTGAAAAGTCGCATGTAGTTGTTAGCCTTTCTGTGCATGATTTGCTAATTTTTGGCTCTAACTTAAATGTTATTGTTGAGACAAAAATTATGCTAAATCATTATTTTGAAATGAAAGATCTTGGTGAGGCTAACTTTATTTTGGTTATGAAAATTACCAAAACACCATATGGTATTTTTCTTGATCAGTCGCATTATGTTGAGAAAATTTTAAGAAAGTACAACTTTTTTAATTGCAAACATGTGACTACACCTTTTGATTCAAGTGTTCACTTATTTCAGGTTAAAAGTGAAAATGAAATTATAAATCAAAAGGAATATGCCAGTATGATTGGAAGCTTGCGGTTTGCGACTGATTGCACTAGACCTGATATTGTATATGCAGTAGGGATAATTAGTATATTTACAAGCAAGCCGGATACAGAGTATTGGCATGCCATGGAACGTGTGATGAGATATCTCATTGGTACCAAAACTTATTGTGAGGACCCGAATCCCCACTTAAGGGTTTACTGATGGATTAGTGGCTTCGGGGAGTGTGTGTGCGCGTGTCGGGCCCAAGAATTGGATTTCTGGTGAAATTGGAGCTTGTTTGCTTATCAGAAAGTCCATATAGGGTGATTGAGGTTTTTGCGCGCTTATTGGAACCAAGGATTTGACCCGGTATGAAAAATGGATCAAGTTTACTTTTTCGGGAATTTTCGGAAAATTTTAGAAGTGGAATTTGGCCAAACGGACTTCGGATTTGGATTCAGCGTGCGAAAACGGTCAAGATGGACTATTTACTTGTATTTTTCGGAGCCCGGATGCGAAAACACGCATTTCGAGGTGTGGGGTTACTGTTCCGGCGGCCGGAGAGGCGCCGGCGGCGGCGGCGGGCGGCGGCGGAGGCGCGCAGTCCACCGCGGAAGGCGTGCACCGGGCGCGGGCCACGTGGCGCCTCCCGGTTGGCGTGCGCAGTGACCGCGGTCCACGGGTTTGGCGGGGTGTACGGTGGACCGAGGGTTGGCCACGTGGCAGCCTGTGGTTGGATGGTCCTTGTGCGCGCGGTCCACGCAGCGACGGGGGCAGGTGTCCATACGGACAGCGCGTCGTAGGGGGGGGGGCGACGTGGGGGCGCCACGTGGCGCCCCATGGTTGGTCGGGCGCAGCCGCGCACGTCCGCGTGTCGGACACGCGGCGTCGCGCGGTTCGCGGGTGCACGTGCTCCGGGCGCTGCGGGCGCGCAGCGGATGCGTGGCGGGCCGTGGGCCTTTCGGGCCTGCACAGTAACGGGTCGGGCCCGTTACTGTAGCCGCCCAATTGTTCCGGGCGCCCGAATCCGAGGACACATAGGTCATTTCTGGAATTGTTTGTTTTGGCTGGCCTATTTGTTGAACCCGAGCCCCATTCCTCTGCCATTTTCTCTACCTTCCTAAGCTCCCCAGCCCTTGGCTTTTTTAGTAAAGTTGTAGATCTGTGTGTCGCGCATCTTCTGCCAGAGTCCCGAAATTTTTGGAAGCCGCGGCGTCAAAGTTTTCGGCATCGTAGCGCGGAGCGACGATTTTCTATTGGAGGCCCGCTATCGTCGCATTTCGGTCTGAGAGGTCCACAGAGCTACCCCGACTGCATTTTTGGGTAATTTTTGTGGCGTTGGGTTCATGAGAGGTACGTCTTCGACTTTCGTGTTGAGTGTTTTGTCTGGATTTGGATTATTGGCATGGTTTTCGAGGCTTTTCTAAGCCCCTGTTTTGCTGGGAGATTCCTAGACAGCAAGGTCTTCGCGGATTTTTATCTCCACATCCGGACATCGGAATTCGACGTTTCAAGGCTCTATCAACATCTACACTTCACGAGGATCGCCGTCGTATTTTTATTGGAATTTTTGGAGGCTAGTTTACAGGTGAAAATTTCACAGAAAGAGGACTGTTCATCGTATTTTTTTTTATATGTGGAATTTTGAGGAATTAAGTGTAATTTTTGGATCTATTATGTACCCAGGATGCTTTGAACACTACTTTGGTACTGTTGGCTTGGTGATTGTGCTGGTATATCTATTTTTAGGCTTTCTTAGCTGTACGACCCTCGACAGTTGTGCACTTTCAGGTGGGTGGCCTTGTCTCCAAGACTTATGGAACGTTCATTAATGCTGCTATAGTAGGACCTTGCATGATAGTGATACTCTTGTGTAGTATGCTAGAAAGTGATAGCTGATAAGTCTAGCATTATTTGATGATCATGCAAATCTCTTGTTTCCTATGATCTTTAAATTATTGTTATCTTGGAACTTGACCAGGCACCCCAGTCATATATTTCATGTTCAGCCAGACTTTAGAAAACTCCAACTTGGGCTAGGTTTATTTTGCTTAGACATCCACACTACTTTTCTTCCTGGACATAGTGTTTTACTCGCCCGGGTAACGGGCCGAGTGGTCGGGTCTCTTTAGTGTGGGATGCTTTCTACACTCGTGCTTGGGAGCAGAGTGGAGTCTGGTAGAGGTAGTTGATCGTACATCTGTGGCAGAAGCCGTTTAGGAGGACGGCGGTCCCGAAGTATTCCGTTTTCCTTTCTTTTATTTTATTTGTCGACGCTGTGTTAGTGGTAGCGGTTTACTAGTGTTAGCAGAACCTTGAACCCAGAACTGTTTTTAGACACACATATGATTTTAGCTAACCAATGTTTTCTTCCAAGCGTCGTAGGGTCGCCCGAGTCTGTTCTTGTTTGATTGGACAAGGGCTTTAGCTCTACGAGGCTTGGGTATAAAAACTTATTTCCAATGGTTTTTCTAAAAAAGAACTAAAAATCATTAAATATAGATTTCTTTCAGATCAAATGGCTTTCAATAAGAAATGTCACCTTTTTCCTATAAATGTAACCACTTGAGATGATTCAAGTGGTCTGGGTTCTAAGGTCTGCCCTTACCTTTAGAACGAGAACAACGAGAGGCTATGCCTAGAGCCTGTTCTCGTTTGATAGGGTTGTAGGTTCTAGTCTTTCGGGGTTCCCGGATCCTTTATTATGTCTGTATGTGGAGTTATCCTGTCGGTGAGTCTGCAGGATGGGTTGTTGTTCTGTTGTTGGATACCGTCGGGGTTGACGGTGGTCCCGGGTCGTTGAGTTGTCCGACCAGTTTAGTTAGCCCTGAGTGTGGGTCGATCTTGGCTGTGGAGTATCTCCAGCCAGTGTGTTTTGTGTTGTGAGCAGTTGGTGAGGCGAGTGTCTCGGGTTTCGTGAAAGCTGATCAGCTGAGTAGTCGAGAGTGCTCCGACTGTTGTGAGAGATGTTGAGGATTGAGTCCTTCCGAGCAGAGCGTGAGCGTGGATTTTGACCATAGCCTGTAGTGCCACTTTGAGCTCGATAGAGTGCGCGGATACCCTAGTCCTCGTTGGGGTCGCTCCCCTCGAGTGCCACGTCCGGGGTGGGTCTGCACTTTGGTATCGCGACTTGTTGACGCCGTTCCTCTGACTGAGCCAGTTTTGGCAGTTACGAACGCCGTCCCTTTGACTGAGCCAGTTTTGGCAGTCACGGACACCGTCCCTCTGGCTGAGCCAGTTTTGGCAGCTACGGACGTCCTACGTAAGTCCGGTCCTCCGGGATGTAACGGCAGTAGGTTGGCGCAGGCTCGACTAGACCCGAGGAGGCAGTCAGTTCAGATTAGGTGACTATACTGATATGTTAGCAGATGCATCATATTTTCATCTGTCTCACTTTTTGAGCATCTAGATAGGGGCATAGTAGCTGTAGAATTTATTTTCCAGCTTTTTCCCTTCAGCACTGCATTTGTTCTTCATGCCTCTAGTAGACTTAGTGGGCTGACCGTTGGGCTTGTTGACGGCACCCACTGAGAGCTACTATGGGATGTAGTTCTCACACCCGTCGTGGTGTATTTTTCCCCAGGGACTTCTACTCCTGTTTCTGCTGTTCCAGCTGCCGCTTCTTCAGACCGAGGTAAGGGAGTCGCGAGATAGATCCCTTCCAGTCATCTCCTGATAGAGAGAGTAGAGGTACCCTTACCAGATTCAGACAGAGTGGTATGTTGAGCGACCGTGTAGTGAGGTATTGAGTTGTACTTTTCTTCTTTCTTTGAGAGACTTTGTATTTTGTTTTGGTGAGGACATGTTGTTTATTGTGAGAGTTGTATTTTATATTTTATTTCTAGTTGTTTACTCTCAGCTCTGATATCTGTTTAGTATGGTATCTTTCTTTGCAGGTTTGACGCTTCGTCTATACGGGGTTCACCGTATGGGCGGCGGATCTGTTAGCGAGCTCGGGTCGCAGTTTCGACCCTGGGGCGTGACAGATTAGAGTGGTATCAGAGCCTAGGTTTTAGGTTATTGAGGACTTAGGAACCCTAGGCTTGTGGTTGGACTCTAGGATGACTCACGTGAGAGCCGTGTTTTTTAGCGAGAGTCCTGATTGGGTTTCTAACTCTCCCGAGCGGATCGGGATGAGTGATTGACATGTCTTCCTTCGGTGGCAACTATGTTGGTTGCAGACAACATAGTACTTCGGAAAGGGGGACATGCCTTTAGACTTTCGCTGGATTGGGTCGAGTGTTGTTTGGTGCTGTCCTAATGTTTGCATGTGGATTGCAGGTAGGCACGATGCCTCCCCGATGCAGGATGCAGACACGTTCTCAGTCTTCCTCCTCCCATGAGCCTGAGCAGGAGGAGTCCCCTCAGGGTCAGCAGAGTGAGGGGCAGGAGCTTCGGGCTTAGATTGTCACGCCCCGGGGTCGGCACTGTACCCCGGGCTCGCCAACAGATCCGCCGCCCCTACAGGAAGCCCCGTAGAGACGTAGCGTCTAACCTGCAAAAGAACATCTACACTAGCAGATATCAGAGCTGAAATAGTAAAAGCTGAAATAAGATAAGTACAACTCTCATAATACAATAAGTCCTCACCAACAAATACAAAAGTCTCTCAAAGAAAGAAGAAAAGTACAACTCGATACCTCACTACATAATCTCTCAAACATCACACAACCAAAATATAAGGGTACCTCTACAACACTGAAGCTGAAGGGGGAAGGGATCTATCTCGCGACTCCCTTACCTCGGTCTGGAAGAGCAGGATCAGCAATTGGCACCGCAGGAACTGGAGCTGAAGTCCCTGGGGAAAAGACACCACGACGGGTGTGAGAACTACCTCCCACAGTAGTTCTCAGTGGGTGCCGCCAACAAGCCCGACGGCCTGCCCACTAAGTCTACTAGAGATAGAAAGTAACAAAAGAAATGCAGTATGAAAGGCTGGAAAGTAAACATCTACTGCTACTATGCCCCTATCTACAATGCTCAAGGGGAAGAACAGGAGGACGATATGCCACAACTGATACTCAACTCGGAACACCCAATCCAAACTGACTGCCACAACGGGTCCAGTCAAACCTGCGCCTACCTACTGCTGTAGGTATGTCCGGTACTCCAACCCGGTATCTAGCTCAATCTCAAAGCCGGTACTACAACTCGGTCTCGCCTACTCCGGAGTGGCACTCGAGGGGAGCGACCCGCTCGAGTCAAATAACTGCGCAACACTGTCAAGCTCAAATATGGCACATGCAGGCTATGATCCAATCACTATCTCACTCACTGGCTAAGAATCCACACTGTCACTATGACCAGGTCCCAAAGATCCCAGATCCACTATCACTATGCAAACTGGTCTACAGACTGCTATAGACGACACTCGGTCCCCAGACGCGAGTGCAAATGCAATTCCCAGCTAATAAACCTCCCGGCCCACGACTCGGGGAAAAATCACTATGACCAGAGTGACAAGAGTACTACCACTGTGGAAAAGCTAAGGTGATAAATAAATCTGATGTATGTTCAAGTTGCTGTAGTTTAATGGCGCATGATCATTAAATAACAGGCAATTATGCTAAGTTAAGTTCCCAAGTTGCAGAGTTTATCAAGAGATCGACAGATTTAGCAATTAGCTACAGTGGTTTTCAACATACTGTTTACACATGTTATCTAGCCCATATACTATGCATGTTACTATATTTGTAGATTTAGAGTGCAGTCCATAGAATTTGAAAGCAGGATCACCCACCTGATCGCGCTAACTGTCCAGGATGATACAGATAACAAATCCAGCAACCGACAAATTCCCAAGTCCACAAAGCGAAGAGCACAAGAACGGTGCTTACAGAGTCCTGGGTACAACAACCATTCCCAATTACACACTAATCACACACAAAATCAGCATTCCCAAAATCTGCATACACAGCTACTGTTCACACGAAAATTTCACCTGAAAATAATTTTCCAGAAATTCCAATAAAAATATCACGGCGATCCTCGCGAAGTGTAGATGTCGATAGGCTCTTGAATCGTCGAATTCCGATGTCCGGATGAGGAGATAAAAATCCGCGAAGTGAGTGCTGTCCAGGAATCTCACAGCAAAACAGCGGCTCAGTAATGCCTCGAAAACCGTGCCAAAAACCCAAATCTAGGCAAAACACTCAACACGAAAGTCGAAGATTTACCTCTCGTGAATCCAACGCCGCAAAAATCGCTGAAAACGGCTGTCGGGGTAGCTCTGTGGAAATTTTAGACCGAAATGCGGCGATAACGGGCCTCCAACAGAAATCCGTCGCTCCGCACTACGAGGCAGAAAACACAGTCGTCGCGGCTTCCAGAAATTCTGAAATTTCACCAAGAGATGGGCAAGAGGGAGAGGAAGATCTTTGGTTAAGAGCTCAAGGGCCAATTCTCTCGGAAAAGTGCCCAAAATCTTGGTCCAAGGGGCCTTTATATAGGCTCTCCCCAAAAAGCAGCCCAAAAAGTCACTTTCGGATTTTGGGCCCAGGGATTTCGGGCGCCCGAAAACTTTCGGGCGGCTACAGTAACAGGCCGGCCCGTTACTGTGCGCGCCCGAAACGCCCTCAGGCCGCCACATGTCCCTGGAAGCTTTCCCCTGCACTCGGCGCACGCGCGCCACCAATGCCGCGACGCCACGTGTCCCGACCGTGGGTCGTGCACGCCTGCACCCGACCAACCACGGGGCGCCACGTGGCGCCCCCCACGCCGACCCGGTCAACGCGCACGTCGCGCGACGTGCGCGGCCGCGCCGCCGCCGGAACCGGGTCGGGCACGCGCCCCGAGGCACCGCCTCAGCCGCCACTGTCGAGTGGACCGGGTGCACCAGAGCCCGCCAACCACACAACGCCACGTGTCCACCGATCTACCGTGCACCAGAGCCAAAAGTTCGTGGACCGCGTGCACAACACCGCACCAACCACGGGATGCCACGTGGCATACCCTCGGTCCACCGTGCACCCCGCCAAGGCCCGTGGACCGCGCCCGCTGCGCCGGCCAACCGCAGCGCGCCACGTGGCCCGCGCCCGGTGCACGCGCCCCGCGGTGGACCGCGCGCCTGCGCCGCCGCCCGCCGCCGCGCTCTGCCGGGCTCCGCCGCCGCCGGCGCTCCTCCGGCCGCCGGAACAGTAACCCACGCCTCGATTTCCGTGTTTTCACGTCCGGGCTCCGAAAAATTCAAGTAAATAGTCCATTTCGCTCGTTTTCGCGCGCTGAATACAAATCCGAGGTCCGTCCAGCCAAATTCCGCTTCTAAAATTTCCCGGAAAAGTAACTTGATCCAATTTTCGTGCCGGGTCACACTCTTAGCTCCAATAAGTGCGCAAACACCTCACACACCCAAAATGGACTCTCAGCAAAGAAAACAAGCTCCAATTTCACCAGAAACCCAAATCTGGGGCCCGACACGCACACACACACACCCAAAACCTCCAAACCAACAGTAAACCCTGCCGTGGGGATCCGGGTCCTCACATAGATGGCCCATTTGTCTGAGACTCTCCGACGCCAGGAGGAGATTCTACGGCGCCAGGAGGAGACCATGGATCGGATGATGCGCATGATGGAATAGAGGGCACAGCCGGTGGTAGCACCTCCAGTGAGTTCCCCTATACCTTCCTCGCCAGCTATAGCACCTCCAGAGAGTTCCCCTATACCTTCCTCGCCAGCTATAGCACCTCTAGAGAGTTCCCCTGTACCTTCCTCGCCAGCGGTGGCACCCCCAATTGTACCAGCAGCACAGGCAGCCCCTACTGCACCGGTTACCAGTGGTCAGGCGTCCGGGACGGTAGGACAGTTGACCCCGGCAGAGCAGCGAGAGATGGCTGATTTGTTGATGAGACTTCGTCAGTCTGATCCACATCGTTTTTCGGGGCAGAGTTCGGAGCACGGAGAGGCGGTGATGGCCGAGGTGGCTCCAGCTCCCGCAGGGATTTCGGGGGTGAAGCGGCCAGCACAGGATGTCGAGAGACAGACGAGTCGACAGGGACCTACGAGACCTCCACGACCCCATCCTCAGGGTTGTGGGTTTCGGAGGCGCCAGAGGTCAGGTGGGCCCCGGCAGCAGCCACGGTATCAGCAGCACCAGCAACGACAGCAGTCTCAGCAGCAGTTTCAGCAGCGGCATCGGCATCAGTGACATGAGCAGTGTGTCATCTGTGGCGGCCCTCATCCGCCGTCGCAGTGTTACCAGAGACGGGGACGGTGTTTCCTATGTGGAGACTTGGGACATTTTACAGCAGCTTGTTCCCGAGCCATTTTGTCAGTGCAACCCCTTGCTACAGCACCTCCCTTGCCAGTTCAGGAAGCGGAAGCCTCTCCAATGCACCATAAGACAGAGTGGGGTACGACGTTGGGACAGACGGGACGACGATCTTCAGCACCCAGTGGACGGGTTTACGCAGCCTTGGTGGAGGACACTCCAGCAACAGATCGTATCGCCGCAGGTATGACTTTATTTTCTGTCAGCTAAGTTGAGCTTTTTGGATACCGTTGCATCCTTCTGCACATGTTATTAGAGCATTTGCATCTCTGCATGAATAAGGGATAGAAATTTTGTGACATGCATGAGCGATTGGATTCTTCCCTGTATCCTACAAGCAGAGGTGAATTTTGGGACTTGATCGGGACAGATGAGACCTGAGGAAGTACGCCGGCAGGTGTGCCGGTTCAGTTACAGCTCCATGAGTCGGATTGAGCATACGGGATGGACCAACTGGTGCGGTATCGTGCAACTTTTGATCGTGGATTGAGAACAGTGACCTTTCCGCAAGTTGGACAACAGGAGATCATTTCTACAGGTCACCGAGGCATCCTTCCTGCAGCAGTGGCTTCATCGACTCTAGGTTAAGTGCTACTTGTTGAGCGTAGGTGACGCCTAGGACTAGAGGTTGTGTCTCTAGGGGTCTCGAATAGAGTTGTGTATTTCTTTTTAGGGGCACGGATAGATCGTAGCTTCCGTTTTTGTTGCCACAGCAGGAACGGCATCAACACTTCTCTCCCTTTTTCTCACCTTTGTGCTGAAATTTGCGAACACGACGAAAGATTCGAAAGGCTACTCCAGAAATGGAGACGGTGCCCGAACATGTTCTTGTTTGATTGGGGCGAGGGCACTGGTCTTTCAGAACTTTCGAACTCTTCGCTAATTTCAGTTGTTTTCTAAATTGAAGAGTTGGGGGTTGATGACTTTCCTGCTGGTGGAGCCCTTACTTTTTCTGTTAAGTTCTGCGGCGTAATTCGTGTAGTTTGAACACGTAGAGTTGGCTGTTCTTCCTCATCCCCAGTATTTGGAATTTCTGAGGTTTATCCAGCTGTTGGACTCGCTTTGTGGAGAGTGAGTAGTGACTGGGGAGTTGGAGATTGTGTTGATGGAGGCTTACCTTTGGGCTTGGAGACTCCCGTTTGAGCCGTGTTTGTTTCGAGGACGAAACTTTCTTTAAGTGGGGGAGGATGTGAGGACTCAAATCCCCACTTAAGGGTTTACTGATGGATTAGTGGCTTCGGGGAGTGTGTGTGCGCGTGTCGGGACCAAGAATTGGATTTCTGGTGAAATTGGAGCTTATTTGCTTATCAGAAAGTCCATATAGGGTGATTGAGGTTTTTGCGCGCTTATTGAAACCAAGGATTTGACCCGGCATGAAAAATGGATCAAGTTTACTTTTTCAGGAATTTTCGAGAAATTTTAGAAGTTGAATTTGGCCAAACGGACTTCGGATTTGGATTCAGCGCGCGAAAACGGTCAAGATGGACTATTTACTTGTATTTTTGGAGCCCGGATGCGAAAACACGCATTTCGAGGTGTGGGGTTACTTTTCCGGCGGCCGGAGAGGCGCCGGCGGCGGCGGCGGGCGGCGGAGCGCGGTGGTTGGTGGCGGCGGAGGCGCGCGGTCCACCGCGGAAGGCGTGCACCGGGCGCGGGCCACGTGGCGCCTCCCGGTTGGCAGGCGCAGTGAGCGCGGTCCACGGGTTTGGCGGGGTGTACGGTGGACCGAGGGTTGGCCACGTGGCAGCCTGTGGTTGGAGGGTCCTTGTACGCGCGGTCCACGCAGCGACGTCGTGGGGGGGGGCGACGTGGGGGCGCCACGTGGTGCCCCATGGTTGGTCGGGCGCAGCCGCGCACGTCCGCGTGTCGGACACGCGGCGTCGCGCGGTTCGCGGGTGCACGTGCTCCGGGCGCTGCGGGCGCGCAGCGGACGCGTGGCGGGCCGTGGGCCTTCCGGGCCTGCACAGTAACGGGCCGGGCCCGTTACTGTAGCAGCCCAATTGTTCCGGGCGCCCGAATCCGAGGACACATAGGTAATTTCTGGAATTGTTTGTTTTGGTTGGCCTATTTGTTGAACCCGAGCCCCATTCCTCTACCATTTTCTCTACCTTCCCGAGCTCCCCAGCCCTTGGCCCCTTTAGCAAAGTTGTAGATCTGCGTGTCGTGCATCTTCTGGCAGAGTCCCGAAATTTTTGGAAGCCGCGGCGTCGACGTTTTCGGCATCGTAGCGCGGAGCGACGATTTTCTGTTGGAGGCCCGCTATCGTCGCATTTCGGTCTGAGAGGTCCACAGAGCTACCCCGACTGCATTTTTGGGCGATTTTTGCGGCGTTGGGTTCACGAGAGGTACGTCTTCGACTTTCGTGTTGAGTGTTTTGTCTGGATTTGGATTGTTGGCATGGTTTTGGAGGCTTTACTGAGCCCCTGTTTTGCTGGGAGATTCCTAGACAGCAAGGTCTTCGCGGATTTTTATCTCCGCATCCGGACATCGGAATTCGACGTTTCAAGGCTCTATCAACATCTACAATTCGCGAGGATCACCGTCGTATTTTTATTGAAATTTTTGGAGGCTGTTTTACAGGTGAAAATTTCACAGAAAGAGGACTGTTCATCGTAGTTTTTTTTATATGTGGAATTTTGAGGAATTAAGTGTAATTTTTGGATCTATTATGTACCCAGGATGCTTTGAACACTACTTTGGTACTGTTGGCTTGGTGATTTTGCTGGTATATCTGTTTCTAGGCTTTCTTAGCTGTACGACCCTCGACAGTTGTGCACCTTCAGGTGGGTGGCCTTGTCTCCAAGACTTATTGAACGTTTATTAATGCTGCTATAGTAGGACCTTGCATGATAGTGATACTCTTGTGTAGTATGCTAGAAAGTGATAGCTGATAAGTCTAGCATTATTTGATGATCATGAAAATCTCTTGTTTCCTATTATCTGTAAATTATTGTTATCTTGGAACTTGACCTAGCACCCCTGTCATATATTTCATGTTCAGCCAGACTTTAGAAAACTCCAACTTGGGCTAGGTTTATTTTGCTTAGACATCCACACTACTTTTCTTCCTGGACATAGTGTTTTACTCGCCCGGGTAGCCGGCCGAGTGGTCGTCCTCTTTTAGTGTGGGATGCTTTCTACACTCGTGCTTGGGAGCAGAGTGGAGTCTGGTAGAGGTAGTTGATCGTACATCTGTGGCGGGAGCCGTTTAGGAGGACGGCGGTCCCGAGGTATTCCATTTTCCTTTCTTTTATTTTATTTGTCGCCGCTGTGTTAGTGGCAGCGGTTTACTTGTGTTAGCAGAACCTTGAACCCAGAACTATTTTTAGACACACATATGATTTTAGCTAACCAATGTTTTCTTCCAAGCGTCGTAGGGTCGCCCGAGTCTGTTCTTGTTTGATTGGACAAGGGCTTTAGCTCTACGAGGCTTGGGTATAAAAATTTGTTTCCAATGGTTTTCCTAAAAAAGAACTAAAAATCATTAAATATAGATTTCTTTCAGATCAAATGGCTTTCAATAAGAAATGTCACCTTTTTCCTATAAATGTAACCACTTGAGATGATTCAAGTGGTCTGGGTTCTAAGGTCTGCCCTTACCTTTAGAACGAGAACAATGAGAGGCTATACCTAGAGCCTGTTCTCGTTTGATAGGGTTGTAGGTTCTAGTCTTTCGGGGTTCCCGGATCGTTTATTATGTCTGTATGTGGAGTTATCCTGCCGGTGAGTCTGCAGGATGGGTTGTTGTTCTGTTGTTGGATACCGTCGGGGTTGACGGTGGTCCCGGGTCGTTGAGGTTGTCCGACCAGTTTAGTTAGCCCTGAGTGTGGGTCGATCTTGGCTGTGGAGTATCTCCAGCCAGTGTGTTTGTGTTGTGAGCAGTTGGTGAGGCGAGTGTCTCGGGTTTCGTGAAAGCTGATCAGCTGAGTAGTCGAGAGTGCTCCGACTGTTGTGAGAGATGTTGAGGTTTGAGTCCTTCCGAGCAGAGCGTGAGCGTGGATTTTGACCATAGCCTGTAGTGCCACTTTGAGCTCGACAGAGTGCGCGGATACCCTAGTCCTCGTTGGGGTCGCTCCCCTCGAGTGCCACGTCCGGGGTGGGTCTGCACTTTGGTATCGCGACTTGTTGACGCCGTTCCTCTGACTGAGCCAGTTTTGGCAGTTACGAACGCCGTCCCTCTGACTGAGCCAGTTTTGGCAGTCACGGACACCGTCCCTCTGGCTGAGCCAGTTTTGGCAGCTACGGACGTCCTACGTAAGTCCGGTCCTCCGGGATGTAACGGCAGTAGGTTGGCGCAGGCTCGACTGGACCCGACGAGGCAGTCAGTTCAGATTAGGTGACTATACTGATATGTTAGCAGATGCATCATATTTTCATCTGTCCCGCTTTTTGAGCATCTAGATAGGGGCATAGTAGCTGTAGAATTTATTTTCTAGTTTTTTCCCTTCAGCACTGCATTTGTTCTTTATGCCTCTAGTAGACTTAGTGGGCAGACCGTTGGGCTTGTTGACGGCACCCACTGAGAGCTACTGTGGGATGTAGTTCTCACACCCGTCGTGGTGTCTTTTTCCCTAGGGACTTCTACTTCTTTTTCTGCTGTTCCAGCTGCCGCTTCTTCAGACCGAGGTAAGGGAGTCGCGAGATAGATCCCTTCCAGTCATCTCCTAAGAGAGAGAGTAGAGGTACCCTTACCAGATTCAGACAGAGTGGTATGTTGAGCGACCGTGTAGTGAGGTATTGAGTTCTACTTTTCTTCTTTCTTTGAGAGACTTTTGTATTTTGTTTTGGTGAGGACATGTTGTTTATTGTGAGAGTTATATTTTATATTTTATTTCTAGTTGTTTACTCTCAGCTCTGATATCTGTTTAGTATAGTATCTTTCTTTGCAGGTTTGACGCTTCGTCTATACGGGGTTCACCGTATGGGCGGCGGATCTGTTAGCGAGCCCGGGTCGCAGTTTCGACCCCGGGGCGTGACACTTATGGCTTGTTTTATGGGAAGTATCCTGCTGTGATCGAGGGTTATAGTGATGCTGATTGGAATACCTTATCAGGTGATTCTCTCTCTACCACTGGTTATATTTTTACTTTAGCAGGTGGTGCTATATGTTGGAAATCTAAAAAGAAAACTATCATTGCTAATTCAACCATGGAAGCCGAGCTTATTGCTTTAGCTTCAGCTAGCGAGGAAGCTAGTTGGTTGAGAGACTTATTGTCTGAGATTCCATTTCTGGAAAAACCAGTTCCATCTGTGTTAATACACTGTGATAGCACAGCTGCTATTGGTAGAGTAAGAAACCGTTATTATAACGGTAAATCCAGATACGTGAGAAGAAAACACAGTACTGTGAGATCATATATGAACAATGGTATTATCAATGTAGATTATATTAAATCTACTGATAATCTAGCAGATCCGTTAACCAAGGCCTTGGGAAGAGAAAGGATCTGGAGTACATCGAAGGGGATAGGGTTAAAGCCCATAACATCATGAACCACGTATGAGGATATCCAACCTGATGATCAGAGATCCTGAAAGTCGGGTTCAATGAGAAAAACGAATAATATGGTGGTCGTAAAGAATGCACAACATATAGATCTACGTGATCTAATATTTACTTATCCCTATGATGTGATTGCATTCATCCTGTAATGAAATGAAGGTTGAGTTATTACACTCTTAATGGAGTCTGTGTCTCTTATGAGCAGGGTGTCAGAATTACATGAGCACCCTTGACGGATTTCACCTATGTGAGCATGGAAGTGGGGCCGCTTCCTACGAGAATGGGCTTTTTTCTCAAAAATGCTCATGAAAACTAGGATAAGCACAAGGTCGTAACGTGCTAGCTAGTAAAGCTCATGTCAACACCTGGATTGTTATATGTGAGTAGTGACACTCTATTTCCCTTAAGCAGCCAAAGTTAAAGTCTGAGACCACTCTGGCTATGGAGTAGAGATCATTATTTCACTAAGTGAAGGTTCAATGCAGAGCACACCTTCTTTATGTAGAATGATCCCTCTTTGACCGTCAACTCTCTTTAATAATAAAATAAGTGGGTGAATGTTGTTACATTTTATTAAATATTATATTTAATATGCATTTGGAGTTGCAAACTATTCTCTTAACATAAACTATGAAAAAAAAGAATGCAACGTATACTTTAAATGAATCTAACTCCTAGTAATTAATTGTAAAGTTAATTATGTTGTAACTTCTAATAACCTTTGGTGACTATATAAAGAGACCTATTTTACTCTCTTGTTGTATACCAACACAAAGATCAAAAAGATAAAAAAACTATACTACTTGAGAGAGAAAGTGGTCAAAGAAAAAGTGTTCTTTTTTGTGGAGCTTTGGGCTCATTTACTTGTGCAGAGTTGGTGAAGCCACATGACGAGGGTCGAGCCGTTGTATCCTGGAGGGGACAAGTCAGTGTTCTGCTGTATCGGTTCGAAGGCTTTGCCTACCGCAGAGGGCTTGAATCTCCTTAAAGAGAGCGAGATATTCGTGCCTCGGCTTGATCAATTTGTTGACACTTTTCATATTTTATTGTAGTCTAACCTCTATTTTGTGTATTTACACCAACAAAGAATACTACATGTCACCTTTCTATTTGACTATGTGAGCTGAGTCGACCACTAGTTGGCACTGTTCTATTTGACCATGTGAGCTGAGTCGATCACTAGTTGGCACTGTAATTTTTTGAGCCAACAATCGTTTATCTTATAACTTTTCGTCATTATAAATTTATTAAAATAAATAATTATTTTAAATTTTAAAGTTAAAGTGCTGTTGATTAACTCAAATAAATAAATTGAAAGATAAAATAATAAAATTAAAATTTTAAAAAATTAAATAGCCGATTTAAAATAGATAAAACTTCTTCCCAACGCCTCGTTGGGGACATGCTACTTGTTAGTTTTGCCCCCCATTCAATCATTGGTTCTAAAGTTTTTAATACTAAAATTTAAAAAAAAAATTAAAAAAAAATTAAATTCTAAAAAATAGAATTATAATATTTAGATAGAGATAAAAATGATATATGCAGGGACGAAGCTATTAAGGCCAAAGTGGCCATGGCCCCTCAACTTTTTAATATTACTTATTAGTTCTAAGTACTAATTTAACCTTTTTTTAAGATAGGCATGACCCCTCTTAGGTTTTTAATATTTACTTAATTTATTTTTTGTGCCAATATAATTTTTTTTTTCTTCTCTGTATATATTTTAAATAGATAAAAATATATTAAGAGTCGCATATTTATATAAAGCATTTTAAAATACATTCTTTAACTCCAAATTTTTTATTTTTTATTTTTTATTTTTTATTTTTTTAAATTTCTATATAGTGAGCTATTTTATTTAATAAAATAAAATATTATATTAAATTTAATAGCTCTTTGATCTAATAATCATTAAATGCTATAATTTTATTTATTACAAATACTAAGGTACCGTTTGGTAACGGGATAAGACAATACCAGTTATACCAGGAATAATTATAAAGTACGGAATTAGAGTAAAAAAATATTTGGGATGGTTTCTGGGACGAGATTTTGTGTTTGGCATGATAATGAAAAATAAGAGGAATAAAGAGGTTTAGTTGGGGTAAATGAGCTTTTTGCCCTCAAACTTTATTATGTGATAAAACTTGTTAAATTTTAATTTCTTTATTTTAATTAATAGATTAAAGTTTTACAAAAAATAAGATAAAATCAAAATAAAAATCAAAATCAAAATCAAAGTATATTTTATTAAAATAATATATTAATTTAATATTTTACTTGCTCTAATTTTTTATTTGTTAAATTCTTATTTTTTTTATTTTAATTAATAGATTAAAGCTTTACAAAAAATAAGATAAAATTAAAATTAAAATCAAATTATATTTTATTAAAATAATATTTAATTTTATATTTTATTTGCTCTAATTTTGTATTTGTTAAATTCTGATTTCTTTATTTTAATTAATAGATTAAAGCTTTACAAAAATTAAGATAAAATCAAAATCAAAAGTAAAATCAAAATCAAAATCAAATTATATAAAACTAAAATAATATTTAATTTTATATTTTATTTGATTTAATTTTTTATTTGAGGGGCGACGCAGGGGAGGAGCTCCCCTCTCGGGGCGCGTGCAAGGGGCGACGCCGGGGAGCCGAGAGGGAAGATCGACCTTGGAGAGGAGGGGAGCCTCAGGTACCCAGTGGAGAGGAGAAGCTCGAGGGAAGCTAGTGGAGAAAGAGCTCTCAACAATGGAGAGGAGGAGCTCCGGGGTAGCTTGTGGAGAAGGAGCAGTGCACAAGAAACGAGGCAGGGGAAGGATGAGCATGGGTACCCAGTAATGAAGAAGATGGCGTGCCTCGGGTAGTGTGATAGGGGTAAATTAGGAAAGTAATATATAGTGATATTTTATTCTTGGAACAGTAATTCTTGTTATACCAGAAATACCAGAATAAGATATTCTTATTATTCTTGGTGCGTTTGGAAGGATAAGGGGATATCCCCTTATCCCCCAAGCTAACCCCGATCCAAACAAAGCCTAAGAATTCGATCGATCGCTAAGTGAATTACTGTTAGATTTAGTAAAATTTATAGTTATTTTAATATAATAATGTGACGCCCCCAATAGTCCCACATCGGATGTAGATGGAATTGTGATTGGGTTTATATGAGACATGAACATTAGTAATAATAACTGGGCTTAAGCATTTTGGGCTGTGATTTGGGCCCAACGAGTTATGCTAGTGGGTCGGGTCGTTACATAACCTAATCACAATTCCATCCACATCCGATGTGGGACTATTGGGGGCGTCACAGAGAAATGGTCACCCAGGAAGAGCCAATAACCAGCCGGAAGTGTGCGGCGAGTCTCGGCTGAGTCTGGGTCTAGATGACAGGACTAGCGATACGAGTCTCACATCGCCTGGTGATCTTGGGCTGCTGTGTGTGTGTTTGGGCTGACGAGGACGTCAGGCCTAAACGGGGGGTGTTTGGGCTGACGAGGACGTCAGGCCTAAACGGGGGGAGTCTGTGACGCCCTAATAGTCCCACATCGGATGTGGATGGAATTGTGATTGGGTTTATATGAGACATGGACACTAGTAATAATTACTAGACTTAAGCATTTTAGGCTGTGATTTGAGCCAAACGAGTTATTACATCGCCTGGTGATCTTGGGCTGCTGTGTGTGTGTTTGGGCTGACGAGGACGTCAGGCCTAAACGGGGGGAGTCTGTGACGCCCCCAATAGTCCCACATCGGATGTGGATGGAATTGTGATTGGGTTTATATGAGACATGGACACTAATAATAATAACTAGACTTAAGCATTTTGGGCTGTGATTTGGGCCAAACGAGTTATTATTGCTAGTGGGTCGGGTCGTTACAAATAATATAAATAAAATAATTAAAAAATAGATGTCTATAATTAAAAATTAATTTAAATATTTTTACATTAATTATTAAATTAATAATTTTTTTAAAAAAAATTAATTAGATAAAATTATATTTATGTGGTAAAATTTTTATTTACATATATTTTTACCTCCTCAGGATTAAATTCTGACTTCGTCTCTGTATATATGACAACAAATTAGGCCTCCGCTCCATACTAAAGATTTTTTCATTTAAAATGATTCATAATTCAGACAAGTTCTTCTGTATGTACACTCTTGCCTAACTATATATTCCGAGGAGCCCCCACCTTATTCCAGTGGGGTAGAGTTTTATTCCTAGGCACTCCTCGTGCCCGCTAACTTATATATAAACGCATATGATTATTCCCTCGCCATGCATGTGCCCCTTTTGTGTGTAGTACGCACTCAATTAGGCAAAGGACGATCACATGTGCAGGATCACTCCGAATAATTTTTAGGGGCTACAAAGATTCCACAAACCTAGCTATGGTTCTATTTTCGGATTATTGCGGAGAGTATGCAACGCATGCGCCGAAAAAAAATATAACAAGATATAATTTTTAGGTTTAATTTTATACAGTTTTTTTTATAAATATATCCAACAGCAAATATATTACTATAAAGATTAAATTTTCATATTTATTTTATTCAAAGTTCTAAGTTGTTCATATACGTTTCTATCGTCAATATCCGTTAGAAAAATATAGTAATCATAAATTAAATACTTAATCTTGATTACTTAGTAAGGTAATTTTATTTTTTTATCCTTTTAGATATTTTTGTACTATTTTAACATATTTGAAATAATAAAACTGATATGTTATATATATTATATTAAAAAATAAATAATAAACTAATGGTAACAAATTAAAAAATATATATATAAAATAATTTAGAATTTTTTAAAAAATAAATATACTATATTTGATATATTTATAGAAAAATTAAGCCTACTTTTTATGATTCTACTAGAAAATGTAAAAACATAAGTCCACAGGCTTCCTTCATAATTTCTTTTGGGTTAAAAGCATAAGAAGCCGTTAACAGCGAAAGGAATGAAAGGATTCACAAATTTTGGTTTGGAGAAGGTAAAAATCTGCAGGTGAAAAAAATATGAGGGATGCTAGGTATACACTTCTTTAGGGATGTACATCCTATACCCCATCTCATTCTGGGATGGGTATTATTTCACTCGTCACATCGAATGACGAGTAAAATTCATTCCATTCCAGAATAAAATAGGGTGTAAGATATACACCCTAAAGAAGTGTATACTTATATATATAGATGTTAGTTTTGTCGCATTTGTTAATTTTTCTGAAATAAATTTGCTGCGATAGGCTACGAAAATATATACTTACCTCGTGTTTATTAGTAGTGAGAGACAAAATAAAACATGCATGATGAACTAAATTCTACAAGAAATTATTTTGTACCAGTCTCTTGTTGTTGTTGTTCATTTTTTACTGCAACAAATGTACTAAAACTTTTCTAGAACCAAATACTTTTTTGAAAATGAATGCTATTAAAATGATCAGAAGAAGTGGGCCAAACAAATAATTGTTAGTTAGTTTCTTGTTGGAAAGATGTAGTTATCCATCTACTTTTTAGATAGGGTTACATGTTTACCCCTTCCAAATATCTCCTATACATATTGTGCCCCTTGTGCTTGTGCTTGAGTAGGTAGATACCTTTAAATGCTTAGTTTCTTATTAAAATGTGGTATATAGGTCCTGAAATGCTTCATTTAATGCAAAAGATACTGTCTCTGAGGGTATTTTGGGAAGAAAATAATTTTGTTTTCCAAGCATGTCTTTAGGCCCACACCAAAAAACTACTCTAGGTCCAGTCACTTAGGCTTCGTTTGGTTGAAGTATAAAAGAAAATTAGTTGTATCAAGGATAAGTATAAATTTTGAAACAAGCTGACCGGAACAACCCCTTATTACCGGGTTGTTCCGGTTTTGACCGAAACAATCCGATAAGGAGGGAGAATAGGTTGGTATAGGTTGGTATACCTATTCCCCTCCTAAATCCAATAGTATTTGCGTACAATTTTTTTTACTTTTTTTTTTTTTTCTTTTCCAAAAAGTGAAAAGGGTTCTACCTACTTAATAAAAACTAGGAGGAGGAGGAGGAGGGAGCCAGAAAAGAAAATTAAGATGGGGACAGTAGGCATAATAAGTTAATAAACTTAATTTATAATTAAAATGATTGTGGTGAGATAGAAAAGTCAATATATACCTATTTAATTAAAAAAAAAAAATTGCTTATTTATTACTTATTACCATTCAAAATTTTTAAATTTAATATAAAATTACGGAATACGTACCATCTAAAATTCAACCTTATTAGTAAATTCTACAAAAAAAAAATTTGATGATATTTAAAAATAAACATTTAAAATCAACTAGAATATTTTGATTTTTCAAAAATAAATAAAATAATTTATAATTTTGAGGTGTATATTCAATATTACCTCTAAAAAAAAAAAATAAATAGCTCAACAGAAAGATATAAAGAAAGATTTTTTTTGATAATTACTCTCTAAAAATTTATATTTTTAAAAATAGATCTATAAAATTTATATTTATAAAAATGATTCTATAGGTGTCAACTGTGCGACACGTATGCCCGCCACGTGAGCGGGAGAGTTTATGGTGGATCAAGTTGAACACACGATTTGAAATCCTGTGTTTAAATATGAAATTTCAAATCCTGTGTTTAAACAAGAAATTTCAATCCTCGTAGGACTATTTTTGCAAATACAAATTTTATATGGTTATTTTCAAAATTTCAAATTTAAAAAAAAAATTATTTTTTACAAAAAGTCCAACAAAAAATTATTGCAGCCCAGCGAAATTTGTTGGCATCTTAAGTCGCTGGTGAGGGTGGAGTTTTGATTCCTGCATTTAAGCTTAAAAGTGAAGTGACTTAGCCCCTAATTTTGTGAAAAAATAAAGGCTAAATTACAGAAAACCTCCCTATCATATCCCGCTTTTCCACTTTACCCCCCTGTCATTTAAAAGTCGACAATCTGCCCCCTCGTAATTATCGAATTGTACAATAACCCCCCCGCCGTCAGTTGACCGTCAGTTTTTTTAAAAATATAATTTCTTATACCCAAAATACCCTTGGAAAATATTCCTAAAAAAAAAAAAAAAAAAAAAAAAACATGACTTCGGAATATAAAAAAAAAAAAAAAACAAACAAACAAACTTTGGAAAAGAAAAGAAAAAAAATAGGAGGGCATTTTCGTCAATTTACCATTTCTGTTAACGGCGTACCCCCCTAAAGACATTTCTGAAATTACGAGGGGGCAGATTGTCGACTTTTAAATGACAGGGGGGTAAAGTGGAAAAGCGGGATATTAGAGGGGGGTTTTCTGTAATTTAGCCAAAATAAATATGAAAAGTACTTGGAACGAGGTTTTACAGGTATAGTTTGCAAAAAAAAAAAAAAGAAAAAAATATATATTGAAATGGAAGGAAGGGCAGTTCTTCTGCCCATGACTAGCAGGAGATCAACCCCAACTTATATTAGGTTGGCAACTTGAATAATGTGCATTATCTTTTATTAAAAGAAAACAAAATTTTAATGTAGTTCATTATCTTTAACTTCATATTATGTAGAGGGATATGCACAAAATAATAATATTATTTGGTAAAGTACAAATGAAAAGGTCTATTTTTTATATTAATTTTTTGTTCTTTGTGTTGGCTTAGGCTCTTGAAAAGTTGGTCATGTCCATGGGCTTTGCTTTGTACTTGCAAAGCTTCTTTATGCTTTTTCCCTGTTGAATATTACTTTGTGCAATAGAAAGCAAAAAAGGTAGTGTCAGGATAAAGTGGGTCACTTGCTTTAAGTGAAAATAATAATAATAATCAGAAATCATATCAAAATTGCTTGAACAGCAATATTATTCGTATATTTAAAATCAAATGTATAATTTATATTAATTTATTTAGAAATAAAATTTTTTTTATTGATCTTTATAAAATAATCAATAAAATTTATTCAATTCTATAATAGATGAGTTGTAAAATATATACTCGATTTCGAATATACAAAAAATATTTTTCTTTCTCCAATAGCTTAATTGCACTTTACTATAGTGTACTTTAGGTTTTTTTCAAATGATATATTATACTATTTTTTTTTTCAAAATTATATTATTATATTTTATCAATCTCTACCTTATATTTTAATTTTTTTTTTTTCTATCTTGTACTATTTTATTTTTCACATAGATATTATTAAACAAACTATTTTCTTACTAATCTCTATATTACTTGGTAACAAATTTATTACTTTAAACAAAATAGACTTATTAAAAACTATTATTAAGTTATTTTTAATTATTTTTTATTATTTTTATATAATTTATTATTATTATGTTAAAATGAGTTGAATATTTGCTCTAACACTTTTAACTAGTATTTTTTAATAATTTTTATATAAAATTATAAATTTATTACTTATAATATAAAAATTTAAAAAATAATAGTTGAATGATACTTTTGATTAAAAAAAAAAAAAAAGAAAGAAGAAGAATAGTGTAGAAAGTAAAATAACCTATAAAGTACAATATATATAATTAAGCCTTTCTGGAGTAGAGTCCAAATTATTTGCAACTTATCCATCTTTCATATTTTGTCTGGCAATAAAAAGTAAAACTTTAAAAAGAAGAGCCAATTAAATAAGCTTTGAGCATTTTATTTTATTTTTTGAAAGAAAGATAATATATTATACGTTTCGTTTATTTTAAAATAAATTTAGTTAAAAATATAAAATAATTAGACTTCGAACTCGAAAAATATCAATCATTTAGTCTTTTGCCATTTGCGTTAGGGACGGTCGATAATAGGCTTTGAGCATTAAATCAAGAGATTGTGAATCTCCATTAATCTTATGCCCATATATGACTGATTCGGCAATCCTGTTTAGCTCGCTAAATCCACACAAATTGCACAATTAAATACTCAATAATAACAGTATTAATGACTAAATTGACATTCATTTCACAATTACATACTTAATAGTAACAGTATTACGGACCATACCTAATATAATTTGCTAAGACTTAAAGATCGGCATCCAAGATTTGATGTTCAAAATTTAGTTGCTTCATATTTCTAACTTAGTTTATTTTTAAAAATAACGAAGTGGATAGCACACTATCTTTCTCTCCCAAAAAAAAAAAACTTATCTCTTTTCTTTGTTAAGTATTTTTTTAAGAAATTATTATTCTTCATATTGCAGCAACTTATTACAAGTTAACTATCTGCTTGATATGACTCCGAAATTAGAAATCATTCAAATATTATGATTTCGGTTCGCCGATGGCTTCGTGGTGCGACGACAAATTTCATGGAATGGATCAGATCCGCTAAGAAAAAATCCGTTAAGATTAGTGATCTCTTTTTTTTTGCCCTATAGAGATCGAGCGATTGTACGATCATCTGAACTTTGTATTCCCTTTGTTCCGATATAGTAAAACTCTATCTTCTTTTTCGCCCGTAGTTATTTTTCTGCAAAAAATTTTTTTACGTAAATCTATATATTCTACTTTGTTCATACTTTTAAGATTTACTTTTGTGTGATGGTCGCATATTAATTTTGTGCTTAGTTTGTGCGCTCGTTCCTAACACTACCAACAATAAAAAAATAAAAAAAGTTTATAAAATGATTCAACACCAGAGCGCGTCAGCACCAAACAAATCCTTAGATTGTAAAAACAAAAACAGAAATTCAAATAAAAGAATATGGGAAAAAAAAGAAATTTACAGATGCCAAAGGCCCTAAAATCTGCATAATCTCCTATCTTTTTAAGCTTATCTACCAAATGAGGAAAGTTGGTAAGTTCTGAGCTAACCTCTTAGCATGTTGATGGAACTAGAAAAATTGTCACATGGTAAGAGATCGGTCAATATAGTCAACCGACTCAAATGAATCAGAAAGCAAGAAAATTCGCCACGTGGAAAGGGATTGGTCAACATGGTCAAGCGACTCGAACAAATCAGAAAATGGCACGTGGTATATCGGGAGCCGAGAAAGAAACACTTGAATCTGAGCGAGTTTTAGGCCAAAAACGGCTGAGATTGTGGAGAATAGATTTCGTGGCCAACACACTTCTAGCCCAAGTGTGCTCCGCGAAATAAGGGACGTGTCGACAAATGTAGGACGTGGTCGAGCAACTCGCCACTATGCAAAGTGGCAAATAACAGTAAGAGGGATCCGCACTAGTATAAATAGACGAATTTCATATATAATAAGGGTCCTTCAAGCACATAAGCAAGTGACCACATCAATTTTAATTCCTTTCAATTCCAACATTTATGAGTTTTAAAGTGTAATTTTCAAAGCTTTCTTAGATTTAATAGCTTAGTTAATGATTTTTATTAGTAACTTAGTCATTTTCAAAACTTTCGTAAGAATAGTTCTAATCTCTTATAATCTGTTCCTTTTCTGACTAAATAGAAACGATTCGGCTCTTTAAGCCGAGTCTCCTTTGTTCTTAATTCGAGTGTTTGATTGTGAGAAGAATCTAGTTGACCTGAACCCTCATCAACCTGATAGCTTGAATTTATGGAGCACTTTGAGGGTCTAGAGAACCGATTAATGACCAAGCTCGGTCAATGATCCGACTTCGATTCGAGCATAACAATTTTTTAGCATGCTCGATGGGACACTCAGGTAAATACCATTATAATTTCTAATAGCTGATGATAACAACTTGAATCTCCACAATAGAGTCACTTCCAGGTCTTCAGGGAACGACCAATCTAGTAGTGCTAAAAATGCCAATGAGTAGCCACCGGTAACACCAGAGAATAGCGGACAATCAGCTAAACAAGAGCCAAGTCTAGTGGTTGCTCTCGAGCAAATGACTCGAGTATTGTATATACTAAACTCGAATAGTCAACTAAATTTTCTCTCAAAAAAAGAATAGTCAACTAAATAGCGTTCGCTTAGACATGGAGTTGGCCGCCATAACGGCCTTAAATGAAAACATTGCTCGGATCGGGTAACTATTAGTCCAAAACGAGCAGCATAATGAAGGTCCGTAGGGACCTCCCATAATAAATCAGAATGTATCGACGCAACCAATTTCAATGGTGTCGGAGATGGTGGCAACACAGTCACAAGGAGTAGTGCAACCACATATGGCACCATTTCAGGCAGGACAACTGCAAGGAGTGGTGCAGTCACAAATGGCTCCATTTCAGGTAGGGTATAGGCTGATAAACAGGAACATCGGCCATCAGCCCGAGGTTGCCTGGGGCTTACCTTCTTCTCCTCCGTTACCAGCTTACCAACCTCAAATTGGAGATATGAGGGCTAGGGGGCAGGGCCCAAACTTAGGTCCAACACAGACTCCTGTGGGACAACAATTCCCACTCCCTCTTATCCTAACATAGTTCAGGTAACGGTTCCTTCCCACCGGTAGAAAATATTGAGCTTTATACTCACATTGAAGAAATAATAAGAAATACTCTAGGCGTAGAGGTTACGCCGGCTATATGGCCAGTATTCAGGTCTCCGTATCCAGCAAATATAGATGCAAAGCACCAGTACCTGACCAATTGGAAAATGTCGACGTTTGATAAGTTCTCAGAAAAAGAAACCAAGAACACGATTGAGCACATAGCTTGGTTCACGACCCAATGTAGAGAGGCGGCCGCTAACCCAAACTTGAAATTCAGGTTATTAAAAACATCGTTAATTAAGATGCATGGCGTTCACATGATATACAAGCTTGCCCCCTAATTCTATCCAAGACTGGAATTAATTGGAGCGCAAGTTCCATGAACAATTCTACCAAGCCATGCCCGAGCTGTCAGTAGCCAGTCTGGCTATATATCAGCAAAATGCGGGCGAGACGGTTGAGGAATATCTCAACTGTTTCAAAACGACAAGAAATAGGTGTTTCGTCATGATGCCAGAGTTTGAACTCACCAAAATGGCGTTTAATGGTCTCCATTTTAAAACAAGGGACCATTTGGAAGACTGGCATTTCGCAAATCTTTTTGACTTAGGAGTTCGAGTTGCCTAATATGAGCAATTTCGCAAAGGCATCCGAGATAAACAGCCCTATTGGAGCCGAAATAAAGATTGGAAGAAAGAAAATGAGCAAAATGTCTCCTTCATAGAAGAAGGCTCGACCCTATAGGAGCCAAGTCATACTAGTGAGAGCGACGATTCAGCTGATGAAGCCAAAATCTGTGGCTGAGATGGTAAAGAACCGTCAGTCGTATAAATGCTAGTTGTTAAAGCTGATTAAGACAAGATATTTGATCAGCGGAGGAGGAGAAGGTCTCAATTTAGTCTTATTCTTTTGACAGTTCGAAGACCGATCAAATATTTGATCGATAATATAAGGAGGAAAGGATTAAGCTCCAAAAAGGTCAAACTATACCTCCTTACGAGAAGATAAGAAGGTGAAAATACTGTAAATGTCACGCCCCGGCGTCGAAACTGCGACCCTGGCTCGCCAACAGATCCGCCACCCATACGGGAAGCGCCGTATAGACAAAGCGACTAACCTGCAAAAGATCAACTACACTATACATATATCAGAGCTGAAAAGTAAACTGTTGAAATAAAAAATATACAAATCCTCAAATAGTACATGCCAGGTCCTCACAATACATAAGTCACTCCAAAACTAAAGCTCTCAAAAGTAAAATATACATGATACATCCCTAAATCACTGACAGTACTAGTACATCACCAAAAGGGTACATCTACTCTCACAGGAAGAAGATTGGTAGAGATCTAGCTCGCAACCCCCTTACCTCGATCAGCAGGATCAGCAACTGGAGCAGCAGGAACTGGAGTAGAGGTCCCTGGGGAAAAATCACCACGGCGGGTGTGAGAACTACATCCCACAGTAGTTCTCAGTGGGTACCGCCAACAAGCCCGACGGTCTGCCCACTAAGTCTACTAGAGGCATAAAGTGACAAATGCAGTACTGAAAGTAAAGGCTGGAAAATAACTCTACAGCTATTATGCCTCTATCTAAATGCTCAAGAAGTGGAACAGATGGAAACATGATGCATCTACTATCTCTCAAACATAATCACCCAATCTACACTGACTGCCACATAGGGTCTAGTCAAACCTGCGCCTACCTACTGCCGTTACATCCAAGGAGGACCGGACTTACGTAGGGCGTCCGTGACTGCCAAAACTGGCCCAGCCAGAGGGACTGCGTCGACAAGTCGCGATAGCAAGTAACAAGCCCAGCTCCGGAGTGGCACTCGAGGGGCGCGACCCCACCGAGGAAAGTATCCACGCATCTCTGTCGAGCTCAAATGTGGCTCATGCAGGCTATAGTCCAAATCCACGATCAACAAGATCGACAGTAACCAACAACACCAACTCTCACTCACAGGCTGGAAAACCATACAGTCGGAACCCACTGTCGACTCAGACGGCTCCCAAAAATAAAATACTGATCTAACACTGCTACCAAACTCCACTCGGCCTCCAAGCGCGAGTGTAACATGCATCCCACAACAACCCGACCACTCGGCCCACTATCTGGGCGAGGAAACTCTAAGTCCAAGTAAAATAATAGATAACAGTGTGGGAATGTCTAAAGTATAAATAACTTAGCCCAAGTTGGAGTTTTCTACTAGTCTGGTTAAACATGTAGCATATGACGGGGTGCTAGGTCAAGTTCCAAAGATAGCATTTAATTTACAGATTTAGGAAGCAATAAATCAATATGATCATCATAGCAACACAAGTAACATCAATTCTCTCTTTCTAGCATACTTCCTAATACACTCACAATCATGCATGTTTCCTACAATATAGAATTACCGATCAGTCCGCCAGTTTTGAAGACGAAGCAACCCACCTGGAAGTGCAAATTGATCCAAAGTCCAAAAAGGTTGAAACTATACGGGGACAATCCTCGGATTCCCACAAATTCAACGGACCCAAAAACACCCAGAAACACCTCCTGGTTACAAAGACATGGTCCAACATTACATTCAACACAAAATTTCCAAGTGTACAATTTGCTGAAATTTTTGTCCCAAAGATGCTTAATTATCACCTTTGAGATAAACTCCAAAAATTCCAATAAAAATACGTCGGCGATCCCTGCGAAGCGTAGATGTCAATCGAGCCCTTAAACGTTGAATTCTGATACTCGAGTGCAGAAATAAAAATCTAAGAAAGCGCTGCTGTCCAGGAAAAACCACCAGCAAAATAGGGCTTAAAAATGTACCAGAAACCCCTAAAAAAACTCAAATTTGGGAGGAGTGAAAAATATGAAAATCGTAGATTTACCTCTCGTGAATAAGACGCTGCAAAAATCGTCCAAAAATTCTGTTGGAGTAGCTCTGTGGATCTCGTGGACCGAAACGCGACGGAAATGGGCCACCAACGAAAGAACGTCGCACTGCGCTAACTCGCCGAAGACATCGATGCCGCAGCCTCCAAAAAATCCGAGCCTCCTTCGCAAGATGCAGCACAAGATGATCAACAAGGTTGCTTGAGGGCTCAAGTGGGTTTGGGCTCGGGAAAAAGGTCCAAGAGCCCAAAGAAGAGGGCTATTTATAGGCCTCCACCAAAGAAACCCAAAAAAAATCCCCTTTCTTGGGCTTTTGGGCCCAATTTCCGAGCGCCCGGGGGTTTTGGGCTGCTACAGTAGCCCGAAAAAGCCCCCGGCCCAGCCCGCCAACCGCGCCCGAAACCACCACGGGCCGCCACGTGTCCCTTCCGCGTCTCGCGCGCCCGCCAATTACGGCGCGCTGCGTGGCCGCTCGGTCCACGGCGGGGACCATGGGCCGCGGTTCACGGCGGGCCGCCCGGGTCACTGCGCCCGCCAATGAGCGGGCGACACGTGGCCCGGCGGGGTCCACCGTGCGCCGCGCCCGGCGCAGTCCACGCGCTGTCGCGCGTGCGTTGACCCACCAATCGGCGCGCGCCACGTGGCAGCGCGCTCCATTGGCTGCTCCCGGTGCACGGCAAGTGGGCCGTGGACCGGCCCACCTAAAAAATCGGCCCGTTTAGCCCGTTTAGCCCGAAATATCCGATTTTTAATGTTTTCGCGCGGTGAGTCCGTTTTTGGCATCCGTTTGACGCACAACGGGCTCGATACACCAATAATAGGTGTTTTCTCACCGCCGACCACCCAGACAGGTTGTACAAAAAAATCGGGACACCACAGTAAATGACACCACTCTTGAAACCATGAAATTTGTGATTGCACTGCTTTTAAGAAACAAATATAAAAAGAAATCAATGAAGGTCGACTGTTTTTTGTCGACCAAAAAGTAAAAACTGACATGAAAATTGACAACAATCCCTTTCTTGCATAGGTCAATATGGTGGATATGAAAGGGAAGAAGACGCTGTCGGAGCCCGAGCATAAGAAGAACATAGCAGCGGTCAAGATATTGCTTCGATTTTGCATCCAATGCAAGACCAAAATGACGCGCGAGGACTGGGAAGAAATCTCGTGTGTCACGCCCCGGAGTTCCTTTTGTAAATACCTTTTAAGGAAAACAGCGGAAAACTGTAGATTTTTTTTTTTTTTTTGGATATACCCCGAGACGCAAACAGACCCGCCATAAATACAGATAACCCTCTGTTCACGCGGACAGAACCTCCTATGTATTTGCACGGCGTCACACACTGTACAGTTTCACAACCACTAATTACAACTCACACACACACACACTACATTCACAAAGGATGTACATACAGCTAAATGATCCTTAAACATAATGCTTTAATGCTCTATAATGTCCTTACGACAGATGATACATATGCACAGGTTATCAAGCATTCCTATCATTTTGAAAGCGTTTCCCACACTAAAACCTTATTTGAAATCTACGAATGAAATGAAAATCCAAAATCTTTTTAAAACGGTTTCCCACACGGAACGAGGGGTAGAAAACATTTTGCATAAAACCACGAGATCATAGTAACCAGAATCCACTATTAGTCCATCCAATTATTAAACCAATCACACAACTAGACATAAACTGAACCACCACAACTCTAAACCCATTGACAAGTAAAAATAGAGCAAAAAGGAATACTGAACAAAATCTCAGGACTGCTAAGCTCTCTAGCTATGTCGTCGCCTCACGTACCGTCCCGACCGTCACCTCCCACAGTACCTGCAATTGGGGGGTAGTGAGAAACCAGCAAGGGTCTCCCAGTGGATACCGCAAGACGACGAAAGCAAGCTGTACTCACTAGCAAACGAAAGAGAACAAACGACTACAAGATATCGTAAGGTCAGATATAGTATCAACGAAGGAAAACATAATAATGAACATGTAAACCGAATACAGTAGTAAGAAAATATATCAAACAGTAATATCAGAATAACCGCTACCGTAAGCTAGAAAGATATTAATAACCAGAACACCCGATGATAAACAAGTACAACTGCAATCAAGACTGAAAGAAACTACGACTACCAAGCAATGCATGAGTATCCGCTACTGTAGAGAATAACAATAACAAATATAATAATGCATCAAACCGATGAGATTGTCCAAGTCGCCCAATCATGAGCCATATTGGTCTAAAGACCTCAGGCGAATCCACTACCACTCCCACTTGCATGTACCCTAGCAGGGTCCGCATCGGGCTCACGGGTCAAAAGTACGACCATCTTTCCGGAAAAGAACACTCTCTTGCAGTGGATCAGACTGCTGGTGTACGTGAAATGCACTCTGAGCTGTGGCGATCAATGCAAAATGCTCAATGGCCAACTGTCGGCAAATAGCCGAGATAGAATCAACAAGGAATCACTGACTGAATCCAACAAGTCATATCACAAGTCTCAATATGTCACCAACCAATCAAGTCCACTACTCCCGAAGGAATGTCACAATGTCACCGACTAATCAAGTCCACTATTCCCGAAGGAATGTCACAATGTCACCGACCCATCAGGTCTATATAACTCGAAAATCATGTAATAGACACGAGATGTAAATAATCATGAAGTCACTAAATCATGCTATGTCTCAAGATCATGGCTATAATCCTGTCATATGGACTCTAGCAATCGTAAAATACCGCTCCACTTCTAGGTCATGATGCAAATAGAAAAGTAGAGCAAACATGAACGAAGTGTATGGTGCTCAAGTACTCAACATGCAAAGTGTGTAATCAAGAAAGGAAATACGGGCGAAGGAATGTCACCGAGCATGCACCACTGAACCAACGTCGGGTCGAAGTACCCAACTGAATCGGCGAAGCACCTAACTCCCACGATGCTCCCGCTCACCGATCGGACCTGCAAGAGGTCTATCGAGTCAAGACTAAGTTCTACGACTCAAGATCACCCATCTCTAAACCCCAAAACCGTCGGAAGAAACAGATCTCTAAACCGGACTTCCGGAGCCTTCCGAAAATTCTCGGAACACCCCCGGAACCTCCAAACCGCTCCGAAAAGTCTCAAACAAATAACTAAGCCACCCACTGTCCCAAAACGCACCAAAACGGGTGCCCGGTTAGCAAACACTAGGTCTAGAGTTAACAGTTAAAATTAAGTACAACTATGCTGAAACGGATTTTCGAAATTGTCGAAAACAGCTCCGGAACCCCGATTATACTCCACGAAGGCCGCGGGTCTAGGACGAATAATCCAAAGGGTCCGTGCACGTTGCCTGAGGCAACTCGTGCGGTCGATTTGCAATTTAGGTCCAAAGTGCTCTAATAATTACACACTAAAATAAAGAACGGGTAAATACGACTTTTACCGGAAACCGCACACTTCGAAGGCAAACCAGATGCCAAAAACCGACTTCGCCGAGGATGGCACAGCCCGACGCGCACCCCGAGGAAATTTTGAGCTCAGCGGTGTCGCTGTAACGTTCGCGACGAAGCGGGAGCAAGCCCGGATCTCTTCTTGGCTCAGGGGAAGAATGCGAGTGCGCTGTTAGAGGGAGAGCAACAGAGAGAAAAGAAAAACTGGAAAGGACCAAGCTCCAAGGACTCGGGCTCACCTCAGGGGACGAAAAGCGCCCGGATCTAGCACAGGGAGGGAGAAGCAGGGCGGCGAGCAGCTCGCATGCGCACAGGACAGCGCGGCATGGGCCCCGCGTGTGCTGGGCCTTGCGCAGGCGCACTGGCCCGCACGGCAGGGCGCGGCTGTGGCTGCGGCGGGCGCTCGGCTCGGGCAGGAGGCATCCGGGCTGGCCTCCCGCGCGGTTAGTGCGAGCCCTAGGCGGCGGCGGCGGCGGCTCCTAAGCGCGGTGCGTGTGCGGCTGCAATGAGAGGGCGCCCAGATCTTGTCCCTTCACAACTACGGCTTCGACGACGGCGCGACGACGATTGGATCTAAGGAAGAAGAAAGAGAAGATCTAGGGCTTCTTGGTGGCTGTAGAGGAGAAAGGAGAAGAAAGATTAGGACTTCTTTAATTCAGGATTAGAAAAGACCTAAATCACAGCCAACTAAAAGTACCCCTCTAATCCAAACAATTGTGTAATTGATCCACACGTCCCCTAGCACAAATATCTCTCCCTTTAAATCCAAAAAACCAATTTTCAGTTTCCTACATCGTGCGTCCGAGGGACACCCGGGGAGCTGAAAAAATGGCTAGTTTTTCTCAACAGATATGAGTACATTCCGTGCAAGGATGATCAACAGGACCAATGTTCGGCTGAAAGATCAAACGAATGCTTATCGAAAAATGAGAAAGAAGAAAAAGAGAATCAAGACATGCCAATTACCAGGATTCTGAAGCAATTTTACAGTGAGAAAACGCTGAGAGAGCAGGAGAGGAGCAAATAGGCCGTCAAGGCCGTTCAGCTACGGAGTCGAAGAAAAAGGCGACATATGTGGCCTGCCAACACGGCCATTCGAATATGGAGCTCAGGAGGCGTATAAGCCCATGAGACCACCCGGACGGCCATTTGGACATTAGTAATGGGGCTACGAGTATAGGCCAATGCAGTCTTGGGCCATATCGCCGAGACCGGACCCTGAATTTCCAAAAAGGACCAAAGGTAAAGTAGAAGCCCTCGGTCTAAAATTGGTGAAGAAGCTAAGGATTCAACCATTGCTGAAGCCGTGGCAGAGAAGGGAGATCCTTAAAAAATATATGAGGATTGTGAAGTCACCGGTAAACATGCTGGTGGATAAGTGGTTTGTGGCACGAGGACCGGCCAAGTAGTATGGGTCAGTCATGACCAAAACACAGAAGTGTCGGCAGCAAAGAATGCAAGCCGATGCGAAAAGACAATGGGAAGAAGCCAAGGGGGTTCAGCCAAGCACATGGATCTGGCCAGAACATCAGATGTCGGTAAAGCCGATGAAAAATGACTAGGAGTGTTAGCAACGAGCGCACAAGCTAACACGAAATCAATAGGCGACCACCACATAAAAGTAAATCTCAAAAAAAAAAAAACGACAAAATAGAACACACAGATTTACGTGGAAATCCTTTGCAGAAAAAAAAAAAAAATCACGCGCGAAAGATGAGAGTTTCACTATGTTGAAAAAGGGAATACAAAATTGTTCTTGATGGTCGTACAATCACTCGATCTCTCTCTAGGGCAAAAAGAAAAAAGAATAATAAAATTCTTAGCAGCCCGAGCTCTCCGCTTCCACCATAGACATCTATTTTTCATTTCTCAAAATTTTACCAAATTTTGTCGTCGCACCGCGAAGCTGTCGGCGAACCGGAAACCCAAAGTCGAAGCGATTTCTAATTTCGGAGTCACATCTAACAAGGAGGCATGTGTTTCGTCCACGCCGCCTCATGTGAAGCCACCAATGTTACGGAATTTGAGTTGGCGTATTTCGTGAAAGTGTTAAGTCTTGAAGATTGAAGATGAAAAAGTTTGGATCATATACCTCAATCTCAAGAAAGAAGAATTCAAAAGGATCAGGTATGTTTAACTAAAGATTTCTGGTGATCCGAATACTTCTTGTAGTGTAGAAACACTTGGAAGAATTTTTTTTATTGCATAAAAATTAAAAACTGGACATGAGACATGTTCAGGATCCGGATCAGACCTTGCAATCCGAATCCCGAAGGGTGATTGTTCATTGGCAATATCAATCCGGATCCTAGGCCATTCCGATCCGGATCCCGAACATGGGATTTTGGTGAATTGTATGAACGATCCGGATCGGACTTGCGATCCGGATCCCGAACCCTTGGTTTTCTGGAAACTGTCTATCACGTTACGACGATCCGGATCGCAGTAATTCCGATCCGGATCGCCGTCCTGAAAAATTCCAGAAAAGGTTGTTTTTGATCCTTATCTTCTTCCAATGGTTTCTAACCTATAAATAGACCCTTTATTCATTTTCTAGGGTATCGGAAAAATAATAGAAAAATACGCCGAAAAAGAAAAATCCACATATAGAGAAGAAAGGAAATCAATAGATTTATTCTATGTTTCTTCATCTATATTGATTGATTTGATTCTAGGTTTTCCAAACTCAGATTTTGAGTAGAATCAAATCAATGAATACTTAGATGGTATTTCCGATCTATTTCTAATCTAAGTATTCGGCGGATCATCACCACCCAAAAACAACGATTTACCCAAAATCGGCGCGTGGACTCGCGTGGCCTTGTGGATTCAAGGTGCAACCGCTCTCGTGGATTCGGAGCGAGGTACGTTCGTGGATTCGAAGCGTGCTACTGGGTGAAGACCGTGGATTCGGTCGGACGTCGTGGACTCGACGTTGGACGCTGTGGATTCAGCGTTGGGCGCAGATCGTGGATTCGAGAAGCGTCGTGGAGCGAGCGGAGAAGATCTACTAGGAGCGTATGGTAAAAGGTTGAGTCGTCTGTGAGTACGTTATATCACCTTGTACGTGTGTTAATTCTAGTGGATTTCGCCGTGTTATCGGTCCCGTGGTTTTTTACTCCGGTTTGGAGTTTTTCCACGTAAAAATCTTGCGTGTTCTTTTTTTTTCCGCATTGGGTTTTATTGCGCAATGATTTTTTGAGTGTTTATTGTTTACACCTATTCACCCCCCTCTAGGTGTTTTTTCCCCTATTTAGATCCATTAATTTATAACCCAACAAGTGGTATCAGAGCGGGAATAGGGTTGTAAACAATGGTTGAAGGTGGAAACATCAATCGACCCCCTTTCTTTGATGGAACAAATTATGCGTACTGGAAAGTACGGATGAAAGCCTTTTTAATTTCCATCGACGAAAGGGTGTGGCAATCAATTGAATTAGGATGGTCTAATCCAACTGAAATTATTTCTGATGTTCGCACCTTAAAACCTAGGTCGAAATGGACCAAGGAAGAGATAGATTCATCTTCTTACAATGGCAAAGGAATTAATGCTCTATTTAATGCTTTGTCACAAACAGAGTTCTCTCGCGTCTCGGCATGTGAGACTGCGAAAGAAATCTGGGATGTTCTTCAAGTTACGCATGAGGGAACTAACCTTGTGAAGATTCAGAAACTGCAAATGCTTACGAGCAAGTTTGACTCTATTTCTATGGCAGAGAATGAATCTTTCACTGACTATTACACACGATTGCAAGACATCGTAAACTCATGTGCTAACTTGGGAGAGAAGATTCCAGAATTTAAAGTTGTAAGAAAAATTTAAGAACTCTTCCTGAACGATTTCGCCCGAAGGTCGCAGCCATTGAAACAATTAAACACCCGGACGAAATGCGTGTAGAAGAATTAGTTGGTGCTTTACAAACTTATGAAATGACATTTCCTACTAACTATTCTTCTGGAAAGGCATCCTCTTCTAAGTCTTCAGGTTACGCATTGAAATCAACAAAGAAGAAGACGCGGATTCATCCTCCTCGGACGACGACGAGAACCTATCTATGGAGGACTTTGAGAAGCAGCTCGCTCTCTTGACAAGGAAGTTTCGCCGCAACTTTCGAAGGGGTAATTCAAGCAAAACTCCATCCTTCGGAAAGTCGAAGAAAGGCAAAGGTTCTTCAAGCTACAAGTCAAGAAAGCAAGAGAACTTCTCAAAGGATAAGAAAAGTTCAGAGGGACAAGTACAGTGCTTCAAATGTCGAGGCTACGGCCACATTGCAACGGAGTGTCCCAACAAGAATCCGGCAAAGAAGAAAGCGATGCAAGTCGTTACTTGGGATGACAACTCCACGTCAAATGAGTCATCCTCAAGTGATGAAGAAGACAACGCGACAGCTTTCCACGCGTCCACATCTTCACCCTTCATGTGCTTAATGGCAAGTACATCCGATTCCTTGTCCAACTCCTCCCTGTTGAAAAGATTGCAACGGACGATGAATCGAGCAATTCTGAAGGTGAAGATTTTGCTCTTGCCTACCATAAGCTTTTGAGGGATTCAAAGAAACTGGCTAAAGCAAAACAAGGGGTTGAGAGGGAGATTGCAGGATCTCGAAGAAGAAGTAAAAAGGGCAACTTCTCTCTCAAACGATCTTGAAGTGGAAAGGGATAATTTAGTCAAAGCAAATGTTTCCCTTCAAGAGTCCAATGAGCTTTCGAGAAGAACATATGGATATGGTGAACAAAGCGAATTACTTCTTGAAGCTCTACGGCGAGGCTCGACAGGAAAAATTGGAAATGACAAAGACCATACGCCAACTAAAGGATGACTTAAAGAGATTTTCTTCTGGAAGGAGTAAGTTGGACAGACTTCTTGGTCTTGGTCAAACAAATAAGTTCGGCCTCGGATACACTCAAACTGGAGACATTCCAAGTTCGAGTGGGACAGTATTTGTGCCTCAGTCGGTATCTCCTCCTCCGACACCGGAATTCACGACAAGCAACGACAACAAGCCTACTTCATCCTCTTCGGGATCGTCAAGATCTAAGGTATGTTTTCGTTGTGGCATTTCAGGGCACATAAGGAGAAATTGCAAGACGGGAGCCAAACGCACACCTCAAGCACCTCTTGCAATGACTACCAAAAAGGTGATTCCTCAGAAATCAATGCAAATCATTCAAAGGAAAAGAGCCTTGGTAGTTCACCGCTCAAGACGACATCATCAAGGAGCAGCAATCTTCTAACAAGACGCTTTCACCTAGGAGAATAACTTCACGACCATTACCGACGCATTCCAAAAAGGTTTGGGTGCGCAAAGGTGAAATTTTTCCTTGTCTTGTTACCAATGTTTCCTTGCATGCATATGATAGTTCGTCTTGGTATCTGGATAGCGGGTGTTCCCGTCACATGACCGGTGACAAAAACTGTTTTCAAACCTTTGAGAAAAACTCCGGAGGACTTGTTGTTTTCGGAGATGGTCGGTCTTCCAAAATTGTTGGAAAGGGAACGGTAGCTATTCCAGATGGCCCGGTTCTGAATAATGTGTTATTTGTTCATGGCCTTAAGACTAACCTCATAAGCATAAGTCAACTTTGTGATAATGGTTATTCAGTTAATTTTTCATCTGATAAATGCACTGTAACTGACAAGAACCATGCTTTCTTTTTAAAAGGGGTTAGATCAGAAAACAATTGTTATGTAGTTCCTCTAAAATTTCTGAAAAATGTAACCTAGCATCTTTGAAAAATGAAACACTTTGGCATGAAAGGCTAGGTCACATAAACTTTAAGGAACTTGCTAGAATTTCAAACAAAGATGTGGTCAAGGGGGTTCCAAACTTTCTTTTGAACAAAACATTGTGTGTGGCGGTTGCCAAAAGGGAAAACAGTCTAGGACTGCACACAAGAACTTGAACCACATAGGTACAAAACGGCCTTTGGAACTTTTGCATATGGACTTAATGGGGCCAACTCGTCAACCATCTTTGGGAGGTAAATGGTATATTTTCTTATTGGTTGATGATTTCTCTAGATATACTTGGGTAGCATTTTTAAAAGAAAAAGCTGATACTTTTGATTCTTTTCACGAAATTTGCCATCGTATTATGATTGAAAAGAATGAAAAGATTACTCGAGTTAGAAGTGATAGAGGTGGGAATTCATAAATTCCAAATTCATTGATTTTTGCACTTCTAACGGCATTAAACATGAATTCTCCGCACCTTATACACCTCAACAAAATGGTGTAGTCGAGCGCAAAAACAGGGTCGTACAGGAGATGGCACGTGTTATGCTTCATAGCCGGAACTTACCTTTATATTTTTGGGCTGAAGCGGTGAACACTGCTGTCTATGTTATTAATCGAGTGTATTTGCGCCCGGGGACTTTGAATACACCATATGAACTATGGTTTTGTAGAAAACCTAACATCAAATATTTTCGTATCTTTGGGAGTCGGTGTTTTATTTTACGTGATCGCGAAAATCTTGGAAAATTTGACTCTCGAAGTGACGAAGGGATTTTCTTAGGTTATTCTACAAACAGCAGAGCATATCGAGTTTTTAACTTAGAATCTAAGACGATCGTAGAATCGATAAATGTTAAGGTAGATGAAGCTTTTCACTTTGAATCTGAAAAATCTACCCTCGATATCTCTCTTGATGATGATACACCTGCTAATGCATCTTCTTCTAACAATTCTTTCGATAATAATGATGCATCTAACGGTTCTTCAAGTTTATCTGATGTGCAGGAATCATCTCGTGTACCTCCGACTACTCCTCTACCTCAAACGTTACGCATCTCCAAGGATCACCCTGAATCGAACATCATTGGAGATCCACAAGAAGGAGTTAGAACACGGAGACAATTGGTTTGCGGATTTGCATGCTATGTATCTCAAATCGAACCAAAGAATGTTGATGAAGCTCTCCAAGATGACTACTGGATTAAAGCAATGCAGGAAGAGCTCCATCAATTTGAGCGAAACAAAGTCTGGGAATTAACGAAGCCTCCGAAGCAACACAATGTGATAGGTACCAAATGGATCTTCAAGAACAAGAAAAATGAAGAAGGTACTATCATCAGGAACAAAGCAAGGTTAGTTGCTCAAGGCTACTCTCAAGTAGAAGGTATAGACTTTGATGAAACTTTCGCCCCTGTAGCTAGACTCGAGTCCATTCGTATCTTGTTTGCGATTGCTTGTCATTTTAAAATCAAATTATTTCAAATGGACGTTAAGAGCGCCTTTTTAAATGGGTTTTTAAATGAGGAAGTTTATGTGGCTCAACCGAAAGGTTTTGTGGATCATAAACTACCTAACCATGTTTTTCGTCTGAAAAAGGCTCTTTACGGTCTGAAACAAGCACCGCGAGCATGGTACGAAAGGTTGACAAAGCACCTTTTGGAAAAGGGCTATACTCGAGGGGGAGCTGACAGGACTCTCTTTGTGAAGCATTATCAAAACAATTTCATAGTTGCACAAATCTATGTCGATGACATTGTATTTGGTGCAACAAGAGATAATGATGCTTCTAAATTCGCGGAGACCATGGAAAGCGAATTTGAGATGTCCATGATGGGCGAATTGACTTATTTTCTTGGATTACAAGTTAAACAAAACGATGAAGGAATTCACTTGTGTCAATCCAAGTATGCACTGGAGTTGGTCAAAAAGTTTGATCTAGAAAATTCTAAGGATTTTCCGACTCCAATGGGAACTAGCCATAAGGGACTTGGAAGTGAATCACATAGTGAGAATGTAGACGAGAAACTGTATCGCAGTATGATTGGAAGTCTACTATATCTCACGGCTAGTCGCCCGGATATATCCTTCAGTGTTGGGATTTGCGCGAGATATCAATCAGCACCGAAGGAGGTTCACCTGAAAGCGGTGAAACGGATCATCCGATATATCAAAGGTACAATCAATTTCGGAATTTGGTATCCTATGGGAACAAGTTTGGATATTGTTGGATACTCAGATGCCGATTGGGCTGGATCGTGGATGATCGGAAAAGCACGAGTGGTGCATGCTTCTATCTTGGCCATTGCCTTGTTGCATGGCACAGTAAAAAGCAGAACTGCATAGCACTCTCGACTGCCGAAGCGGAGTATATTTCAGCAGGAAGTTGTTCAACCCAATTGATTTGGATGAAAAGCGTGTTGAGCGATTTCCGGATTTCAGCAACTTCGGTAACCATTTTTGTGACAACACTAGTGCTATAAACATTTCTAAAAACCCTGTGTTGCACTCTAGAACAAAACATATTGAACTTAGATATCATTTTCTTAGAGAGCTAGTTGAATCAAATATTCTTCAACTGTCATATATTTCAACTGAGGATCAATTAGCTGATATCTTAACAAAACCTTTGGATCAAAAACGTTTTATTCACTTGCGTAAAGCAATTGGCATGCTTTCCTTGAAATAACCTCTTTTTGAAACCTTTGCTTAGGTTAGGTTTTGTTTTTGTTTTGTTTTGTTCTTTATCTATGTTTGTACATAGGACATTAATTGAGCATAAATCATAATTGACTTTAATTGCATCTTTTCATGCATTTAGAAATTTATTATGCTTTTGATATCATAATATTTCAATGTTGCAATGATCATTTATGTTAATTAAGTCATCTTTTAAGTGATCAAAGTCAATTTCTCTCTCAATGATCTCTTGGTATAGTCATTATCTTATTTGATTGCTTAGTCGAGTATGAATGCGAGATCAATTTTGGTTGAATACTTATATATTAAATAATTGATAGCCAATTGAGGGGGAGTCAAAGAAATGTAATATGCTCAAAAGATGTGGAAAGAGTTACATCCCAATGAGGAGTGTGAAAACTACCACCACATGGAGGAAAGAAAGAAAGTCCGAGTACTACTACCACATGAATACCAAGCAAATTTTTGTCAATTTTTGAATTAAATAAAATGCATATTGAAATACTTGACTCTGTCAAATTTCAGGTTGGTATAAGGTGGGATTTTAATGAAAGATGCTCAAAGAGCCACTCTCTTCAACAGATTGTCTAGATATATTATCTAACTTATCTGGGATTTCAAACATCTATTGATCTTGGTATTTCATTTTCTTTACCAAAATTGATGATTTGATAAAGGCATTACGCATAAGATCAGGATAGATGTAATTGAAGTTGTTCAACTTTAAGTGTTTTAATTTCCATAAATTTTCGTTTCATTTTTGAGTATTTTTGATAGATTTTGTATAATCTATTTCTTGTTGTATGAAACGATGATTTTTGTTTAAAGTTGATATGCTAAAGTGCTTACATACTTTTTCTGGTTTTTATGAAATTTTTCTAAATTTTTCTGAAGAAAAAGTTGAAGCCGATCCGGATCGGACTAAGTGATCCGGATCCCGAACGCAGGATTTTTCCTGCGGGTAGCCGATCCGGATCACATTCTCGATCCGATCCGGATCACGGCTAGGGTTTTTATAAGAACAAGAGGGTTTTTGATTTCTTTTACTACAATCTTTTGTTCTTAAGCCTCTAGAGTTTCTCTCTCTAGATTTCTTGCTTCTTGGAGCCTTCAAACTCAAAGTTCTTCGATTCCAAGTAAGTTTTATTGATCAAAATCTCGGTTTTTCACAGTTTTTCCTTGTTTGCTCAAACGTGAGTTGAAATCATTGAACTTTTTCGTTTGTGAATGGTTTTTGATCAAATTTCTTTTGAAATAAGAACTCTGGGTAGATTAGTTTTGATTATATGCTGGGTTTTCTCAAGATTAACGAATTTTTGGGCTTCGATTTCTAAAAATTCTGTTTTAGGGCATATAAGAGGAATTTTTGAAAATCATGGAATTGATCTATTTTTAAAATTCTTTTTGCAAAACTAATTTGATTCTTGGCTTCTCTACATGATTATGATTGTTTGGGTACAATTTTTCAAATTTTTCAAAATTGAAAATTTTTCATGTTCTTGAGTTGTTCTTCACAGGATTTCAATCTTCTTAAGCACGCACAGCAATGGATTCTCATGGATCATCTTGCTGTTGGTCACAATGGTGCATACTCGAGCAACCAACAAACTGAAAAGAGCCAAGAAACTTCAACGAAAAGGTGAATTTCATCTAATTAGTGACTCGAAACTGAATCAAATAATGATGAAGTAGACTGGGACAAGTTAACAGATGATGATGAATCATGTCGGTTAAACCTGAACAAAAGCCATCCTGATCAAAAGGAAGGCACCCATTGACACAGGAAAAGCTCCTATGAAGTCCCAACCATCTCCGTAAACAAAACGACTTGCTCGTCGCTTTGGACAAGCACGACATGCTAATGCCAGCAAGCCAATGGTTCCTGACTCCCCGCCCCGCCTGTGGAAGGAGTGTTCGTTCAGCATGGATCGACTTCGAGCTTTTGAACATCGCAAATGCATCGGTGAACGACATGTCAACATTGAAGCTCTCCGAATCACTCACCAGAGTTTGGAACTTTAATTGAGCAAGCTAATCTCATCCAAGTCTGTCGATTCCCTGAATTACTTGGGTATTGTTTGTATCGTGTAAGAACTTTTTACACGAATGCAAGACCTTCAAGAAGATGAACCTGGCTCAATGCATTTCTATACAAATATCAAGGGATGAAGCTTAAGATCACTCCGCAGTTAATTGGCGAAGTGCTTGGAATGGAATCCAACACATCGGGGATCAACTATTTGACAGGAAGAAGTTTGACGAATGACTTGTGGCAAACCGTGATAAGAAAATTTGTTTGGAAGGAACTGAATCAGTTGATGGTAAAAGTGTAAAATCCAAACAACTTCGACTGGAGTACCGATTTCTTAATTTCATCACGTGTTACAACATTCTTCCAAACATGCAGACCAAGGTGTGAGATGGGAGAGAATGCTATTCTTATATCTCATAGGTCATCCCTCTGAGGCTGTAGGGTTGAACATGAACATCCCTACATAATTTGGAATAGAATGTCAAGATATGTTGTGCATCCTCATCCTTCTGAGCGACTTCCATTTCCAATAATCATCATGAGGATCTTGCAAAAATTTGAAATTGATATACTCGACATCATATCAACACTGTTGGGGATGATAGATGAGTCAACGATTGTGAAGTCTCTTCACAAATTACCACATGTTACTCCGACACCTCCACTGGAAAGAAACCTTGTGTCGGCACACTCTGCCTCACCGTCTCAACAAGCACCCGGCGCGGATGATGAAGCATCGTTAACTTCATTTTTAAGAACAACAGCGGCTATCTTTCAACAAGAACAGATAAGCAAAGAACAAAAGCGAATGTCTGATGAACTCGAGATCATCACTGCATCTCACATTACATTGACAAAGAGGGTAAACTCAATGAAGAAATTGATGAAGAAAATGTTTGCTAAGATGGGATGCACAGCTCTGATGACTCAGACTCCGATGACTAATTTGTGACTAAATTTCTTTTTGTTCTGCAGGTTTCATTTTTAGGATTTAGTTTTGTTCTTACTTTGTTTAGTTTTAGTTCTCAGGTTTTTCTTGATTTTGAACTTTTTAACTCTCCTTAAATTTTGTAATTTTGGCTTTGTTTGTGACAAAAAGGGGGAGAGAGTTTAGAGAAGTTTGGTGAGATGAAGATGAACTTTGAACAATGAGAACTTAAACTTTGACTTTGGTGAAAGGTAAGTATCACAACTTCTGGTTTTCTTGTGATTTGATTGCATGTCCCTACTAACTATTCGACTAACTATTTGGGCATGTAATATGACTAACAAGTTGTTGTTACTAACAAACAAAGTTATGACATTTGGAATCTTTTGCTTAGAAGATATGTTGGTGTTTGATTATGATCTTATTACATATCTGAATTACTAAATGTCATGATGAGTATAAACTCTATCTCTGCTAGGTTTTGAATGTTTCAATTCTTGAGGTATCTAACGATTTTTTTGTCAAGAATGATTTCTTTTGTGCAGAGAGTACAGATGTCTAAGTCTAGAGTCTGTTTTAGGAGTTTATCTCATGTATTTAATTTTTGGATCTCCATTGTAAATTTTTGTTGTATGGTGATAGCAACAAAAATATCCTTTTTGAATTTTCTTTAGTGGATTTGTGTTTTGTCACGAAACCGCCAAAGGGGGAGATTGTTACGGAATTTGAGTTGGCGTATTTCGTGAAAGTATTAAGTCTTGAAGATTGAAGATGAAAGAAGTTTGGATCATATACCTCAATCTCAAGAAAGAAGAATTCAAAAGGATCAGGTATGTTTAACTAAAGATTTTTGGTGATCCGAATACTTCTTGTAGTGTAGAAACACTTGGAAGAATTTTTTATTGCATAAAAATCAAAAACTGGACATGGGACATGTTCAGGATCCGGATCAGACTTTCAATCCGGATCCCGAAGGGTGTTGTTCATTGGCAAATCGCAATCCGGATCCGAGGCCATTCCGATCCGGATCCCGAACATGGGATTTTGGTGAATTGTATGAACGATCCGGATCGGACTTCGATCCGGATCCCGAACCCTTGTTTTCTGGAAATGTCTATCACGTTACTGCGATCCGGATCGCAGTAAATCCGATCCGGATCGCCGTCGGAAAAATTTCCAGAAAAGGCTGTTTTTGATCCTTATCTTCTTCCAATGGTTTCTAACCTATAAATAGACCCTTTATTCATTTTCTAGGGCATGGAAAAATAATAGAAAAATACGCCGAAAAGAAAAATCCACATATAGAGAAGAAAGGAAATCAATAGATTTATTCTATGTTTCTTCATCTATATTGATTGATTTGATTCTAGGTTTTCCATACTCACATTTTGAGTAGAATCAAATCAATGAATACTTAGATGGTATTTTCGATCTATTTCTAATCTAAGTATTCGGCGGATCATCACCACCCAAAAACAACGATTTACCCTAAATCGGCGCGTGGACTCGCGTGGCCTTGTGGATTCAAGGTGCAACCGCTCTCGTGGATTCGGAGCGAGGTACGTTCGTGGATTCGAAGCGTGCTACTGGGTGAAGACCGTGGATTCGGTCGGACGTCGTGGACTCGACGTTGGACGCTGTGGATTCGGCGTTGGGCACGGATCGTGGATTCGAGAAGCGTCGTGGAGCGAGCGGAGAAGATCTACTAGGAGCGTATGGTAAAAGGTTGAGTCGTCTGTGAGTACGTTATATCACCTTGTACGTGTGTTAATTCTAGTGGATTTCACCGTGTTATCGGTCCCGTGGTTTTTTTTACTCCGGTTTGGAGTTTTTCCACGTAAAAATCTTGCGTGTTCATTTTTTTTTTCCGCATTGGGTTTTATTGCGCAATGATTTTTTGAGTGTTTATTGTTTACACCTATTCACCCCCCTCTCTT
>CM054936.1:6612107-6697783 GCA_029168755.2 Tillandsia fasciculata
ATTAATTTTGAGCCCTTTCGATCATTAGGTAAATGATATTGAAAAATCATAAAATTTGATTTCTAACTATTTCAAATGTTCTAGATCAAGTTTAACGGAGTCGATCGTCTATTCGGAAGTCTCAATATTAAAAACAATTTTGGAGCACGGAGGGCTCCGTGCTTCTAAAAGCACACAAGGCCTACTCTCTCTCTCTCTCTCTCTCTCTCTCTCCTCTCTCTTTCTTCTCTCTCTCTATCTATCTTATATATATATATATATATATATCTATATACTATATATATATATATATATATATATATATATATATATATATCATATATATATATTTATTGAAGTTATAACTAGGCTGGAATACTACGATAGCAACACCAAGTCATTGGTGCTATCAATTTTTTGCCCTTGGATCAAGGATGTGGGGTTAGGATTACTGGTCCCTAGGGTTTAGTGTGGTGGTGGTTTGAATAGTAAAAATCGTAAGGGACCACTATAATCCCAGCCGCACATCCTTTCATCGAAGGATTAGAAACTTGGTAGCATCAATTGCTGGTGCTATCGATAGTACTCCATTCAGACTCTCTCTCTCTCTCTCTCTCTCTCTCCTCTCTCTGTGGGTGTGTGTGTGTGTGTGTGTGTGTGTGTGTGTGTGTGTGTGTGTGTGTGTGTGTGTGTGTGTGTATATATATCTTAAACTTTATAAAATAGTTCAATAATTGCGCGAAAAAGTTTCAAAAAAAGAAAAAAAAAAATATTTTTTTCATATATTCTAAAACAAGAATATGACAAAACTTAAAAATTCAGGAAAGAGGCTATTAAACTATTTGGCAAAGTTAAAACAATCCAATAGGCAAAATTGAAAGTTCAGATATCTGTTTGCAAAAAAAGGCTATTGTTGAAGGAGCCTTTTCAGAATAAAATAAAGAGCAATATTATCTGTACATCCCATCCATTCTGGAGTGAAGACTTCTCTGCTAGTTATTTCAAAGTAATCAGTGAAATTCAAGATATACACCCGATTTTGAATGTACATGCAAGAAGCATTTTCTATAAAACAAACCACCTGGACATACAATAATAGCAAAATTCCTACATATGATAATAGTTAGAGGTTTTTTTTGTATAATCACATCGAAATGACTAGTAAAAAAAATATCACTATTGAGTGTTTGAATAGCATTGCACATAATAAAAAGAAAATTCAGTGCACTATTTGAATTTCTACGAACCAATGTAGCATTTTATAAAATGAGTGATCAATGATCAAGTGTCTAAAAAAGATCTCATTTTTTTTTTTCAAAATAAGATATATCATCTTATAAATAATAGTTAGAGGTTTTTTTTGTATAATCACATCGAAATGACTAGTAAAAAAAATATCATTATTGAGTGTATGAATAGCATTGCACATAATAAAAAGATGAAAATTCAGTGCACTATTTGAATTTCTACGAACCAATGTAGCATTTTATAAAATGAGTGATCAATGATCAAGTGTCTAAAAAAGATCTCATTTTTTTTTTCAAAATAAGATATATCATCTTATAAATAAAATATACTATTCTATCAAATCATCAGTGGAAATGAAAAAGGAAAAAGTAACTAAATACAGTAAGCATTAAAAACGGAAAGAAAGAAAGAAAGAAAGTAAAACTTTATGGTGATTTAGAATAATGTGTGTCTTTTAGTATTCTTATAAATATCTTTTAATATTTCTAGAAGTGTCTCTTAGTTTTTCTATAAAAATTATAAGTGAATTAATACATAAAGAAGTTGAAAGGTTTAATTATATATATATAGAGTAGAGCTTATATACTCTCAAAAGCACAAGACAAAATATGCTTGTGAATTTTTTATCATTGAATTTGAATTGGAATTTGTGCTTGTAGTAATTCGGAATATCTTATTTCTAATAAATAGATTAAAAATGAAATATACTGACTACATAGGGGTCGATACTATCGCAATCGTCTCACCAACGTGTCCCGACATCCCATCACCCAAGCGACCTGAAAAATGGTCACCCAGGGGGTGTGAGATACACTGTACATGTATCCCAGTGGGCACGACGAGCCGATAAATAGCTAATCGTACCTACTGGGTACAATAATCTGCGGATAGTAAAGATCATAGGGTAAAGCTGAATAACCAATCAGATCTACTGATAATCAACATAAATCCACAGATAACTGAATAGGCAGATAATCAAGGGTAATGAAACTGCAGGTAATAAATGCTGGAAATCAATGCATGGCTATAATAATCAAGCATAAGGACTGCAAGTAAGTAATACAAGAAATCTGGATATAAATGAGATAATCAATCATAAACTGAGCAGTAAGGGTACAGGGTAAGATATCTATCAATAACAGTGCAAGATAAGAATAATGCGTCAACAAAAGAACTAAAGTACCCAATCAATGCCAATTTGGTCACGAGGACCTCAGGCTCATACCACTGAACTGATCCGAGCGCTCTGGCTCCACTGAAACATCAAGCCCACGGCCGAAACCATGACCGCGGCTAACCCTGCACTAACAACGATACCAAAACCAGAGTGCGTGCGAATACCATTCGTAACCACAACAACGAGACTCAATAGTGCGTAACACACCTGAGCTCCTAACACTATCCAAATACCTGCGCTCTCATGTACGTAAAAGTCATCCTAGGGCTCAATCCAAACCAAATACCATGGTATCAGAGCATAGGTACACGATGCCTAGGTATTTGGTTTGGATTGAGCCCTAGGATGACTTTTACGTACATGAGAGCGCGGGGTATTTGGATAGTGGTTAGGAGCTCAGGTGTGGATCCCATCAGAACTCCGCAGTTACAGTAGTTAAAGGTTAAATCACCGTTCTTGTCGTAATCGTCTAGCTGATGGCACAGCAGCAGATGACTGCTATTTTTGCACCGGCCCCACCACTAGCCCAGATGCTCGGGGAAGTTGTTGATTTTCCAGTTGTCCCCGTGACATATGATACAGTAACCATTGCCGCAGTCGTGATCATCGGAACTACACCGGTGGCTGCTACTATTGATGATTCCCTCGATAATGAAAATCAGGACGAATAAGAGGTCGGTAATCCTGTTGCCTCGGATAAAATAATTTCTGACGATACTTATCAGATGAAAGCCTTGTCAGTTGGATATAGATTTTGGCCCTACCTCTTGCACGATTTTTGTGGACCATCTCGAACTCTCCTATGAGTTAGTCAGGGTGGTATTTATGACCACGAGGTGGTAGTAATCTATAATAAAGGTTATGTCATTAGCACTGAGACTGCGTTGGGAGGTATGTGATATACCTTCTGATGAGAGTTGCGTCCCCAACTAGATGTTGGCGACAGATTTATGGTATTTCGCTTTTCTTTTGGTAAGCACGTTGGCTGCAGACAACGTACTGTCGAAAGAACTGAGGAAATACTCTGCCCTGTAATGGGGAGTATCAGATTGGGTCTAAAAGAGTAGCCTGAGAGTTGCCGATATTTGGTGACTGATTGTCACTACTGCAAACCTGTTAGAGGCTTAATAGTGGTTCAGTTAAGTTGAAGCTTCGGGAACAAAACTTTTTTTTTAAGTTGTAAGTTTCGGGGACGAAACTTCTTTTAAGTTGTAAGTGATGTAGTAATTCGGAATATCATATTTCTAATAAATAGATTAAAAATGAAATATACTGACTACATAGGGGTCGATACTATCGCAATCGTCTCACCAACGTGTCCCGACATCCCATCACCCAAGCGACCTGAAAAATGGTCACCCATGGGGTGTGAGATACACTGTACATGTATCCCAGTGGGCACGACGAGCCGAGAAATAGCTAATCGTACCTACTGGGTACAATAATCTGCGGATAGTAAAGATCATAGGGTAAAGCTGAATAACCAATCAGATCTACTGATAATCAACATAAATCCACAGATAACTGAATAGGCAGATAATCAAGGGTAATGAAACTGCAGGTAATAAATGCTGGAAATCAATGCATGGCTATAATAATCAAGCATAAGGACTGCAAGTAAGTAATACAAGAAATCTGGATATAAATGAGATAATCAATCATAAACTGAGCAGTAAGGGTACATGGTAAGATATCTATCAATAACAGTGCAAGATAAGAATAATGCGTCAACAAAAGAACTAAAGTACCCAATCAATGCCAATATTGGTCACGAGGACCTCAGGCTCATACCACTGAACTGATCCGAGCGCTCTGGCTCCACTGAAACATCAAGCCCACGGCCGAAACCATGACCGCGGCTAACCCTGCACTAACAACGATACCAAAACCAGAGTGCGTGCGAATACCATTCGTAACCACAACAACGAGACTCAATAGTGCGTAAACACACCTGAGCTCCTAACCACTATCCAAATACCCCGCGCTCTCATGTACGTAAAAGTCATCCTAGAGCTCAATCCAAACCAAATACCTAGGCATCGTGTACCTATGCTCTGATACCATGGTATTTGGTTTGGATTGAGCCCTAGGATGACTTTTACGTACATGAGAGCGCGGGGTATTTGGATAGTGGTTAGGAGCTCAGGTGTGTTTACGCACTATTGAGTCTCGTTGTTGTGGTTACGAATGGTATTCGCACGCACTCTGGTTTTGGTATCGTTGTTAGTGCAGGGTTAGCCGCGGTCATGGTTTCGGCCGTGGGCTTGATGTTTCAGTGGAGCCAGAGCGCTCGGATCAGTTCAGTGGTATGAGCCTGAGGTCCTCGTGACCAATATTGGCATTGATTGGGTACTTTAGTTCTTTTGTTGACGCATTATTCTTATCTTGCACTGTTATTGATAGATATCTTACCCTGTACCCTTACTGCTCAGTTTATGATTGATTATCTCATTTATATCCAGATTTCTTGTATTACTTACTTGCAGTCCTTATGCTTGATTATTATAGCCATGCATTGATTTCCAGCATTTATTACCTGCAGTTTCATTACCCTTGATTATCTGCCTATTCAGTTATCTGTGGATTTATGTTGATTATCAGTAGATCTGATTGGTTATTCAGCTTTACCCTATGATCTTTACTATCCGCAGATTATTGTACCCAGTAGGTACGATTAGCTATTTCTCGGCTCGTCGTGCCCACTGGGATACATGTACAGTGTATCTCACACCCCCTGGGTGACCATTTTTCAGGTCGCTTGGGTGATGGGATGTCGGGACACGTTGGTGAGACGATTGCGATAGTATCGACCCCTATGTAGTCAGTATATTTCATTTTCCGCATTTCAGTTTAATTATTATAAATTGACCAGTTTTGCATGCGTACGTAGTTTAGACTACTCTGGTATTGACTGATTATGGTTAGCCGTGCATGTATAGGAAAGGCTCTGTCCAGTTGGGCAAGGAATTTACTATACATGTGGCGGTCTGTTACGCCCGGCTTGTGAAATCTGATTTATAAAAAAAAAAATTTAGCCTGCTTTTCAAAACTCGGGGCGTGACAGTGCTATTTATTTTTTCTTTCTCTTTCTTTAGTTGACTTTACAAATGCACAAATCTCAATACAAATCTAATGGTAAAAAATTTACAAGCCTATTTTGTCTTGTGTTTTTGAGAGTATATAAGCCCCACTATATATATATATATACAACGATTCTATGATAAAATAGAAAAGTCAATCTGAGTTAAATTTTCTAATTTTCTTTAAATATATACTTTTGAGAGTATATAAGCTCTATATATATATATATATATATATATATATATATATATATATATATATATATATATATATATATATATATATATATATATATATATATATATATATACACAACGATTCTATGAAAAAATAGAAAAGTCAATCTGAGTTAAATTTTCTAATTTTCTTTAAATATATACATTTGTTTCCAAATATCTTTTATTCTTTTTTTTTTTCTATAAAACTTTAGAATATTTTTATTTACATCGAGATTTTCTTTTGGGTGAGATAATATTAATTTTTTACTAATTGATTTGGCAAGAATAGTTTAGTTTTTATATCAAGTGAGATTATTGTTCATATATTTTTTTTTGCATTTTTAATTTTTGTTTGTTCAGTAAATTATTTTTTTAGCTCTACAATAACAGCTGTCCCTCACAAAATATGATCACTATATTTTTAATGGATTGTTGAGGGTTACCTGACTCCTCGATTCTTCAATCCCTGGGATCGGAATTGCTCTGATACCACTTGTAAAGCTCGGATCTGAATCGCAACCTTTCCAGTGGGGGTATCTTGGATAATGGATGGCGATGGTGATGATCTGCGCCACCGAGGTCGAATTGGAGCCTCAATTGTCGATGATGATCGCTGAGACGTCGTTGGCGATGATGATCCGAGCTCCTGGATGAAATGTTAGCACTCCAGAGATGGATTCCTGAGTAGCCTCAGGAACTGGGAATCGAATTGGTAGAAAAGAAGAGGAGTTTGGGGAGAGGAGGAGGAGAGAGTGAGGAAGGAGAAGTTGAATGAGGAGAAAAGTGAACTGTAATATCAATAACCGTTTTAGTTACAGCTCCACTTATTTACAGCCCTATTCTGAGGACTAATATGCAATTATCAGAACTATTGTGTAGTACTATATTGTTTGTACAAAATATCCTACTGGGCTTAAAGCTATGTGAGGCTAAATCCTTCTCTTCGTGGGCTCGTGGATGACACCTCCTGGGCTCGGCCCTGCAGACACAAGCATAACGGATCGGAGCTACATGGATCCGATCCACCATGCCCCCTTCTACACTCTTCTGGGTTCTTCCTCATTTACAGCTGGACTATCACTTCTCCCTTCTCAATCCAGCTGTCCCTGTAGTACCCCCCTCTCCTCCTTCCATCTATGGTGACCCACTCCTTTTACCTTCACCGAGCTTCCTCCCATGGTGGTTAGTTGACGAATTGGAAGATCGACACCGTATACCTAAGCTAAGTACCACTCCTCCCTCTCTTCCTGAACATTCTCCATTCTTCTACTCTGCTTCTCTGGACTACCCCTTCACCACTGATCGGACTCTTCATTCCTTATTTGTAGGTCTTACATATTAATAGCAGATATGTTAGCTTGATGAGTAGTTTAGGATTAATTCCCAGACTGAGTAGTGATTTTGACAAATGTGAAACATGTAGTAAGTCAAAAATCACTAAACGATCTCATAAGAGTGTTGATCGAAGTACCGAATTACTTGAGTTAATTCATAGTAATATTTGTGAATTTGAAGGTACTTTAACTCGTGGAGGAAATAGATATTTTATTACTTTTATAGATAATTTTTCTAAATATACTTATGTTTATTTACTAAAAAATAAAAGTGATGCTTATGACAGATTTAAAAATTTTCTCCATGAAGTAGAAATTCAATTCGATAAAAAGATTAAAAGAATTAGAAGTGATCGAGGTCGTGAGTATGAATCTACGGGATTCAATTCTTTTGTTCAATCTTTAGAAATTATCCATGAGACTACAGCTCCATATTCGCCTGCTTCTAATGGAGTGGCTGAGAGAAAAAATAGAACACTTATTGAGCTAATAAATGCTATGATATATAGTTGACACTGGTGTACCCTTAAATCTTTGGGGTGAAGCCATTTTAACTGCAAGTTATGTTTTGAATCGCGTGCCACATAAGAAATCTAAAATGACACCTTTTGAGTTATGGAAAGGGTATAAGCCAAATTTGAGATATCTTAAAGTGTGGGGTTGTCTAGCTTATGTGAGACTATCAGATCCTAAAAGACCCAAATTGGGTGTTAGAGCTGACACTTGTATATTTCTTGGATATGCCTTGAATAGTTCAGCCTATAGATTTTTAGACATTGAAAATAATGTGATTTTTGAATCAGGAGATGCTAATTTTCATGAAGATAAGTTTCTTTTAAAATCGAAAAATAGTGGGGGTCAAGAATTTAAAAGTGTTTCGAATAAATCAAGTTCTTCAAATTATCTTTCGCAAAATCAAAAACAATATGTTTTTGAACCTAGAAAGAGTAAAATAATTAGAATAGAAAAAGATTTTGGCCCTGATTATGTTGTTCTTAATATTGAAGAAAACTCATTTTTTTTACAAGATGTTTTATCTTCAAATGACGCCACTTTTTGGAAAGAGGCTGTAACTGATGAGATGGAATCCCTAATTTCTAATAAAACTTGGAAATTAGTGGATTTACCTCCAGGCTGTACAACAATTGGTTGTAAATGGGTCCTCAAAAAGAAATTGAAACCGGATGGGAGTGTAGACAAGTATAAAGCGAGACTTGTCGCAAAAGGTTATAAACAAAAAGAAGATATAGACTTCTTTGATACCTTTTCTCCGGTTACTAGAGTGACATCCATCAGAGTTCTCATTGCTATTGCAGCAATTTATGATTTACAAATTCATCAGATGGATGTAAAAACTGCCTTTCTGAATGGAGACCTAGATGAGGAAATTTATATGGACCAACTTGAGTGGTTCATAGAGCCTAGGCAAGAAAATAAAGTGTGCAAGCTAAATAAATTCCTTTATGGCTTAAAGCAGACACTTAGACAGTGGCATGAAATGTAACGACCCGGCCCACTAGTAATAAATAACTCGTTGGGCCCAAACCACAGCCCAAAATGCTTAAGCCCAGTTATTATTACTAGTATTCATATCTCATATAAATCCAATCACAATTCCATCCACATCCGATGTGGGACTATTGGGGGCGTCCCCCGTTTAGGCCTGACGTCCTCGTCAGCCCAAACACACACACAGCAGCACAACATCACCAGTCTATGTGAGACTTGTCTCGCTAGCCCTGTCATCTAGACACAAGCTCAGTCGAGACTCGCCGCACACTTCCGGCTGGTTATTGGCTCTGATACAAAATGTAACGACCCAGCCCACTAGCAATAATAACTCGTTGGGCCCAAACCACAGCCCAAAATGCTTAAGCCCAGTTATTATTACTAGTGTCCAAGTCTCATATAAACCCAATCACAATTCCATCCACATCCGATGTGGGACTATTGGGGGCGTCACAGACTCCCCCCCCGTTTAGGCCTGACGTCCTCGTCAGCCGCCCAAACACACACACAGCAGCCCAAGATCACCAGGCGATGTGAGACTCGTCTCGCTAGCCCTGTCATCTAGACCCAGATTCAGCCGAGACTCGCCGCACACTTCCGGCTGGTTATTGGCTCTGATACCAAATGTAACGACCCGGCCCACTAGTAATAAATAACTCGTTGGGCCCAAACCACAGCCCAAAATGCTTAAGCCCAGTTATTATTACTAGTATTCATATCTCATATAAATCCAATCACAATTCCATCCACATCCGATGTGGGACTATTGGGGGCGTCCCCCGTTTAGGCCTGACGTCCTCGTCAGCCCAAACACACACACAGCAGCACAACATTACCAGTCTATGTGAGACTTGTCTCGCTAGCCCTGTCATCTAGACACAAGCTCAGTCGAGACTCGCCGCACACTTCCGGCTGGTTATTGGCTCTGATACCAAATGTAACGACCCAGCCCACTAGCAATAATAACTCGTTGGGCCCAAACCACAGCCCAAAATGCTTAAGCCCAGTTATTATTACTAGTGTCCAAGTCTCATATAAACCCAATCACAATTCCATCCACATCCGATGTGGGACTATTGGGGGCGTCACATGAAAAATTTGATTCTTGCATGATTGAGAATGGCTTTAAATCAAATGAGTGTGATAGGTGCATCTACTACAAAACTTTTGAAAAGTCGCATGTAGTTGTTAGCCTTTATGTGGATGATTTGCTAATTTTTTGCTCTAACTTAAATGTTATTGTTGAGACAAATTATGCTAAATCATTATTTTGAAATGAAAGATCTTGGTGAGGCTAACTTTATTTTGGGTATGAAAATTACCAAAACACCATATGGTATTTTTCTTGATCAGTCGCATTATGTTGAGAAAATTTTAAGAAAGTACAACTTTCTTAATTGCAAGCATGTGACTACACCTTTTGATTCAAGTGTTCACTTATTTCCCGTTAAAAGTGAAAATGAAATTATAAATCAAAAGGAATATGTCAGTATGATTGGAAGCTTGCGGTTTGCGACTGATTGCACTAGACCTGATATTGTATATGCAGTAGGGATAATTAGTATATTTACAAGCAAGCCGGGTACAGAGCATTGGCATGTCATGGAATGTGTGATGAGATATCTCATTGGTACCAAAACTTATGGCATGTTTTATGGAAAGTATCCTGCTGTGATCGAGGGTTATAGTGATGCTGATTGGAATACCTTATCAGGTGATTCTCTCTCTACCACTGGTTATATTTTTACTTTAGCAGGTGGTGCTATATGTTGGAAATCTAAAAAGCAAACTATCATTGGTAATTCAACCATGGAAGCCGAGCTTATTGCTTTAGCTTCAGCTAGCGAGGAAGCTAGTTGGTTGAGAGACTTATTATCTGAGATTTCATTTCTGGAAAAATCAGTTCCATCTGTGTTAATACACTATGATAGCACTGCTGCTATTGGTAGAGTAAGAAACCGTTATTATAACTGTAAATCCAGATACGTGAGAAGAAAACACAGTACTGTGAGATCATATATGAACAATGGTATTATCAATGTAGATTATATTAAATCTACTGATAATCTAGCAGATCCGTTAACCAATGCATTGGGAAGAGAAAGGATCTGGAGTACATCGAGGGGGATAGGGTTAAAGCCCATAACATCATGAACCACGTATGAGGATACCCAACCTGATGATCAGAGATCCTGAAAGTCGGGTTCAATGGGGAAAACAAATAATATGGTGGTTGTAAAGAATGCACAACATATAGATCTACGTGATCTAATATTTACTTATTCCTATGATGTGATTGCATTCATCCTGTAATGAATTGAGAGTTGAGTTATTACACTCTTAATGGAGTCTGTGTACCTTATGAGCAGGGTGTCAGAATTACATGAGCACCCTTGACGGATTTCACCTATGTGAGCATGGAAGTGGGGCTGCTTCCTATGAGAATGGGCTTTTTTCTCAAAAATGCTCATGAAAACCAGGATAAGCACAAGGCCGTAATGTGCTAGCTAGTAAAGCTCATGTCAACACCTGGATTGTTATATGTGAGCAGTGACACTCTATTTTTCTTAAGCAGCCAAAGTTCAAGCCTGAGACCACTCTGGCTCTGGAGTAGAGATCATTATTTCACTAAGTGAAGGTTCAATGCAGAGCATACCTTCTTTATGTATAATGATCCCTCTTTGACCGTCAACTCTCTTTAATAATAAAATGAGTGGAGGAATGTTGTTATATTTTATTAAATATTATATTTAATATGCATTTGGAGTTGCAAACTATTCTCTTAACATAAACTATGAAAAAAAGGATGCAACGTATACTTTAAATGAATCTAACTCCTAGTAATTAATTCTAAAGTTAATTATGTTGTAACTTCTAATAACCTTTGGTGACTATATAAAGAGACCTATTTTACTCTCTTGTTGTATACCAACACAAAGATAAAAAAGACAAAAAAACTATACTATTTGAGAAAGAAAGTGGTCAAAGAAAATGTGTTTTTTTGGTGGAGCTTTGGGCTCATCTACTTGTGCAGAGTTAGTGAAGCCACATGACGAGGGTCGATCCGTTGTATACTTGAGGGGACAAGTCAGTGTTCTGCTGAATCGGCTCGAAGGCTTTGCCTACCGCAGAGGGGTTGAATCTCCTTAAAGAGAGCGAGATATATATCCGTGCCTCGGCTTGATCAACTTATTGACATTTTTCATATTTTATTGTAGTCTAACATCTATTTTGTGTATTTACACCAACAAAGAAGGCTTTGCCTACCGCAGAGGGGTTGAATCTCCTTAAAGAGAGCGAGATATCCGTGCCTCGGCTTGATCAACTTATTGACATTTTTTATATTTTATTATAGTCTAACATCTATTTTTCATATTTTATTGTAGTCTAACATCTATTTTGTGTATTTACACCAACAAAGAATACTACATGTCACCTTTCTATTTGACTATGTGAGCTGACTCGACCACTAGTTGGCACTGTTCTATTTGACCATGTGAGCTGAGTCGATCACTAGTTGGCACTGTAATTTTTTGAACCAACAATCGTTTATATTATAATTTTTCATCATTATAAATTTATTAAAATAAATAATTATTTTAAATTTTAAAGTTAAAATACTGTTGATTAACTCAAATAAATAAATTGAAAGATAAGATAATAAAATTAAAATTTTGAAAGATTAAATAGCAGATTTAAAATAGATAAAACTTCTCCCCAACGCCTCGTTGGGGACATGCTACGTGTTAGTTTTGCCCCCATTCAATCCTTCTCCTAAAGTTTTTAATACTAAAATTCAAAAAAAAATTAAATTTAAAAAAAATTAAATTCTAAAAAATAGAATTATAATATTTAGATAGAGATAAAAATGATATATGCAGGGACGAAGCTATTAAGGCTAAAGTGGCCATGGCTCCCCTCAACTTTTTAATATTATTTATTAGTCCTAAGTACTAATTTAACCTTTTTTTTAGATAGGCATGACCCTTCTTAGGTTTTTAATATTTACTTAATTTATTTTTTGTGCCAATATAACTTTTTTTTTTTTAAATACTCTGTATATATTTTAAATAGATAAAAATATATTAAGAGTCCCATACTTATATAAAGTATTTTAAAATACATTCTTTAACTCCAAATTTTATATTTTTTACTTTTTAGTTTTTTTAATTTCTATATAGTGAGCTATTTTATTTAATAAAATAAAATATTATATTAAATTTAATAGCTCTTTGATCTAATAATCATTAAATGCTATAATTTTATTTATTACAAATACTAAGGTACCGTTTGGTAGCGAGATAAGACAATACCAGTTATACCAGGAATAAGTAATACCAGTTATACCAGGAATAAGTATAAAGTACGGAATTAGAGTAAAAAAACGTTTGGGATGGTTTCCACTACAACAAAAATAGATTATAGGGACTCATGTTTGTGACTATTTTGTATAAGTGTCCTATCTATATTTCATCTATATTCAAAATTAAATTATAGGGACACATTTTTGGGACACATTATAAAAATATGTCGCTATACACGCTAGCGACGGCACATATAGCAACACTTACAATAAGTGTCAGTATTTTTGTCAGCGACACTTTTTTTAGATTTTAGAAACACTTAAAAGTGTCGCTATAGCCTAATTTTGTTGTAGTGTTCAGGGACAAGAGATTTTGTGTTTGGCATGATAATGAGGAATAAGAGGAAGAAAGAGGTTTAGTTGGGGTAAATGACCTTTTTGCCCTCAAGCTTTATTATGTGATAAAACTTGTTAAATTCTAATTTTTTTATTTTAATTAATAGATTAAAGTTTTACAAAAAATAAGATAAAATCAAAATCAAAATCAAAGTATATTTTATTAAAATAATATATTAATTTAATATTTTACTTGCTCTAATTTTTTATTTGTTAAATTCTTATTTCTTTATTTTAATTAATAGATTAAAGCTTTACAAAAAATAAGATAAAATTAAAATTAAAATCAAATTATATTTTATTAAAATAATATTTAATTTTATATTTTATTTGCTCTAATTTTGTATTTGTTAAATTCTAATTTTTTATTTTAATTAATAAATTAAAGCTTTACAAAAAATAAGATAAAATCAAAATTAAAAGCAAAATCAAAATCAAATTACATAAAACTAAAATAATATTTAATTTTATATTTTATTTGCTTTAATTTTTTATTTAAGGGGCGACGCACGGGAGGAGCTCCCCTCTCGGGGCGCGTGCAAGGGGCGACGCCGGGGAGCCGAGAGGGAAGATCGACCTTGGAGAGGAGGGGAGCCTCGGGTACCCAGTGGAGAGGAAAAGCTCGGGGGAAGCTAGTGGAGAAAGAGCTCTCAACAATAGAGAGGAGGAGCTTTGGAGTAGCTTGTAGAGAAGGAGCAGTGCACAAGAAACGAGGCAGGAGAAGCACGAGCACGGGTACCCAGTAATGAAGAAGATGGTGTGCCTCGGGTAGTATGATAGGGGTAAATTAGGAAAGTAAAATATAGTGATATTTTACTGTTGGAACAGTAATTCTTGTTATAAATACCAGAATAATATATTCTGATTATTCTTGGTGCGTTTGGAGGGATAAGGGGATATCCCCTTATCCCCCAAGCTAACCCCGATCCAAACAAAGCCTAAGAATTCGATCGATCGCTAAGTGAATTATGATGGAATTTATATGGTATAAAATAAAATCGAATACATACCAATATTCAGGATCATAAATAAAACTGTAAAATAACTTACAGAGCGCCATCGAGAAGAAATTCTTTATTAAACAGCGGAAGCAAGAAATTCGGTTGCAATACTAAACATTACCGACCGAACTAGGTAATCTGGTTTCTCCTCCTTTCTCAGGCACTCTTCCGTATGGTGTGGATTTAATGGATAATCTTACCAGAATGCACATGAGTAGGTGGCAGGACCAGTACCCCTTTATATAGATTCCAGATCGACTTCCCATCAAAGTCTGATTAGGATTCTATTTAATTTAAATGGATGGAAAAGGGATAAGATATACCATATCAAGTAATTCTATATCTTTTAGGATTGACCTTATCTATAGTAAATCCAAATTTAAATATAATTAATTAGGCCACATATATGGAAATCCTAACAATCTCCCACTTGGCTTATATTAATTATATTTCATGAACGGATTTCTATATTCCAAACTTTATTGCGCATTATTGGAAACTTTATGGTCAAATACCTTAGAACTCACTTGATCCTTAACTCAAACTAAAAGACTACAATGATAGGAACTATGGCGGTCCACCTCTCTATATTGAAATTTTCCTTCCATAATTACCATATCATCTTCATCTCCTAGCCAAGCACTTTATATGGCACAACTTTATGAATGAACTAAAAACTATATGTCCATTCGTTAACAGACAAAGCTTTATGTCTATTAAACGGTCCAATACAGCTGCATCAAAACTGTAACTTTATTGAAAAAAGATAAAAATAATGTCATAATCTTATACATCAAAAGAACTCATTAGACCCATGCTACAAACATGATCTTTATATGACCCAGGTGCTAGCCCCTTGGTCATTGGGTCTGCAACCATACACTTGGTACTGATGTATTCAATTCTAACATATCCTTCATTTATCTTCTCTCTCACAACAAGATACTTGGTGTCCAAGTGTTTACACCCCGTCGTAATCTTGTTGTTATTGGCAAAGGAAACTGCAGCTGAACTATCACAGAAAATCTTTATTGGACGAGCAATGGAGTCCACAATCTTTAAGTCTGTGATAAAATTCCTAAGCCAAATAGCCTGTGATGTGGTCTCATAACATGCAATGTACTCTGCAGCCATGGTCGAAGGAGCAGTAATACTTTGTTTGCTGCTCTTCCATGAAATCGCTCCACCAGCAAGCAGAAAAATATACCCAGTTGTAGACTTTCTGGTATCTGGGCATCCCGCAAAATCAGAGTCTGAATATCCGATCAGCTCCAAATGATCTGATCTCCTGTATATCAGCATATGATCCAAAGTACCCTTCAAATACCTCATAACTTTCTTAGCAGCCTTCCAATGCTCCATACCTGGATTACTTTGATACCTGCCAAGCAATCCAACGGCAAAAGCAATATCCGGACGTGTGCACGTCTGTGCATACATAAGACTACCAACTGCAGAGGCATATGGTATGGTTTTCATCTGTTCAATTTCTAATTGGTTCTTGGGACACTGAAAAGCATTAAGCTTATCCCCTTTCTGAACGGGAGCAACACTCGGTTTACAATTATGCATTTCAAAATTTTCCAAAACTTTCTTTATGTAGGCCTTTTGAGATAGACCGAGTAAACCTTTATGTCTATCTCTTTTAATTTCAATACCAAGAACATATGAGGCCTCACCTAAATCTTTCATTTCAAAATTTTGGAAAAGAAATTCTTTAGTGTCATGCAATAGTCCGAGATCATTACTGGCAAGCAAAATATCATCAACATAAAGGACTAAGAAAATTATTTTACTCCCACTAACCTTCAGATATATACATTGATCAACAATGTTTTCTTTAAAACCAAAGGTTAAAACGGTTTGTTTAAACTTTAAGTACCATTGTCGGGAGGCCTGTTTTAGTCCATATATTGATTTCTTTAATTTGCATACCAAGTGCTCCTTTTCTTTTTGCGAGAATCCTTCAGGTTGACTCATATATACCTCTTCATGAAGATCTCCATTTAAAAAAGCAGTTTTTACATCCATCTGGTATAGCTCGAGATCGTAATGAGCAACCAGAGCCATAATCACACGGAAAGATTCCTTTCTCGATACCGGAGAGAAAGTCTCTTTATAATCAATGCCTTCTTTCTGAGTAAACCCTTTTGCCACAAGACGGGCCTTGTATTTCTCTATGTTACCTTTGGAGTCCCATTTGATTTTATAAACCCACTTGCATCCTACAGGTTTAACTCCTATAGGTAACTCAACAAGATCCCATACCTTATTGTGGTTCATGGATTCAATCTCATCTTTCATGGCATTGTACCATTCTGTTGCATTACTGCTATTTATGGCTTCGGAAAAACTAAGAGGATCATCAAAGTTCTGACCATTCTCATAAAGATAGACAATATAATCGCTAAACATAGCCGGTCTTCTCTGTCTTGAGGATCTTCTTAAATCTATCTGATCATCCACTTGTAAATCTTGATGTGGATTATCAATGATAGGTTCACCTTCACTTTGTGGTTCCAAAATAACTTGTTGTTCTACTGGAACTGGAACCATCAAATTATTAGGAACAATAATGGGTATATTCTGTACAGAATCTAAATGCTCTTGAATTTCATCAAATTCAACGAATCGAGGTTCAGAGCTCCCACTAACTGTTTCATCCTCAATAAACCGTGCTGTTTTAGTTTCTGCAATCTTTATAGGAAGTGATGGACAGTAAAACTTATACCCTTTGGACCTTTCTGAATAACCAATAAAATATCCTGAAATGGTTCGAGGATCCAATTTCTTTATTTGTGGGTCATACAATTTGGCCTCAGCTTGACAACCCCATGTATGAAAATGTCTTAAACTGGGTTTCCTACCTGTCCAAAGCTCAAAAGGAGTCTTAGTGACAGCCTTAGTAGGGACCCGATTAAGAATATATATGGCAGTTTTGAGCGCCTCACCCCACAATGATATCGGAAGGGTAGAATTACTGATCATACTCCTGAGCATATCAATTAATGTGCGATTCCTTCTTTCAGCAACACCATTCTGCTCAGGTGTGCCTGGCATGGTGTACTGTGGAACAATCCCGCACTGCTCTAGAAACTTAGCGAAAGGCCCAGGAACTTGGCCTTTATCTGTCTGTCTACCAAAATATTCACCACCCCTATCTGATCTGACCACTTTTATCTTTCTCTCGAGTTGATTCTCTACTTCAGCCTTATATGCCTTAAAGGCATCTAATGCTTCAGATTTCTCTTTAAGCAAGTAAAGATAGCCATATCGAGAGTAGTCATCAGTAAATGTGATAAAATATTTATGGCCAGTAAACGTAAGAGGGAGAGGTCCGCATATATCCGTATGAATCAGCTCTAATGTTCCATCACACCTTTTGGCACCTTTAGAGGAGGTTTTGGTCTGCTTTCCCTTTATGCAGTCCACACACGTTCCAAAATCAGAGAAGTCAAGATCATCCAAAATTCCTTCTCTAATTAACCTTTGGATTCTCTGTTTCGATATGTGTCCCAACCTCCTATGCCATAACATGGATGACTTTTCATTATTAATGCCACGTTTTGATCCAACATTTCCGTGCATGGTAAGAAGGATTTCACTATACGAATGATCTAAAGATACTTTATATAGATTATTTTCCAAAACACCAGAGCCAACTATCTCAGATTTGTAGGATAACGAAAAAACTTTATTATCAAAATTGAAACTATATCCCAAACCAACAAGTTTCGAAATAGAAATTAAATTCTTTGAAAAATTTGGAACATAAAAAGTATCACTTAGATCCAAAACATAACCACCAGAAAGAACTAATCTAAATGTTCCTACAAATTTAACTTTAGTTGGATTTCCTTCAGCAGTATAGATAGTGGCTTCATCTTTATTGGGTTTTCTGCGGTTTAGAAATCCTTGCACGGAATTCGCCACATGGCATGTGGCACCAGAGTCAATCCACCAAGTATTAGATGGAACAGAAACTAAATGCAACTCATGCATCAAAACCAGAAACTTACCTTTCTTCTGGAGCCATTTCTGATACTTTAGACAGTCTTTCTTTATATGACCCTTTTTCTTGCAAAAGAAGCACTTGGGAGTCCAATTACTTGATTGGCTTTGTGAACCAGACATGACTTCCATGTTCTTCTTTTTCGAGCCATTCTTGCCTTTACCATTCTTAGTACGCTTTATTTGTCCCTTGTGAGAAACAAAGTCAACTGTATTTTATTTTTCTTGTATCAATCTGCCTTCCTCTTGCACACACATAGTCAACAATTCATTGATTGACCATTTATCCTTATGTGTGTTATAAGAGATCTGAAATGGTCCATATTCAGATGGTAAGGAGTTCAAAATAAAGTGCACTAAGAATGAATCAGAGATGGTTACTTCAAGTGCAGTGAGCTGCGCTGCAATATCTCGCATTTCCATAATGTGCTCGCGAATCGAGCCATTTCCGGAGTACTTCATGGAAGACAGTTTATTCATTAGGGTACTTGCCAAAGCTTTACTGGAGCTTACAAACTGTTGCTCCACAGCATTTAAGAAATCGCGGGCTGTCTTACATTCAGGAATAGAGTTCCGAATGTTTTTACCGACACGCGCCTTCATCAGCATCAAACTAAGTCGATTAGAGCGCTCCCACTTTTCCAAAGATGCTGTTTGGATTGGCGTACTTTGATCTGTAAGAGGAAGAGGTTTTTCCTCTCTTAGAGCCAAATCGAGATCCATACACCCTAATGTAAGCATAATCTGTTCTTTCCACTCCGAGTAATTAGAACCATTAAGCATAGGAACAGAATCACCAATAGGAACAAAGGATGAAGTCATAGCTGAAAAATAAAATGCATGTCTTTATTAATAAGAAATCACATCATAATATTCCACACCAAAATTAGAAAAATATAATTTATATGACATCACAACACCTCCTTTGGGAGCAGAATTATGAGCATAAATATTTTTCTTTCTTTCTTTATGCATATACTTTATATGACATCATAACCCCTCCTTTGGGAGCAGAGTTACGAGCATAAATATGCAATTTCTTTATCAGAAATTAATTTAGACTTTCTGTAGATCGTGATAATTTCAAGTTTCCCATATGAAGAAATTGTCAGCTTTGGCCAGGCAAATTTCTCCAAACGAGTTACAAGAAAATTACCATCCTACACCACCCATATACCTTTATGTCTAGAATCATACTAAACAAAAATAATAGGGTGCAATTTCTACATGCACTTCTTTAAAGCGATTAATTCACTATTTCTTCTGAACGAGGCCGCTTTGGCTTGCACCCGAACAGTTGAAACAATAAATTAATTTGACTTAGTGCCGTATAATTAACATGAAAATTATCCAAAAGAACGCTACTTTAAAGTAAATTAATTTATTATTCTTTAGTTAGGGCCGCTTTGGCTTGCACCTAATTAATCGAAATAATAAATTAATTTAACTTAGCGTCTAGATTTAAATAATCTAACAACAATTATGATTATTTAATTTTCATGTTATGTCTGATCAAAATAACACTTTATGATTTACATAAGTATAGATGCAATAATTTAAAATATAATATTGCAATCATAAAATTTATGTATATCCATATTTCACCATAAATATCAGATAAATAAATTTATGATAAATTAATATTGTATGCAAAATTTAAATGCTTATGTGAACGGATTCTTTATGTTCACAATACTTTATTAATTCATAAATCGAAATAAGATGAATTAATAAACTTAATAATTAAAAGTAATCTTTTATAAAATCGGAACAAATAAATAAGTTTTAATAACAGATTAAAGTCCAATAAAAGAAAGATAGCCACAATCGTAAGAATTATATTGTCTCGGATCCAGAAGAGGCACAAACCAAAAATTTATTTTTCTTCAATTAATTGGATTTCATCCAAACAACCCATAGAGTCCCAAAATTATGACAAGCCATAATGATGCAGTGGTGTCGTACTGTAAGGTCACACATAAACAAAACCGAGTGGCCTTATGACGTTTTTTTTCAAAATTGGGAAACTAAGAAATAACGATATCCAAATTAAAAAGAAAAAAAGATGATTAAAGAAGAAAAATAAAGCACATCAACAACAATAAGATGGCCATGAACAAATCATACGACGTGGCAATATTTCAAGAAAATCTTGACTATATATAATTAGATTCAAAGTCTAAAATCCGTTTTAAAAATAAATTCATCATTATTCAATTCAATTTAATAAAGCATACAATATTAAATTTATCTAACTGGCTCTGATACCAATTGATGGAATTTATATGGTATAAAATAAAATCGAATACATACCAATATTCAGGATCATAAATAAAACTGTAAAATAACTTACAGAGCGCCATCGAGAAGAAATTCTTGATTAAACAGCGGAAGCAAGAAATTCGGTTGCAATACTAAACATTACCGACCGAACTAGGTAATCTGGTTTCTCCTCCTTTCTCAGGCACTCTTCCGTATGGTGTGGATTTAATGGATAATCTTACCAGAATGCACATGAGTAGGTGGCAGGACCAGTACCCCTTTATATAGATTCCAGATCGACTTCCCATCAAAGTCTGATTAGGATTCTATTTAATTTAAATGGATGGGAAAGGGATAAGATATACCATATCAAGTAATTCTATATCTTTTAGGATTGACCTTATCTATAGTAAATCCAAATTTAAATATAATTAATTAGGCCACATGTATGGAAATCCTAACAAATTACTATTAGATTTAATAAAATTTATAGTTATTTTAATATAATAATATAAATAAAATAATTAAAAAATAGATGTCTACAATTAAAAATTAATTTTTATATTTTTATATTAATTGTTAAATTAATAATTTTTTTCTAAAAAAAATTAATTAGATAAAATTATATTTATGTGGTAAAATTTTTATTTAAATATATTTTAACCTACTCAGAATTAAATTCTGACTTCGTTTCTGGATATATGACAACAAATTAGGCCTCCGCTCCATACTAAAATTTTTTTCATTTAAAATGATTCATAATTCAGACAAGTTCTTCTGTACACTGCCTAACTCTTCCGAGGAGCCCCCACCTTATTCCAGTGGGGTAGAGTTTTATTCCTAGGCACTCCTCGTGCCCGCTAACTTATATATAAACGCATACGATTATTCCCTCGCCATGCATGTGCTCCTTTTGTGTGTAGTACGCACTCAATTAGGCAAAGGACGATCACATGTGCAGGATCACTCGGAATAATTTTTAGCGGCTACAAAGATTCCACAAACCTAGCTATGGTTCTATTTTCGGATTATTGCGGAGAGTATGCAACGCATGCGCCGAAAAAAAAAATATAACAAGATATAATTTTTAGATTTAATTTTATACAGTTTTTTTTTTATAAATATATCGAATAGCAGATATATTATTATAAGGATTAATTTTTCATATTTATTTTTTTTAAAGTTCTAAATTGTTTATATACGTTTCTATCGTCAATATTCGTTAGAAAAATATAGTAATAATAAATTAAATACTTAATCTTAATTACTTAGTGAGGTAATTTTATTTTTTTTATCCTTTTAGACATTTTTATACTATTTTAACATATTTGAAAGAATAAAACTGATATTTTATATATATTATATTAAAAAATAAATAATAAACTAACGATAACAAATTTAAAAAATATATATAAACAACTTAGAATTTTTTTAAATATAAATATACTATACTTGATATATTTATAGAAAAATATATGAAATTAAACCCACTTTTTATGATTCTACTAGAAAATGTAAAAACGTAAATCCACATGCTTCCTTCGTAATTTCTTTTGGGTTAAAAGCATAAGAAGCCATTAACAGCGAACGGAACGAAAGGATTCACAATTTTTGGTTTGGAGAAGGTAAAAATCTGCAGGTGAAAAAAATATAAATGTTAGTTTTGTCGCATCTGTTAATTTTTCTGAAAATATATACTTAGTAGTGAGAGACAAAATAAAACATGCATGATGAACTAAATTATACAGGAAATTACTTTGTACCAGTCTCTTGTTGTTGTTGTTCATTTTTTACTGCAACAAATGTACTAAAACTTTTCTAGAACCAAATACTTTTTTGAAAATGAATGCTATTAAAATGATCTGAAGAAGTGGGCCAAACAAATAATTGTTAGTTAGTTTCTTGTTGGAAAGATGTAGTTATCCATCTACTTTTTAGATAGGGTTACATGTTTACCCCTTCCAAATATCTCCTATACATATTGTGCACCTTGTGCTTGAGTAGGTAGATACCTTAAATGCTTAGTTTCTTATTAAAATGTGGTATAGGTCCTAAAATGCTTCATTTAATGCAAAAGATACTGTCTCTGAGGGCATTTTGGGAAGGAAATAATTTTGTTTTCCAAGCATGTCTTTAGGCCCACACCAAAAAACTACTCTAGGTCCAGTCACTCAGGCTTCGTTTGGTTGAAGTATAAAAGAAAATTAGTTGTATCAAGGATAAATATAAATTTTGAAACAAGCTGACCGGAACAACCCCTTATTACCGGGTTGTTCCGGTTTTGACCGAAACAACCCGATAAGGAGGGAGAATAGGTTGGTATAGGTTGGTATACCTATTCCCCTCCTAAATCTAATAGTGTTTGGATACAATTTTTTTTTTTTTTTTTTTTTTTTCTTTCCAAAAAGTGAAAAGGGTCCTACCTAGCACCCTACTTAATAAAAACTAGGAGGAGGAGGAGGAGGAGGGAGCCAGAAAAGAAAATTAAGATGGGGACAGTAGGCATAATAAGTTAATAAACTTAATTTATAATTAAAATGATTATGGTGAGATAGAAAAGTCAATATATACCTATTTAATTAAAAAAAAAAAATTTGCTTATTTATTACTTATTACCATTCAAAATTTTTAAATTTAATGTAAAATTACGGAATACGTACCATCTAAAATTCAATCTTATTAGTAAATTCTAAAAAAAATGATGATATTTAAAAATAAAAATTTAAAATCAACTAGAATATTTTGGTTTTTCAAGAAACAATAAAATATTTTATAATTTTGAGGTGTATATTCAATATTACCTCTAAAAAAAATAGAAAAGTATTTTTTTTTTTGATAATTACTCTCTAAAAATTTGTATTTTTAAAAATAGATCTATAAAATTTATATTTACAAAAATGATTCTATATGTGTCAACTGTGTGACACGTGTGCCCGCCACGTGAGCGGGAGAGCCTATGGTGGATCAAGTTGAACACGCGATTTGAAATCCCGTGCTTAAATATGAAATTTCAAATCCTGTGTTTAAACAAGAAATTTCAATCCCCGTAGGACCATTTTTGCAAATACAAATTTTATATGGCTATTTTCAAAATTTCAAATTTTTAAAAAATTATTTTTTACAAAAAGTCCAACAAAAAATTATTGCAACCCAGCGAAATTTGTTGGCATCTTAAGTCGCTGGTGAGGGTGGAGTTTTGATTCCTGCATTTACGCTTAAAAGTGAAGTGACTTAGCCCCTAATTTTGTGAAAAAATAAATATGAAAAATCTACTTGGAAGGAGGTTTTACAGGTATAGTTTGCAAAATATATATATATATATATATATATATAACTATATATATATATATATATATATTGAAATGGAATGAAGGTCAGTTCTGCCCATGACTAGCAGGAGATCAACCCCAACTTATATTAGGTTGGCAACTTGAATAATGTGCATTATCTTTTATTAAAAGAAAACAAAATTTTAATGTAGTGCATTATCTTTAACTTCATATTATGTAGAGGGATATGCACAAAATAATAATATTATTTGGTAAAGTACAAATGAAAAGGTCTATTTTTTATATTAATTTCTTGTTCTTTGTGTTGGCTTAGGCTCTTGAAAAGTTGGTCATGTCCATGGGCTTTGCTTTGTACTTGCAAAGCTTCTTTATGCTTTTTCCCTGTTGAATATTACTTTGTGCAATAGAAAGCAAAAAAGGTAGTGTCAGGATAAAGTGGGTCACTTGCTTTAAGTGAAAATAATAATAATAATCAGAAATCATATCAAAATTGCTTGAACAGCAATATTATTCGTATATTTAAAATCAAATGTATAATTTATATTAATTTATTTAGAAATAAAATTTTTTTTATTGATCTTTATAAAATGATCAATAAAATTTATTCAATTATATAATAGATGAGTTGTAAAATATATACTCGATTTCGAATATACAAAAAATATTTTTCTTTCTCCAATAGCTTAATTGCACTTTACTATAGTGTACTTTAGGTTTTTTTCAAATGATATATTATACTATTTTTTTTTTCAAAATTATATTATTATATTTTATCAATCTCTACCTTATATTTTAATTTTTTTTTTTTCTATCTTGTACTATTTTATTTTTCACATAGATATTATTAAACAAACTATTTTCTTACTAATCTCTATATTACTTGGTAACAAATTTATTACTTTAAACAAAATAGACTTATTAAAAACTATTATTAAGTTATTTTTAATTATTTTTTATTATTTTTATATAATTTATTATTATTATGTTAAAATGAGTTGAATATTTGCTCTAACACTTTTAACTAGTATTTTTTAATAATTTTTATATAAAATTATAAATTTATTACTTATAATATAAAAATTTAAAAAATAATAGTTGAATGATACTTTTGATTAAAAAAAAAAAAAAAAAGAAAGAAGAAGAATAGTGTAGAAAGTAAAATAACCTATAAAGTACAATATATATAATTAACCCTTTCTGGAGTAGAGTCCAAATTATTTGCAACTTATCCATCTTTCATATTTTGTCTGGTAATAAAAAGTAAAACTTTAAAAAGAAGAGCCAATTAAATAAGCTTTGAGCATTTTATTTTATTTTTTGAAAGAAAGATAGTATATTATACGTTTCGTTTATTTTAAAATAAATTTAGTTAAAAATATAAAATAATTAGACTTCGAACTCGAAAAATATCAATCATTTAGTCTTTTGCCATTTGCGTTAGGGACGGTCGATAATAGGCTTTGAGCATTAAATCAAGAGATTGTGAATCTCCATTAATCTTATGCCCATATATGACTGATTCGGCAATCCTGTTTAGCTCGCTAAATCCACACAAATTGCACAATTAAATACTCAATAATAACAGTATTAATGACTAAATTGACATTCATTTCACAATTACATACTTAATAGTACAGTATACGGACCATACCTAATATAATTTGCTAAGACTTAAAGATCGGCATCCAAGATTTGATGTTCAAAATTTAGTTGCTTCATATTTCTAACTTAGTTCATTTTAAAAATAACGAAGTGGATAGCACACTATCTTTCTCTCCCAAAAAAAAAAAACTTATCTCTTTTCTTTGTTAAGTATTTTTTAAGAAATTATTATTCTTCATATTGCAGCAACTTATTACAAGTTTAACTATCTGCTTGATATGACTCCGAAATTAGAAATCATTCAAATATTATGATTTCGGTTCGCCGATGGCTTCGTGGTGCGACGACAAATTTCATGGAATGGATCAGATCCGCTAAAAAAAATCCGTTAAGATTAGTGATCTCTTTTTTTTTGCCCTATAGAGATCGAGCGATTGTACGATCATCTGAACTTTGTATTCCCTTTGTTCCGATATAGTAAAACTCTATCTTCTTTTTCGCCCGTAGTTATTTTTCTGCAAAAATTTTTTTTACGTAAATCTATATATTCTACTTTGTTCATACTTTTAAGATTTACTTTTGTGTGATGGTCGCATATTAATTTTGTGCTTAGTTTGTGCGCTCGTTCCTAACACTACCAACAACAAAAAAATAAAAAAAGTTTATAAAATGATTCAACACCAGAGCGCGTCAGCACCAAACAAATCCTTAGATTGTAAAAACAAAAACAGAAATTCAAATAAAAGAATATGGGAAAAAAAAGAAATTTACAGATGCCAAAGGCCCTAAAATCTGCATAATCTCCTATCTTTTTAAGCTTATCTACCAAATGAGGAAAGTTGGTAAGTTCTGAGCTAACCTCTTAGCATGTTGATGGAACTAGAAAAATGTCACATGGTAAGAGATCGGTCAATATAGTCAACCGACTCAAATGTCATAAAGCAAGAAAATTCGCCACGTGGAAAGGGATTGGTCAACATGGTCAAGCGACTCGAACAAATTAGAAAATGGCACGTGGTATATCGGGAGCCGAGAAAGAAACACTTGAATCTGAGCGAGTTTTAGGCCAAAAACGGCTGAGATTGTGGAGAATAGATTTCGTGGCCAACACACTTCTAGCCCAAGTGTGCTCCGCGAAATAAGGGACGTGTCGACAAATGTAGGACGTGGTCGAGCAACTCGCCACTATGCAAAGTGGCAAATAACAGTAAGAGGGATCCGCACTAGTATAAATAGACGAATTTCATATATAATAAGGGTCCTTCAAGCACATAAGCAAGTGACCACATCAATTTTAATTCCTTTCTATTCCAACATTTATGAGTTTTAAAGTGTAATTTTCAAAGCTTTCTTAGATTTAATAGCTTAGTTAATGATTTTTATTAGTAACTTAGTCATTTTCAAAACTTTCGTAAGAATAGTTCTAATCTCTTATAATCTGTTCCTTTTCTGACTAAATAGAAACGATTCGGCTCTTTAAGCTGAGTCTCCTTTGTTCTTAATTCGAGTGTTTGATTGTGAGAAGAATCTGGTTGACCCTGTCACGCCCCGGGGTCAGAACTGTACCCCGGGCTCGCCAACAGATCCGCCGCCCCTACAGGAAGCCCCGTAGAGACGTAGCGTCAAACCTGCAAAAATAGATTACTATACTAACAGATATTAGAGCAGTAAGGAAAACTAACTATGAACAGAAAATAAAACAGTCTCTCACAATATATACAACATATCCTCACCAAAATACAAAAGTCTCTCAAAGAAAGCAGAAAAGTACAACTCGATACCTCACTACATAACTCTCAAACATGACACAACCAACCAATATAGGGTACCTCTATAACACACTGAAGCTGAAGGGCAGGGATCTATCTCGCGACTCCCTTACCTCGGTCTGGAAGAGCAGGATCAGCAACTGGCACCGCAGGAACTGGAGCTGACGTCCCTGGGGAAAAAGACACCACGACGGGTGTGAGAACTACCTCCCACAGTAGTTCTCAGTGGGTGCCGCCAACAAGCCCGACGGTCTGCCCACTAAGTCTACTAGAGGCATAAAGTAACACAAGAAATGCAGTATAGAGAAGCTAGAAAGTAAAACATCTACTGCTACTATGCCTCTATCTAAATGCTCAAAGGGCGGAACAGAACGGTTATGATGCCACGACCAACTCTCTCTCAACTCAGATCACCCAATCCAACTGACTGCCCCATAGGGTCCAGTCAAGCCTGCGCCTACCTACTGCCGTACATCCCAGAGGACCGGACTTACGTAGGATGTCCGTGACTGCCAAAACTGGCTCAGCCAGAGGGACGGCGTCCGTGACTGCCAAAACTGGCTCAGCCAGAGGGACGGTGTCCGTGACTGCCAAAACTGGCTCAGCCAGAGGGACACGTATCAAACCCAACTCCGGAGTGGTACTCGTGGGTAGCGACCCCACCGAGCAAAGTATCTGCACATCTCTGTCGATCTCAAGTATGGCTCCTGCAGGCTATGATACAATCACTGTCTCACTCACTGGCTAAAAATCCACACTGTCACTATCACTATCACTAACACTATCTCAATGATGAACAATCTACAGACTGCTACCAACACTACTCGGTCCCCAGACACGAGTACAATGCATCATAGCTACTAAACCTCCCAACCCGCGACCCGGGGAAAAATCACAATGTCAGAACGACAAGGGTACAACCACTGGGGGAAAGCTAAGGTGATAAGCAAATCTGAATACATGTTCATATTTTCTGTAGTCTAATTGTGCATGAATAAATAATTTAACTGACAATAAAGCTAAGTTGAGTTTTCATGATGTAAGAGTTCAAATACTGCAAGTGGTTCAATGAGGTCATCAGATTTAACATCTATCAACTGTGGGTACTAACATACAGTTTGCACAGATTAAACAGCTCATATACTATCATGCATGCACTTATAATCATAGAATTAGAGTGCAGTCCATAGGTATTGAAAGCAGGATCACCCACCTGATCGCGCTAACTATCCGAGCCGGTACAGATAAACAGTCCGGGAGTCGACAATTTCCCAGATCCACAGTGCAAAGAGCACAGAAAAGTGCTCTTACAGTCCTGGGTACAACAACACATCTCAATTATACACAATTCATACACACCATTACTATTTCAAAAATCTGCAAACAAGGTTACTGTTCACACGCGAATTTCACCTGAAAATAAATTTTCTAAAATTCCAATAAAAATATCACGACGATCCTCGCGAAGTGTAGATGTCGATAGGCTCTTGAATCGTCGAATTACGATGTCCGGATGAGGAGATAAAAATCCGCGAAGTGAGTGCTGTCCAGAAATCTCACAACAAAACAGCGGCTCAGAAATGCCTCGAAATCCATGCCAAAAACCCAAATCTAGGCAAAACACTCAACACGAAAGTCGAAGATTTACCTCTCATGAATCCAACGCCACAAAAATCGCTGAAATCGGATGTCGGGGTAGCTCTGTGGAAATTTTTGACCGAAATGCGACGATAACGGGCCTCCAACAGAAAACCGTCGCTCCGCACTTCGAGGCAGAAAACACAGTCGTCGCGGCTTCCAAAAGTTCTGAAACTTCACCGGAAGATGCGCAAGAGGGAGAGGAAGAAATCTTATGAAGGGGTCAAGGGCTGAATCTCCCGGGAAAAAGCTCAAAAACTCGGCCCAAGGTGGCCTATATATAGACCCCAAAGAAAAGGCCCAAAAAAATCAAGTCAAATGGGCTCGGGCCCGACTTTTCGGGCGCCCGAAAACTTTCGGGCGCGCACAGTGCGGCCCCGGCCCAAGGTTTTCGGGCGCGCACAGTGCGGCCCGGCCCAATACATGCCGTCGGACGGGATCCACAATCCGTCCGACCCGCCTCTGGGCCTGCCACGTGTCGCCAGAACAGCGAACACCGTTGCTGGGCCACACCCACCGGCTGCCACGTGTCCGCCCCCGGTCACAGTAAGGCGGTGGCGCCCGCCATGACGGGCCCACGTGTCCGCCCGGTTGACCCGCTGCCGCCCGGCAGCGCGACGTGGGTCGCACGTGGGCACGCGGCCCGAGGCACCTACCGTGCGCCCGGTGCACCGCGCGTGCTGCACCTGCCAATGAGGGCGGACACGTGTCCCATGCCACCCGGTCCACGCCTTCACAACAATTCCGTGGACTGCGCCGCGTGCACCGACGACTCACAAGATGCCACGTGGCCAACCCTCGGTCCACCGTGCACCCCGCCAAGGCCCGTGGACCGCGCCAGCTGCGCGGCCAACCGTAGCGCGCCACGTGGCCCGCACCCGGTGCACGCGCCCCGCGGTGGACCGCGTACCTGCGCCGCCGCCCCCGCCCGCGCTCCGCCGCGCTCCGCCGCCGCCGGTGCCTCTCCGCCGCCGGAACAGTAACCCATACCTCGAAATCCGTGTTTTCGCATCCGGGCTCCGAAAAATTCAAGTAAATAGTCCATTTCGCTCGTTTTTCGCGCGCTGAATCCAAATCCGAGGTCCGTTCGGCCAAATTCCACTTCTAAAATTTCCCAAAATTTCCGGAAGAGTAGACTTGATCCAATTTCCGTTCCGGTTCACATTCTTGGCTCCAATAAGCGCGCAAACACCCCACATACGCAAAATGGACTTCCAGAAAGAAGACAAGCTCCAAATTTTACCAGAAACTCAATTCTGGGGCCCGGTACGCACACACGCACTCCCTGAGCCTCCAAACCAACAGTAAACCACAGTGTGGAGATTCGGGTCCTCACATCCTCCCCACTAAAAGAAAGTTTCGTCTCGAAACAAACACGGCTCACAAGGGAGTCTCCAAGCCCAAGGTAAGCATCAAACACAAACTCCAACTCCCCAGTCGCTACAACTCTCCACAAAGCGCGTCCAACCGCGAAAAACTCAGGAATTCCCCAACCACCGGGGACGAAAAAGAACGGCCAACTCTACGCATCCAAACTATTCTACATTCGCTGCAAAACTTATCAGAAAAAGAAAGGGCCCCACCAGAAGGAAGGTCATCAACCTCCAACTCTCAATTTAGAAAACAACTGAAATTAGCGAAAAGTTCGAAAGTTCCGGGAGATCAGTGCTCTCACCCTAATCCAACAAAAACAGGTTCGGGCACCGTCCCCAACTCTGGAGTAGTCTTTTGTATCCTTTCATCTTGTTCGCGAATTTCAGCACAAGAGTAAGAAAAGAGGGAGAGGAGGGTTGATGCCGTTCCTGCTGCGGCAACAAAACGGAAGCTACGGTCTACCCGTGCCCCAAAAGAAACACCACTCTATCCAAGACCCCTAGAGACAAACCCTCTAGTCCTAGGCGTCACCTACGCTCGACAAGTCGCACCTAACCCAAAGCCGCTGAAGCCACTGCCGCAGGAAGGATGCCTTGGTACCCAGTAGAAATGATCTTCTGTCGTCCAACTTGCGGAAAGGCCACTATTCTCCGTTCGCAATCGAATGTTGCACGATACCGCACCAACTGGTCCATCCCAAGCGCTCAATCTGAGTCGGGGAGCTGCAACTGAACCAACACAACAATCGGCGCGCCGTTCAAAGTTCAGTTGTTCTGATCATGCCCAAAATTCGCCTCTGCTGGAAGATACCAGGATGAATCCAAACGCTATGCAAGTCACAAAATCTCTACCCCTAAATTATACTAAGATGCACATGCCCTGATACCATGCAGATAGATGCAAAAACTCCACTGATGAATAAATGAGATGCACGGGTAACTAAAGAGCCCGAGCACGGACTGCTGAGAACAGACTAATACCTGCGACGACCTGCTCTGCTGCTGAAGTGTCCTCAACCTGAGCGGCATAAACACGACCGCTCGGTGCCGAGGGACGTCGCTCTGGCCGTCGGGAAGAAGATGAGGCAACCTCTGGCCTGCTATAAGCCGCAGAAGGAGCGGCTGGCTGGTAAGGGACAAACTGGTAGATGTCTCGGCGAAGTCCTCGCTCAAACATATAAACGCGATGGCTCTCGTCCCTGGCCACATGTGGCACACATGCCAAAAGCTGATTGAATTCTGCGATGTACATTTGCACCGGCCTATCTTCCTGGCGGAGATTCTTCAATTGCTCCTCCAGTCGCTGTCGAACACTCTCAGAAAAGAAGGCTCCCAGCAACATGCTCCGGAACTCGGTCCAGGAAAGAAGCTGCGTCCCAGGTGGACCAGCTGGTCGCACACGCCGCCACCATGCCTCGGCGTTGCTCTCCAGAAAATGGGTAGCCAGAATAACCCGATAACTCTCATCCACAAATAAACTCTCGAAGTGGCGCTCCATGGTGGTAATCCAAGTCTCGGCTGCCCAGGGCTCAGTACCATACCCTAAAAGCGGGGCGGATCGAACCGCCGAATCTCATCAGCAATTCAACAACCTCCCGCTGCTCTGTCTCAGTCAACGCTCCGTCGCCCCGGCCGGTGGCCTACTCGAAACCGGCTCAGCAGGAATAGGGGGTGCCCAACAGGGAAGAAGGCACCGGCGAAGCCTCAGGGGGTGCCACTGCCGGCTGTGCTCTCTGCTCCAATAAGAGCGTCAGCCGCGCCACTGCCTCCTCCTGGCGTCTAGCCGCCTCAGCCATCTGTGCCATCTGGGCACGGAGCTCCTGAATCTCAGCCTGAGGTCCTCGCCCCGAGTCCTCCTGCTCGGGCTCAGAGGACGAAGGCTGCGAGCGCGTCACCATCGAACGTCGAGGAGGCATCCCCACCTGAGGGACAAACAACCCAATCAAAACCAAAAGCACACTCGACCCAATCTAGCGAAAGTCAAAAGGCATGTCCCCCTTCCCGAAGCACTATGTTGTCTGCAGCCAACATAGTCGCCACAGAAGGAAGGCATGTCTATCACTCTCCCTATCCTCTCGGGAGAGTTAAATACCCAATCAAGACTTTCGCTAAAAGTCCTCGGCTCTCACGTGGGTCATCCTAGGGTTTACCATAAGCCTAGGGTTCCTAAGTCCTCAAGACCTACACCCTAAGCTCTGATACCACTCTAATCTGTCACGCCCCGGGGTCAGAACTGTACCCCGGGCTCGCCAACAGATCCGCCGCCCCTACAGGAAGCCCCGTAGAGACGTAGCGTCAAACCTGCAAAAATAGATTACTATACTAACAGATATCAGAGCAGTAAGGAAAACTAACTATGAACAGAAAATAGAACAGTCTCTCACAATATATACAACATATCCTCACCAAAATACAAAAGTCTCTCAAGAAAGCAGAAAAGTACAACTCGATACCTCACTACATAACTCTCAAACATGACACAACCAAAATATAGGGTGTACCTCTATAACACACTGAAGCTGAAGGGAAGGGATCTATCTCGCGACTCCCTTACCTCGGTCTGGAAGAGCAGGATCAGCAACTGGCACCGCAGGAACTGGAGCTGACGTCCCTGGGGAAAAAGACACCACGACGGGTGTGAGAACTACCTCCCACAGTAGTTCTCAGTGGGTGCCGCCAACAAGCCCGACGGTTTGCCCACTAAGTCTACTAGAGGCATAAAGTAACACAAGAATGCAGTATAGAGAAGCTAGAAAGTAAAACATCTACTGCTACTATGCCTCTATCTAAATGCTCAAAGGGCGGAACAGAATGAATATGATGCCACGACCAACTCTCTCTCAACTCAGATCACCCAATCCAAACTGACTGCCCCATAGGGGTCCAGTCAAGCCTGCGCCTACCTACTGCCGTACATCCCAGAGGACCGGACTTACGTAGGACGTCCGTGACTGCCAAAACTGGCTCAGCCAGAGGGACGGCGTCCGTGACTGCCAAAACTGGCTCAGCCAGAGGGACGGTGTCCGTGACTGCCAAAACTGGCTCAGCCAGAGAGACACGTATCAAACCCAACTCCGGAGTGGTACTCGTGGGTAGCGACCCCACCGAGCAAAGTATCTGCACATCTCTGTCGATCTCAAGTATGGCTCCTGCAGGCTATGATCCAATCACTGTCTCACTCACTGGCTAAAAATCCACACTGTCACTATCACTATCACTAACACTATCTCAATGATGAACAATCTACAGACTGCTACCAACACTACTCGGTCCCCAGACACGAGTACAATGCATCATAGCTACTAAACCTCCCAACCCGCGACCCGGGGAAAAATCACAATGTCAGAACGACAAGGGTACAACCACTGGGGGAAAGCTAAGGTGATAAGCAAATCTGAATACATGTTCACATTTTCTGTAGTCTAATTGTGCATGAATAAATAATTTAACTGACAATAAAGCTAAGTTGAGTTTTCATGATGTAAGAGTTCAAATACTGCAAGTGGTTCAATGAGGTCATCAGATTTAACATCTATCAACTGTGGGTACTAACATACAGTTTGCACAGATTAAACAGCTCATATACTATCATGCATGCACTTATAATCATAGAATTAGAGTGCAGTCCATAGGTATTGAAAGCAGGATCACCCACCTGATCGCGCTAACTGTCACGCCCCGGGGTCAGAACTGTACCCCGGGCTCGCCAACAGATCCGCCGCCCCTACAGGGAGCCCTGTAGAGACGTAGCGTCAAACCTGCAAAAATAGATACTATACTAACAGTTATCAGAGCAGTAAGGAAAAACTAACTATAAACAGAAATAATACAGTCTCTCACAAAATATACAACATATCCTCACCAAAATACAAAAGTCTCTCAAAGAAAGCAGAAAAGTACAACTCGATACCTCACTACATAATCTCTCAAACATGACACAACCAAAATATAAGGGTACCTCTATAACACACTGAAGCTGAAGGGGGAAGGAATCTATCTCGCGACTCCCTTACCTCGGTCTGGAAGAGCAGGATCAGCTACCGGTACCGCAGGAACTGGAACGGGAGTCCCTGGGGAAAAACACCACGACGGGTGTGAGAACTACCTCCCACAGTAGTTCTCAGTGGGTGCCGCCAACAAGCCCGACGGTCTGCCCACTAAGTCTACTAGAGATAAACGTAATAAAGAAATGCAGTATGAAAAGCTGGAAAGTAAATATCTACTGCTACTATGCCCCTATCTACAATGCTCAAGGGGAAGAAAACAGGGGGACGATATACCACTACTGACACTCAACTCAGAATACCCAATCCAAACTGACTGCCACAACGGGTCCAGCCAAACCTGCGCCTACCTACTGCTGTAGGTATGTCCGGTACTCCAACCCGGTATCAAGCTCAATCTCAAGCCGGTACTACAACCCGGTCTCGCCTACTCCGGAGTGGCACTCGAGGGAGCGACCCGCTCGAGTCAAATAACTGCGCAACACTGTCCAGCACAACGGTGGCACATGCAGGCTATGATCCAATCACTATCTCACTCACTGACTAAAAATCCACACTGTCACTATGACCATGTCCCAGAATCCCAGATCCACTGTCACTATCACTATCTCAATGCAAGCCGATCTACAGACTGCTACAGATGCCACTCGGTCCCCAGACGCGAGTGCAAATGCAATCACAGCTAATAAACCTCCCGGCCCACGACTCGGGGAAAAAATCACTATGACCAGAGCGACAAAAGTACTACCACTGTGGAAAAGCTAAAGTGATAAATAAATCTGATGTATGTTCAAGTTATTGTAGTTAGTGGCGCATGATAATTAATTAACAGGCAATTATACTAAGTTAAGTTCCCAAGTCACTAAGTTATCAAGAGATCGACAGATTTAGCAATTAGCTACTGTGGTTTCCAATATACAGTTTACACATATTATCTGGCTCATATACTAACATGCATGCTAATCTACTTGTAGAATTAGAGTGCAGTCCATAGAAATTGTAAGCAGGATCACCCACCTGATCGCGCTAACTGTCCGGGACGGTACAGATAAACAGTCCAGAACCGACAATCTACCAGATCCACAAAGCAAAGAGCACAAAAGCGGTGCTTACAAAGTCCTGGCACAACAACACTCCTCAATTACACACAAATCACACATAAAAATCACTATTCCAAAATCTGCAAACAAGGTTACTGTTCACACGCGAATTTCACCTGAAAATAATTTTTCTAAAATCCCAATAAAAATATCACGACGATCCTCGCGAAGTGTAGATGTCGATAGGCTCTTGAATCGTCGAATTCCGATGTCCGGATGAGGAGATAAAAATCCGCGAAGTGAGTGCTGTCCAGAAATCTCACAACCAAAACAGCGGCTCAGAAATGCCTCGAAATCCGTGCCAAAAACCCAAATCTGGCAAAACACTCAACACGAAAGTCGAAGATTTACCTCTCGTGAATCCAACGCCACAAAAATCGCTGAAATCGGATATCGGGGTAGCTCTGTGGTCTTTTAGAAGAAATGCGACGGTAGTGGGCCTCACACTGTAGAACGTCGCTCCGCACTACGAGGTAGAAAACACAGTCGTCACGGCTTCCAGATTTTCTGAAACTTCACCAGGAGATTAGCTAAGAGGGAGAGGAAGATTTTTCATAAAGGGTGCAAGTGCTGGTTCTCACGGGAAAAGGGTGAAAAACCAGCCCCAAGTGACCTATTTATAGGCCTCCAAGAAAAAGCCCACAAAAACCAAGTCAATGGGCTTTCGGGCCCATTTCCGGGCGCCCGAAAGATTCGGGCGGCTACAGTAACGGGCCGGCCCGTTACTGTGCGCGCCCGAAACGTCCTCAGGCCGCCACGTGTCCCCGCCGTACGCCTCCTGCACCCGGCGCACGACCTCGACGAACCACATGGTGCCACGTGTCCCGACCAGATGTCGTGCACCCCTGCGCCGGACCAACCACGGGGCGCCACGTGGCGCCCCCACGCCGTCCCTGGTCAACGCGCACGTCGCGCGACGTGCGCGGCCGCGCCGGCGCCGGACCCGGGTCGGGCACGCGTCCCGAGGCACCGCCTCAGCCGCCGCCGTCGCGTGGACCGGGTGCACCAGAACCAGCCAACCACACAACGCCACGTGTCCCTCGGTTCACCGTGCACCAAAGCTAAAATTCCCGTGGACCGCGCCTGCTGAACCGACCAACAGGAGAGCGCCACGTGTCCCATCCGTACGGTGCACGACCCCGCGGTGGACCGCGCGCCTGCCCGCGCGCCCGCGCGCCTGCCCGCGCCGCTCGCCGCCTGCCCGCGCCGCTCCGCCGCCTGCCCGAGGCTGCTCCGCCGCGCTCCGCCGCCCGCCGGCGGCCGCCGGCGCCTCTCCGGCCGCCGGAACAGTACCCCTTGCCTCGATTTCCGTGTTTTCGCGTCCGGGCTCCGAAAAATTCAAGTAAATAGTCCATTTTGCTCGTTTTCGCGCGCTGAATCCAAATCCGAGGTCCGTTCGGCCAAATTCCGCTTCTAAAATTTCCCAAAATTTCCCGGAAAAGTAAACTTGATCCAATTTCTGTTTCGGGTCCCGTTCTTGGCTCCAATAAGCGCGCAAACACCTCATACACCCAAAATGGACTCCCAGAGAAGAAACAAGCCCCAAATTCACCAGAAACTCCAATCTGGAGCCCGACACGCACACCCACACATCCAAAAGCCTCCAAATCAACAGTAAACCCTATCGTGGGGATCCGGGTCCTCACATCCTCCCCCACTAAAAGAAAGTTTCGTCCTCGAAACAAACACAGCTCAAAAGAGAGTCTCCAAGCCCAAAGGTAAGCCTCCAACACACAAACTCCAACTCCCCAGTCGCTACAAACTCTCCACAAAGCGCGTCCAACCGCGGAAAACTCAGAATTCCCAAACACCGAGGACAAGAAGAACAGCCAACTCTACGCCTCCAAACTATTCGAATTATGCTACAAAACTTAACAGGAAAGGAAAGAGCCCCACCAGTAGGAAGGTTATCAATCCCCAACTCTCAGATTTAGAAAACAACTGAAATTAGCGAACAGTTCGAAAGTTCCGAGAGACCAGTGCCCTTGCCCTAAACCAACAAGGACAGGTTCGGGCACTGTCCCTACTTCTGGAGTAGTCTTTTGTATCTTTTATCCTGTTCGCGAATTTCAGCATAAGAGTGGAAAAAATAAGGGAGAGAAGGGTTGATGCCGTTCCTGCTGCGACAACAAAACGGAAGCTACGGTCTACCCGTGCCCCTAAAAGAAACACCACTCTAACCAAGACCCCTAGAGACAAACCCTCTAGTCCTAGGCGTCACCTATGCTCGACAAGTCGCGCCTAACCCAAAGCCGCTGAAGCCACTGCTGGAAGACACTAGAATGAATCCAAACGCTAACGCCAGTCACAAAAATTCCTATCCCGTAATTACGCCAAGATGCACATGCCCTGATACCATGCAGATGGATGCAAAAACTCTACAGATGGATAAATAAGATGCACTGGTAACAAAAGAGCCCGAGCACGGACTGCTGAGAACAGACTAATACCTGCGACGACCTGCTCTGCTGCTGAAGTGTCCTCTACCTGAGCGGCATAAACACGACCGCTCGGTGCCGGGGGACGTCGCTCTGGCTGTCGGGAAGAAGATGAGGCAACATCGGGCCTGCTATAGGCCGCAGAAGGATCGGCTGACTGGAAAGGGACATACGGTGCAGATGCAGATGAAGGAGCTGGGTGGCCGGCTCTAGGGCACACGCTCGCAAAGTGACCGGCCTGCCCGCAGCGAAAACAATGGCCCTGTCTCTGCGGGCACTGAGTCGGTAAATGTGGGCCTCCACAGATGACACACCGATCTGGGCGCTGCTGCTGAAAAGTCTGCTGTGAGAACTGCTGCTGTCGTGGGGGTCGACGCTGCTGCTGCTGTACCTGGCGAGACGCCCCCGATCTCTGATGTCCCTGGTACCCCTGGCCCTGCGAGTGGGAACGTGGAGGTCTCGGGGGTCCCTGCCTACTAGACTGCCCCTCCTCCGGAGAAGCCGGGCGCTTCGCCCCAGGAGTCGCTACAGGGGCCGGAGATACCTCATCCATCACGGCCTCTCCACTCTCCACATACAAAGCCTGCTCCATCGAGGCCTCCAAGGTCTGCAGTCGGCGGGATCGGACAAACTGGTAAATATCTCGGCGAAGTCCCCGCTCAAACATATAAACGCGATGGCTCTCGTCCCTGGCCACATGTGGCACACATGCCAAAAGCTGGTTGAATTCTGCGATGTACATTTGCACCGGCCTATCTCCCTGGCGGAGATTCTTCAACTGCTCCTCCAATCGCTGTCGAAGACTCTCAGGAAAGAATGCTCCCAACAACATGCTCCGAAACTCGGTCCAGGAAAGAAGCTGCGTCCCAGGTGGACCAGCTGGTCGCACACGCCGCCACCATGCCTCGGCGTTGCTCTCCAGATAATGGGTAGCCAGAATAACCCTATACCTCTCGTCCACAAACAGACTCTCAAAGTGACGCTCCATGGTGGTAATCCAAGTCTCAGCCGCCCAAGGCTCAGCACTCATGCCCGAAAAGCGGGGCGGATCGAACCGCCGGAATCTCATCAGCAAATCAACAACCTCCCGCTGCTCTGTCTCAGTCAACGCTCCCGTCGCCCCGGCCGGTGGCCTACTCGAAACCGGATCCGCAGGAATAGGGGGTGCCACAACAGGGGAAGAAGGCACCGGCGGAGCCTCAGGGGGTGCCACAACCGGCTGTGCTCTCTGCTCCAATAAGAGCGTCAGCCGCGCCACTGCCTCCTCCTGGCGTCTAGCCGCCTCAGCTAACTGTGCCATCTGGGCACGGAGCTCCAGAATCTCAGCCTGAGGTCCTCGCCCCGAGTCCTCCTGCTCGGGCTCAGAGGACGAAGGCTGCGAGCGCGTCACCATCGAACGTCGAGGAGGCATCCCCACCTGAGGGACAAAACACACAATCAAAACCACAAGCAACACTCGACCCAATCTAGCGAAAGTCAAAAGGCATGTCCCCCTTTCCGAAGCACTATGTTGTCTGCAGCCAACATAGTCGCTACAAAAGGGAGACATGTCTATCACTCGTCCCTATCCACTCGGGAGAGTTAAATACCCAATCAAGACTTTCGCTAAAAGTCTCGGCTCTCACGCGGGTCATCCTAGGGTTTAACCATAAGCCTAGGGTTCCTAAGTCCTCAAGACCTACACCCTAAGCTCTGATACCACTCTAATCTGTCACGCCCCGGGGTCAGAACTGTACCCCGGGCTCGCCAACAGATCCGCCGCCCCTACAGGGAGCCCTGTAGAGACGTAGCGTCAAACCTGCAAAAATAGATACTATACTAACAGTTATCAGAGCAGTAAGGAAAAACTAACTATAAACAGAAATAATACAGTCTCTCACAAAATATACAACATATCCTCACCAAAATACAAAAGTCTCTCAAAGAAAGCAGAAAAGTACAACTCGATACCTCACTACATAATCTCTCAAACATGACACAACCAAAATATAAGGGTACCTCTATAACACACTGAAGCTGAAGGGGGAAGGAATCTATCTCGCGACTCCCTTACCTCGGTCTGGAAGAGCAGGATCAGCTACCGGTACCGCAGGAACTGGAGCGGGAGTCCCTGGGGAAAAACACCACGACGGGTGTGAGAACTACCTCCCACAGTAGTTCTCAGTGGGTGCCGCCAACAAGCCCGACGGTCTGCCCACTAAGTCTACTAGAGATAAACGTAATAAAGAAATGCAGTATGAAAAGCTGGAAAGTAAATATCTACTGCTACTATGCCCCTATCTACAATGCTCAAGGGGAAGAAAACAGGGGGACGATATACCACTACTGACACTCAACTCAGAATACCCAATCCAAACTGACTGCCACAACGGGTCCAGCCAAACCTGCGCCTACCTACTGCTGTAGGTATGTCCGGTACTCCAACCCGGTATCAAGCTCAATCTCAAGCCGGTACTACAACCCGGTCTCGCCTACTCCGGAGTGGCACTCGAGGGGAGCGACCCGCTCGAGTCAAATAACTGCGCAACACTGTCCAGCACAACGGTGGCACATGCAGGCTATGATCCAATCACTATCTCACTCACTGACTAAAAATCCACACTGTCACTATGACCATGTCCCAGAATCCCAGATCCACTGTCACTATCACTATCTCAATGCAAGCCGATCTACAGACTGCTACAGATGCCACTCGGTCCCCAGACGCGAGTGCAAATGCAATCACAGCTAATAAACCTCCCGACCCACGACTCGGGAAAAAAATCACTATGACCAGAGCGACAAAAGTACTACCACTGTGGAAAAGCTAAAGTGATAAATAAATCTGATGTATGTTCAAGTTATTGTAGTTTAGTGGCGCATGATAATTAATTAACAGGCAATTATACTAAGTTAAGTTCCCAAGTCACTAAGTTATCAAGAGATCGACAGATTTAGCAATTAGCTACTGTGGTTTCCAATATACAGTTTACACATATTATCTGGCTCATATACTAACATGCATGCTAATCTACTTGTAGAATTAGAGTGCAGTCCATAGAAATTGTAAGCAGGATCACCCACCTGATCGCGCTAACTGTCCGGGACGGTACAGATAAACAGTCCAGAACCGACAATCTACCAGATCCACAAAGCAAAGAGCACAAAAGCGGTGCTTACAAAGTCCTGGCACAACAACACTCCTCAATTACACACAAATCACACATAAAAATCACTATTCCAAAATCTGCAAACAAGGTTACTGTTCACACGCGAATTTCACCTGAAAATAATTTTTCTAAAATCCCAATAAAAATATCACGACGATCCTCGCGAAGTGTAGATGTCGATAGGCTCTTGAATCGTCGAATTCCGATGTCCGGATGAGGAGATAAAAATCCGCGAAGTGAGTGCTGTCCAGAAATCTCACAACCAAAACAGCGGCTCAGAAATGCCTCGAAATCCGTGCCAAAAACCCAAATCTGAACAAAACCCTCAACACGAAAGTCGAAGATTTACCTCTCGTGAATCCAACGCCACAAAAATCGCTGAAATCGGATATCGGGGTAGCTCTGTAGGTCTCCCAGAAGAAACTGCGACGGTAGTGGGCCTCACACTGTAGAACGTCGCTCCGCACTACGAGGTAGAAAACACAGTCGTCACGGCTTCCAGATTTTCTGAAACTTCACCAGGAGTTAGCTAAGAGGGAGAGGAAGATTTTTCATAAAGGGTGCAAGTGCTGGTTCTCACGGGAAAAGGGTGAAAAACCAGCCCCAAGTGACCTATTTATAGGCCTCCAAGAAAAAGCCCACAAAAACCAAGTCAATGGGCTTTTCGGGCCCATTTCGGGCGCCCGAAAGATTCGGGCGGCTACAGTAACGGGCCGGCCCGTTACTGTGCGCGCCCGAAACGTCCTCAGGCCGCCACGTGTCCCCGCCGTACGCCTCCTGCACCCGGCGCACGACCTCGACGAACCACATGGTGCCACGTGTCCCGACCAGATGTCGTGCACCCCTGCGCCGGACCAACCACGGGGCGCCACGTGGCGCCCCCACGCCGTCCCTGGTCAACGCGCACGTCGCGCGACGTGCGCGGCCGCGCCGGCGCCGGACCCGGGTCGGGCACGCGTCCCGAGGCACCGCCTCAGCCGCCGCCGTCGCGTGGACCGGGTGCACCAGAACCAGCCAACCACACAACGCCACGTGTCCCTCGGTTCACCGTGCACCAAAGCTAAAATTCCCGTGGACCGCGCCTGCTGAACCGACCAACAGGAGAGCGCCACGTGTCCCATCCGTACGGTGCACGACCCCGCGGTGGACCGCGCGCCTGCCCGCGCGCCCGCGCGCCTGCCCGCGCCGCTCGCCGCCTGCCCGCGCCGCTCCGCCGCCTGCCCGAGGCTGCTCCGCCGCGCTCCGCCGCCCGCCGGCGGCCGCCGGCGCCTCTCCGGCCGCCGGAACAGTACCCCTTGCCTCGATTTCCGTGTTTTCGCGTCCGGGCTCCGAAAAATTCAAGTAAATAGTCCATTTTGCTCGTTTTCGCGCGCTGAATCCAAATCCGAGGTCCGTTCGGCCAAATTCCGCTTCTAAAATTTCCCAAAATTTCCCGGAAAAATAAACTTGATCCAATTTCTGTTTCGGGTCCCGTTCTTGGCTCCAATAAGCGCGCAAACACCTCATACACCCAAAATGGACTCCCAGAGAAGAAACAAGCCCCCAAATTCACTAGAAACTCCAATCTGGAGCCCGACACGCACACCCACACATCCAAAAGCCTCCAAATCAACAGTAAACCCTATCGTGGGGATCCGGGTCCTCACACTAACTGTCCGAGCCGGTACAAATAAATAGTCCGGGAGTCGACAATTTCCCAGATCCACAGTGCAAAGAGCACAGAAAAGTGCTCTTACAGTCCTGGGTACAACAACACATCTCAATTATACACAATTCATACACACCATTACTATTTCAAAAATCTGCAAACAAGGTTACTGTTCACACGCGAATTTCACCTAAAAATAAATTTTCTAAAATTCTAATAAAAATATCACGACGATCCTCGCGAAGTGTAGATGTCGATAGGCTCTTGAATCGTCGAATTCCGATGTCCGGATGAGGAGATAAAAATCCGGGAAGTGAGTGCTGTCCAGAAATCTCACAACAAAACAGCGGCTCAGAAATGCCTCGAAAATCCATGCCAAAAAACCCAAATCTAGGCAAAACACCCAACACGAAAGTCGAAGATTTACCTCGTCATGATCCAACGCCGCAAAAATCGCGAAATCGGATGTCAGAGTAGCTCGTGGAAATTTTTGACCGAAATGCGACGATAACGGGCCTCCAACAGAAAACCGTCGCTCCGCACTTCGAGGCAGAAACACAGTCGTCGCGGCTTCCAAAAGTTCTGAAAACTTCACCGGAAGATGCGCAAGAGGGAGAGGAAGAAATCTTATGAAGGGTCAAGGCTGAATCTCCGGGAAAAAGCTCAAAAACTCGGCCCAAGGTGGCCTATATATAGACCCCAAAGAAAAGGCCCAAAAAAATCAAGTCAAAATGGGCTCGGCCCGACTTTTCGGGCGCCCGAAAACTTTCGGGCGCGCACAGTGCGGCCCGGCCAAGTTTTCGGGCCGCGCACAGTGCGGCCCGGCCCAATACATGCCGTCGGACGGGATCCACAATCCTGTCCGACCCGCCTCTGGGCTGCCCAGTGTCGCCAGAACAGCGAACACCGTGCTGGGCCACCCACCGGCTGCCACGTGTCCGCCCCAGGGAACAGTAAGGCGGTGGCGCCCGCCATGAGCGGGCGCACGTGTCCGCCCGGTTGACACGCTGCCCGCCCGGCAGCGCGACGTGGGTCGCACGTGGGCACGCGGCCCGAGGCACCTACCGTGCGCCCGGTGCACCGCGCGTGCTGCACCTGCCAATGAGGGCGTGACACGTGTCCCATGCACCCGGTCCACGCCTTCACAACAATTCCGTGGACCGCGCCGCGTGCACCGACGACTCACAAGATGCCACGTGGCAACCCTCGGTCCACCGTGCACCCCGCCAAGGCCCTGGACCGCGCCCGCTGCGCCGGCCAACCGTAGCGCGCCACGTTGGCCCGCACCCGGTTGCACGCGCCCCGCGGTGGACCGCGTACCTGCGCCGCCGCCGCCGCCGCGCTCCGCCCGCCGCCGGTTGCCTCTCCGCCGCCGGAACAGTAACCCATACCTCGAAATCCGTGTTTTCGCGTCCGGCTCCGAAAAATTCAAGTAAATAGTCCATTTCGCTCGTTTTCGCGCGATGAATCCAAATTCGAGGTCCGTTCGGCCAAATTCCACTTCTAAAATTTCCCAAAAATTTCCGGAAGAGTAGACTTGATCCAATTTTCGTTCCGGTTCACATTCTTGGCTCCAATAAGCGCGCAAACACCCCACATACGCAAAATGGACTTCCAGAAAGAAGACAAGCTCCAAATTTTACCAGAAACTCAATTCTGGGGCCCGGTACGCACACACGCACTCCCTGAAGCCTCCAAACCAACAGTAAACCACAGTGTGGAGATTCGGGTCCTCACAGACCCGAACCCTCATCAACCTGATAGCTAGCTTGAATTTATGGAGCACTTTGAGGGTCTAGAGAACCGATTAACGACCAAGCTCGGTCAATGATCCGACTTTGATTCGAGCATAATAATTTTTTAGCATGCTCGATGGGACACTCAGGTAAATACCATTATAATTTCTAATAGCTGATGATAACAACTTGAATCTCCACAATAGAGTCACTTCCAGGTCTTCAGGGAACGACCAATCTAGTAGTGCTAAAAATGCCAATGAGTAGCCACTGGTAACACCAGAGAATAGCGGACAATCGGCTAAACAAGAGCCAAGTGTCACGCCCCGGCGTCGAAACTGCGACCCGGGCTCGCCAACAGATCCGCCGCTCCTACGGGAAGCCCTGTATAGACGAAGTGACTAACCTGCAAAAGATCAACTACACTATACAGATATCAGAGCTGAAAAGTAAACTACTGAAGTAAAAATATACAAATCCTTAAATAGTACATGCCAGATCCTCACAATATATAAGTCACTTAAAAACTAAAACTCTCAAAAGTAAAATACACATGCTACATCCCCAAAATCCCTGACAGTACTAGTATATCACCAAAATGGGGGTATATCTACTCTCACAGGAAGAAGGTTGGTAGGGATCTAGCTCGCGACTCCCTTACTTCGATCAGCAGGATCAACAGCTGGAGCAGCAAGAACTGGAGTAGAGGTCTCTAGCAAAAAATCACCAGGGCGGGTGTGAGAACTACATCCCACAGTAGTTCTCAGTGGGTACCGCTAACAAGCCCAACGGTCTGCCCACTAAGTCTACTAAAGGCATAAAGTAACAAATGCAGTACTGAAAGTAAAGGCTGGAAAATAACTCTACAGCTACTATGCCTCTATCTAAATGCTCAAGATCTGAAACAGATGGAAATATGATGCATCTACTATCTCTCAAACATAATCACCCAATCTACACTGACAGCCACAAATGGTCCAGTCAAACCTGCGCCTATCTATTGTCGTTACATCCAAGGAGGACCGGACTTACGTAGGGCGTCCGTGACTGCCAAAACTGGCCCAACCAGAGGGACTGTGTCGACAAGTCGCGATAGCAAGTAACAAGCCCAACTCCGGAGTGGCACTCGAGGAGCGCGACCCTACTGAGGAAAGTATCCGCGCATCTCTGTCGAGCTCAAATATGGGTCATCCAGGCTATAGTCCAAATCCACGATCAACAAGATCGACAGTAACCAACAACACCAACTCTCACTCACAGGCTGGAAAACCACACAGCCGGGACCCACCGTCGACTCAGACGGCACCCAAAATTAAAACACTGATCTAACACTGCTACCAGACTCCACTCGGCCCCCAGGCGCGAGTGTAACATGCATCCCACAACAACCCGACCACTCGGCCCACTATCCGGGCGAGGAAACTCTAGGTCCAGGTAAAATAATAGATAACAGTGTGGGAAAGTCTAAAGCACAAATAACCTAGCCCAAGTTGGAGTTTTCTACTAGTCTGGTTAAACAAATAGCATATGACGGGGTGCTAGGTCAAGTTCCCAAAGATAGCATTTAATTACAGATTTAGGAAGCAATAAATCAATATGATCATCATAGCAACACAAGTAACATAAATTCTCTCCTTCTAGGATGCTTCCTAATACACTCACAATCATGCAAGTTTTCTACAATATAGAATTACTGATCAGTCCGCCAGTTTTGAAGACGAAGCAATCCACCTGGAAGTGCAAAGCTGTCCAAAAAGCTGAAACTACACGGGAATAATCCTCCAATTCCCACAATTCCAACGGGTCCAGAAACACTCAAAAACTCCTCCTGGGTACAAAGATACAGTCCAAAGTTACAAACAACACAAAATTTCCTAGTGTATAGTGTGAGGACCCGGATCCCCACGATAGGGTTTACTGTTGATTTGGAGGCTTTTGGATGTGTGGGTGTGCGTGTCGGGCTCCAGATTGGAGTTTCTGGTGAATTTGGGGCTTGTTTCTTCTCTGGGAGTCCATTTTGGGTGTATGAGGTGTTTGCGCGCTTATTGGAGCCAAGAACGGAACCCGAAACAGAAATTGGATCAAGTTTACTTTTCCGGGAAATTTTGGGAAATTTTAGAAGCGGAATTTGGCCGAACGGACCTCGGATTTGGATTCAGCGCGCGAAAACGAGCAAAATGGACTATTTACTTGAATTTTTCAGAGCCCGGACGCGAAAACACGGAAATCGAGGCAAGGGGTACTGTTCCGGCGGCCGGAGAGGCGCCGGCGGCCGCCGGCGGCGGCGGAGCGCGGCGGAGCAGCCTCGGGCAGGCGGCGGAGCGGCGCGGGCAGGCGGCGAGCGGCGCGGGCAGGCGCGCGGGCGCGCGGGCAGGCGCGCGGTCCACCGCGGGGTCGTGCACCGTACGGATGGGACACGTGGCGCTCTCCTGTTGGTCGGTTCAGCAGGCGCGGTCCACGGGAATTTTAGCTTTGGTGCACGGTGAACCGAGGGACACGTGGCGTTGTGTGGTTGGCTGGTTCTGGTGCACCCGGTCCACGCGACGGCGGCGGCTGAGGCGGTGCCTCGGGACGCGTGCCCGACCCGGGTCCGGCGCCGGCGCGGCCGCGCACGTCGCGCGACGTGCGCGTTGACCAGGGACGGCGTGGGGGCGCCACGTGGCGCCCCGTGGTTGGTCCGGCGCAGGGGTGCACGACATCTGGTCGGGACACGTGGCACCATGTGGTTCGTCGAGGTCGTGCGCCGGGTGCAGGAGGCGTACGGCGGGGACACGTGGCGGCCTGAGGACGTTTCGGGCGCGCACAGTAACGGGCCGGCCCGTTACTGTAGCCGCCCGAATCTTTCGGGCGCCCGGAAATGGGCCCGAAAAGCCCATTGACTTGGTTTTTGTGGGCTTTTTCTTGGAGGCCTATAAATAGGTCACTTGGGGCTGGTTTTTCACCCTTTTCCCGTGAGAACCAGCACTTGCACCCTTTATGAAAAATCTTCCTCTCCCTCTTAGCTAACTCCTGGTGAAGTTTCAGAAAATCTGGAAGCCGTGACGACTGTGTTTTCTACCTCGTAGTGCGGAGCGACGTTCTACAGTGTGAGGCCCACTACCGTCGCAGTTTCTTCTGGGAGACCTACAGAGCTACCCCGATATCCGATTTCAGCGATTTTTGCGGCGTTGGATTCACGAGAGGTAAATCTTCGACTTTCGTGTTGAGGGTTTTGTTCAGATTTGGGTTTTTGGCACGGATTTCGAGGCATTTCTGAGCCGCTGTTTTGGTTGTGAGATTTCTGGACAGCACTCACTTCGCGGATTTTTATCTCCTCATCCGGACATCGGAATTCGACGATTCAAGAGCCTATCGACATCTACACTTCGCGAGGATCGTCGTGATATTTTTATTGGGATTTTAGAAAAATTATTTTCAGGTGAAATTCGCGTGTGAACAGTAACCTTGTTTGCAGATTTTGGAATAGTGATTTTTATGTGTGATTTGTGTGTAATTGAGGAGTGTTGTTGTGCCAGGACTTTGTAAGCACCGCTTTTGTGCTCTTTGCTTTGTGGATCTGGTAGATTGTCGGTTCTGGACTGTTTATCTGTACCGTCCCGGACAGTTAGCGCGATCAGGTGGGTGATCCTGCTTACAATTTCTATGGACTGCACTCTAATTCTACAAGTAGATTAGCATGCATGTTAGTATATGAGCCAGATAATATGTGTAAACTGTATATTGGAAACCACAGTAGCTAATTGCTAAATCTGTCGATCTCTTGATAAACTTAGTGACTTGGGAACTTAACTTAGTATAATTGCCTGTTAATTAATTATCATGCGCCACTAAACTACAATAACTTGAACATACATCAGATTTATTTATCACTTTAGCTTTTCCACAGTGGTAGTACTTTTGTCGCTCTGGTCATAGTGATTTTTTCCCCGAGTCGTGGGCCGGGAGGTTTATTAGCTGTGGATTGCATTTGCACTCGCGTCTGGGGACCGAGTGGCATCTGTAGCAGTCTGTAGATCGGCTTGCATTGAGATAGTGATAGTGACAGTGGATCTGGGATTCTGGGACATGGTCATAGTGACAGTGTGGATTTTTAGTCAGTGAGTGAGATAGTGATTGGATCATAGCCTGCATGTGCCACCGTTGTGCTGGACAGTGTTGCGCAGTTATTTGACTCGAGCGGGTCGCTCCCCTCGAGTGCCACTCCGGAGTAGGCGAGACCGGGTTGTAGTACCGGCTTGAGATTGAGCTTGATACCGGGTTGGAGTACCGGACATACCTACAGCAGTAGGTAGGCGCAGGTTTGGCTGGACCCGTTGTGGCAGTCAGTTTGGATTGGGTATTCTGAGTTGAGTGTCAGTAGTGGTATATCGTCCCCCTGTTTTCTTCCCCTTGAGCATTGTAGATAGGGGCATAGTAGCAGTAGATATTTACTTTCCAGCTTTTCATACTGCATTTCTTTATTACGTTTATCTCTAGTAGACTTAGTGGGCAGACCGTCGGGCTTGTTGGCGGCACCCACTGAGAACTACTGTGGGAGGTAGTTCTCACACCCGTCGTGGTGTTTTTCCCCAGGGACTCCCGTTCCAGTTCCTGCGGTACCGGTAGCTGATCCTGCTCTTCCAGACCGAGGTAAGGGAGTCGCGAGATAGATTCCTTCCCCCTTCAGCTTCAGTGTGTTATAGAGGTACCCTTATATTTTGGTTGTGTCATGTTTGAGAGATTATGTAGTGAGGTATCGAGTTGTACTTTTCTGCTTTCTTTGAGAGACTTTTGTATTTTGGTGAGGATATGTTGTATATTTTGTGAGAGACTGTATTATTTCTGTTTATAGTTAGTTTTTCCTTACTGCTCTGATAACTGTTAGTATAGTATCTATTTTTGCAGGTTTGACGCTACGTCTCTACAGGGCTCCCTGTAGGGGCGGCGGATCTGTTGGCGAGCCCGGGGTACAGTTCTGACCCCGGGGCGTGACAGATTAGAGTGGTATCAGAGCTTAGGGTGTAGGTCTTGAGGACTTAGGAACCCTAGGCTTATGGTTAAACCCTAGGATGACCCGCGTGAGAGTCGAGACTTTTAGCGAAAGTCTTGATTGGGTATTTAACTCTCCCGAGTGGATAGGGACGAGTGATAGACATGTCTCCCTTTTGTAGCGACTATGTTGGCTGCAGACAACATAGTGCTTCGGAAAGGGGGACATGCCTTTTGACTTTCGCTAGATTGGGTCGAGTGTTGCTTGTGGTTTTGATTGTGTGTTTTGTCCCTCAGGTGGGGATGCCTCCTCGACGTTCGATGGTGACGCGCTCGCAGCCTTCGTCCTCTGAGCCCGAGCAGGAGGACTCGGGGCGAGGACCTCAGGCTGAGATTCTGGAGCTCCGTGCCCAGATGGCACAGTTAGCTGAGGCGGCTAGACGCCAGGAGGAGGCAGTGGCGCGGCTGACGCTCTTATTGGAGCAGAGAGCACAGCCGGTTGTGGCACCCCCTGAGGCTCCGCCGGTGCCTTCTTCCCCTGTTGTGGCACCCCCTATTCCTGCGGATCCGGTTTCGAGTAGGCCACCGGCCGGGGCGACGGGAGCGTTGACTGAGACAGAGCAGCGGGAGGTTGTTGATTTGCTGATGAGATTCCGGCGGTTCGATCCGCCCCGCTTTTCGGGCATGAGTGCTGAGCCTTGGGCGGCTGAGACTTGGATTACCACCATGGAGCGTCACTTTGAGAGTCTGTTTGTGGACGAGAGGTATAGGGTTATTCTGGCTACCCATTATCTGGAGAGCAACGCCGAGGCATGGTGGCGGCGTGTGCGACCAGCTGGTCCACCTGGGACGCAGCTTCTTTCCTGGACCGAGTTTCGGAGCATGTTGTTGGGAGCATTCTTTCCTGAGAGTCTTCGACAGCGATTGGAGGAGCAGTTGAAGAATCTCCGCCAGGGAGATAGGCCGGTGCAAATGTACATCGCAGAATTCAACCAGCTTTTGGCATGTGTGCCACATGTGGCCAGGGACGAGAGCCATCGCGTTTATATGTTTGAGCGGGGACTTCGCCGAGATATTTACCAGTTTGTCCGATCCCGCCGACTGCAGACCTTGGAGGCCTCGATGGAGCAGGCTTTGTATGTGGAGAGTGGAGAGGCCGTGATGGATGAGGTATCTCCGGCCCCTGTAGCGACTCCTGGGGCGAAGCGCCCGGCTTCTCCGGAGGAGGGGCAGTCTAGTAGGCAGGGACCCCCGAGACCTCCACGTTCCCACTCGCAGGGCCAGGGGTACCAGGGACATCAGAGATCGGGGGCGTCTCGCCAGGTACAGCAGCAGCAGCGTCGACCCCCACGACAGCAGCAGTTCTCACAGCAGACTTTTCAGCAGCAGCGCCCAGATCGGTGTGTCATCTGTGGAGGCCCACATTTACCGACTCAGTGCCCGCAGAGACAGGGCCATTGTTTTCGCTGCGGGCAGGCCGGTCACTTTGCGAGCGTGTGCCCTAGAGCCGGCCACCCAGCTCCTTCATCTGCATCTGCACCGTATGTCCCTTTCCAGTCAGCCGATCCTTCTGCGGCCTATAGCAGGCCCGATGTTGCCTCATCTTCTTCCCGACAGCCAGAGCGACGTCCCCCGGCACCGAGCGGTCGTGTTTATGCCGCTCAGGTAGAGGACACTTCAGCAGCAGAGCAGGTCGTCGCAGGTATTAGTCTGTTCTCAGCAGTCCGTGCTCGGGCTCTTTTGTTACCAGTGCATCTTATTTATCCATCTGTAGAGTTTTTGCATCCATCTGCATGGTATCAGGGCATGTGCATCTTGGCGTAATTACGGGATAGGAATTTTTGTGACTGGCGTTAGCGTTTGGATTCATTCTAGTGTCTTCCAGCAGTGGCTTCAGCGGCTTTGGGTTAGGCGCGACTTGTCGAGCATAGGTGACGCCTAGGACTAGAGGGTTTGTCTCTAGGGGTCTTGGTTAGAGTGGTGTTTCTTTTAGGGGCACGGGTAGACCGTAGCTTCCGTTTTGTTGTCGCAGCAGGAACGGCATCAACCCTTCTCTCCCTTATTTTTCCACTCTTATGCTGAAATTCGCGAACAGGATAAAAGATACAAAAGACTACTCCAGAAGTAGGGACAGTGCCCGAACCTGTCCTTGTTGGTTTAGGGCAAGGGCACTGGTCTCTCGGAACTTTCGAACTGTTCGCTAATTTCAGTTGTTTTCTAAATCTGAGAGTTGGGGATTGATAACCTTCCTACTGGTGGGGCTCTTTCCTTTCCTGTTAAGTTTTGTAGCATAATTCGAATAGTTTGGAGGCGTAGAGTTGGCTGTTCTTCTTGTCCTCGGTGTTTGGGAATTCTGAGTTTTCCGCGGTTGGACGCGCTTTGTGGAGAGTTTGTAGCGACTGGGGAGTTGGAGTTTGTGTGTTGGAGGCTTACCTTTGGGCTTGGAGACTCTCTTTTGAGCTGTGTTTGTTTCGAGGACGAAACTTTCTTTTAGTGGGGGAGGATGTGAGGACCCGGATCCCCACGATAGGGTTTACTGTTGATTTGGAGGCTTTTGGATGTGTGGGTGTGCGTGTCGGGCTCCAGATTGGAGTTTCTGGTGAATTTGGGGCTTGTTTCTTCTCTGGGAGTCCATTTTGGGTGTATGAGGTGTTTGCGCGCTTATTGGAGCCAAGAACGGGACCCGAAACAGAAATTGGATCAAGTTTACTTTTCCGGGAAATTTTGGGAAATTTTAGAAGCGGAATTTGGCCGAACGGACCTCGGATTTGGATTCAGCGCGCGAAAACGAGCAAAATGGACTATTTACTTGAATTTTTCGGAGCCCGGACGCGAAAACACGGAAATCGAGGCAAGGGGTACTGTTCCGGCGGCCGGAGAGGCGCCGGCGGCCGCCGGCGGACGGCGGAGCGCGGCGGAGCAGCCTCGGGCAGGCGGCGGAGCGGCGCGGGCAGGCGGCGAGCGGCGCGGGCAGGCGCGCGGGGCGCGGGCAGGCGCGCGGTCCACCGCGGGGTCGTGCACCGTACGGATGGGACACGTGGCGCTCTCCTGTTGGTCGGTTCAGCAGGCGCGGTCCACGGGAATTTTAGCTTTGGTGCACGGTGAACCGAGGGACACGTGGCGTTGTGTGGTTGGCTGGTTCTGGTGCACCCGGTCCACGCGACGGCGGCGGCTGAGGCGGTGCCTCGGGACGCGTGCCCGACCCGGGTCCGGCGCCGGCGCGGCCGCGCACGTCGCGCGACGTGCGCGTTGACCAGGGACGGCGTGGGGGCGCCACGTGGCGCCCCGTGGTTGGTCCGGCGCAGGGGTGCACGACATCTGGTCGGGACACGTGGCACCATGTGGTTCGTCGAGGTCGTGCGCCGGGTGCAGGAGGCGTACGGCGGGGACACGTGGCGGCCTGAGGACGTTTCGGGCGCGCACAGTAACGGGCCGGCCCGTTACTGTAGCCGCCCGAATCTTTCGGGCGCCCGGAAATGGGCCCGAAAAGCCCATTGACTTGGTTTTTGTGGGCTTTTTCTTGGAGGCCTATAAATAGGTCACTTGGGGCTGGTTTTTCACCCTTTTCCCGTGAGAACCAGCACTTGCACCCTTTATGAAAAATCTTCCTCTCCCTCTTAGCTAACTCCTGGTGAAGTTTCAGAAAATCTGGAAGCCGTGACGACTGTGTTTTCTACCTCGTAGTGCGGAGCGACGTTCTACAGTGTGAGGCCCACTACCGTCGCAGTTTCTTCTGGGAGACCTACAGAGCTACCCCGATATCCGATTTCAGCGATTTTTGCGGCGTTGGATTCACGAGAGGTAAATCTTCGACTTTCGTGTTGAGGGTTTTGTTCAGATTTGGGTTTTTGGCACGGATTTCGAGGCATTTCTGAGCCGCTGTTTTGGTTGTGAGATTTCTGGACAGCACTCACTTCGCGGATTTTTATCTCCTCATCCGGACATCGGAATTCGACGATTCAAGAGCCTATCGACATCTACACTTCGCGAGGATCGTCGTGATATTTTTATTGGGATTTTAGAAAAATTATTTTCAGGTGAAATTCGCGTGTGAACAGTAACCTTGTTTGCAGATTTTGGAATAGTGATTTTTATGTGTGATTTGTGTGTAATTGAGGAGTGTTGTTGTGCCAGGACTTTGTAAGCACCGCTTTTGTGCTCTTTGCTTTGTGGATCTGGTAGATTGTCGGTTCTGGACTGTTTATCTGTACCGTCCCGGACAGTTAGCGCGATCAGGTGGGTGATCCTGCTTACAATTTCTATGGACTGCACTCTAATTCTACAAGTAGATTAGCATGCATGTTAGTATATGAGCCAGATAATATGTGTAAACTGTATATTGGAAACCACAGTAGCTAATTGCTAAATCTGTCGATCTCTTGATAAACTTAGTGACTTGGGAACTTAACTTAGTATAATTGCCTGTTAATTAATTATCATGCGCCACTAAACTACAATAACTTGAACATACATCAGATTTATTTATCACTTTAGCTTTTCCACAGTGGTAGTACTTTTGTCGCTCTGGTCATAGTGATTTTTTCCCCGAGTCGTGGGCCGGGAGGTTTATTAGCTGTGGATTGCATTTGCACTCGCGTCTGGGGACCGAGTGGCATCTGTAGCAGTCTGTAGATCGGCTTGCATTGAGATAGTGATAGTGACAGTGGATCTGGGATTCTGGGACATGGTCATAGTGACAGTGTGGATTTTTAGTCAGTGAGTGAGATAGTGATTGGATCATAGCCTGCATGTGCCACCGTTGTGCTGGACAGTGTTGCGCAGTTATTTGACTCGAGCGGGTCGCTCCCCTCGAGTGCCACTCCGGAGTAGGCGAGACCGGGTTGTAGTACCGGCTTGAGATTGAGCTTGATACCGGGTTGGAGTACCGGACATACCTACAGCAGTAGGTAGGCGCAGGTTTGGCTGGACCCGTTGTGGCAGTCAGTTTGGATTGGGTATTCTGAGTTGAGTGTCAGTAGTGGTATATCGTCCCCCTGTTTTCTTCCCCTTGAGCATTGTAGATAGGGGCATAGTAGCAGTAGATATTTACTTTCCAGCTTTTCATACTGCATTTCTTTATTACGTTTATCTCTAGTAGACTTAGTGGGCAGACCGTCGGGCTTGTTGGCGGCACCCACTGAGAACTACTGTGGGAGGTAGTTCTCACACCCGTCGTGGTGTTTTTCCCCAGGGACTCCCGTTCCAGTTCCTGCGGTACCGGTAGCTGATCCTGCTCTTCCAGACCGAGGTAAGGGAGTCGCGAGATAGATTCCTTCCCCCTTCAGCTTCAGTGTGTTATAGAGGTACCCTTATATTTTGGTTGTGTCATGTTTGAGAGATTATGTAGTGAGGTATCGAGTTGTACTTTTCTGCTTTCTTTGAGAGACTTTTGTACTCAGGTGAGGATATGTTGTATATTTTGTGAGAGACTGTATTATTTCTGTTTATAGTTAGTTTTTCCTTACTGCTCGGATATCTGTTAGTATAGTATCTATTTTTGCAGGTTTGACGCTACGTCTCTACAGGGCTCCCTGTAGGGGCGGCGGATCTGTTGGCGAGCCCGGGGTACAGTTCTGACCCCGGGGCGTGACATATAGTTTGCTGAATTTCAGTCCCAGAAAAGCTTGATTATCACCTGCGAGAAAAACTCCAAAAATTCTAATAAAAATACAACAGCGATCCTCATGTTGCGTAGATATCAATCGAGCCCTTGAACGTTGAATTCCGTTACTCGAGTGCAGAGATAAAAATCCAACAAGGTGCTGCTGTCCAGGAACAACCACCAGCAAAAATATGGCTAAAAAAGTACCCAAAACCCCTAAAAAAACTCAAATCTGGGAAGAGTGGAAAATACAAAAATCGTAGATTTACCTCTGATGAATCTGACGCCGCAAAAATCGTCCAAAAATTCTGTCGGAGTAGCTCTGCGGACCTCGTGGACCGAAACGCGACAGAAATGGGCCACCAACGAAAGAACGTCGAACTGCGCTAACTCGCCGAAAACGTCGATGCCGCGGCCTCCAAAAAATCCGAGCCTCCTTCACAAGATGAAGCACAAGAAGATCAACAAAGTTACTTGAGGGCTCAAGGGGATTTGAGTTCGAAAAAAAGCTTAAAACAGCAAGAGAAGGGGCCTATTTATAGGCCCCCTCACAAAAAGCCCACAAAAAACCTAGCATTGGGCTTTTGGGCCCAATTTCCGGGCGCCCGGTACATCCGGGCTGCTACAGTGAGCCCAGAACAGTACCCGACCCGGCCCACCAACCGCGCCCGAATCGCCCACACGCTGCCACGTGTCCCTCAGCGCCCGGTGCACGCGCGCCCGCCAATCGCGGCGCGCCGCGTTGCCACGCGGTCCACGGCGGGGACCATGGGCCGCGGTTCACGGCGGGCCGCTCGGGTCACTGTGCCCGCCAATGAGCGGGCGACACGTGGCCCGGCGGGGTCCACCGTGCGCCGTGCCCGACGCGGTCCACGCGCTATCGCGCGTGGGTTGACCCGCCAATCGGCGCCTGCCACATGGCAGTGTGCTCCGTTGGCTGCTCCCGGTTCACGCCAAGTGGGCCGTGGACCGGCCCACCCGAAAAATCCGCCCTTTTGGCCCGTTTAGCCCGAAAATAGCCCATTTTCAACGTTTTCGTACGCTGAGTCCGTTTTTAGCATCCGTTTGACGCACAACAGGCTTGATACACCAATAATAGGTGTTTTCTCACCGCCGACCACCCAGACAGGTCGTACGGAAAAAATCGGGACACCACACCAAGTCTAGTGGTTGCTCTCGAGCAAATGACCTGAGTATTGTATATACTAAACTGGAATAGTCAACTAAATTTTCTCTCAAAAAAGAATAGTCAACTAAATAACGTTCGCTTAGACATGGCGTTGGCCGCCGTAACGGCCTTAAATGAAAACATTGCTCGGATCGGGCAACTATTAGTCCGAAACGAGTAGCATAATGAAGGTCCGTAGGGACCTCCCATAATAAATCAGAATGTATCGACGCAACCAATTTCAATGGTGTCGGCGATGGTGGCAGCACAGTCACAAGGAGTAGTGCAACCACATATGGCACCATTTCAGGCAGGACAGCTGCAAGGAGTGGTGCAGTCACAAATGGCTCCATTTCTAGTAGGGTACAGGCTGATAAACAGGAACATCGGCCATCAACCCGAGGTTGCCTGGGGCTTACATTCTTCTCCTCCGTTACTAGCTTACCAACCTCAAATTGGAGATATGAGGGCTAGGGGGCAGGGCCCAAACTTAGGTCCAACCCAGACTCCTGTGGGACAACAATTCCCACTCCCCCTTATCCTAACATAGTTCAGGTAACGGTTCCTTCCCACCGGTAGAAAATATTGAGCTTTATACTCACATTGAAGAAATAATAAGAAATACTATAGGCGTAGAGGTTACACCAGCTATATGGCCAGTATTCAGGTCTCCGTATCCAGCAAATATAGATGCAAAGCACCAGTACCTGACCAATTGGAAAATGTCGACGTTTGATAAGTTCTCAGAAGAAGAAACCAAGAACACGATTGAGCACATAGCTTGGTTCACGACCCAATGTAGAGAGTTGGCCGCTAACCCAAACTTGAAATTCAGGTTATTAAAAACATCGTTAATTAAGACGGCGTTCACATGATATACAAGCTTGCCCCCTAATTCTATCCAAGACTGGAATTAATTGGAGCGCAAGTTCCATGAACAGTTCTACCAAGCCACGCCCGAGCTATCAGTAGCTAGTCTAGCTATATATCAGCAAAATGCGGGCGAGACGGTTGAGGAATATCTCAACTGTTTCAAAACGACAAGAAATAGGTGTTTCGTCATGATGCCAGAGTTTGAACTCACCAAAATGGCGTTTAATGGTCTCCATTTTAAAACAAGGGACCATTTGGAAGACTGGCATTTCGCAAATCTTTTTGACTTAGGAGTTCGAGTTGCCTAATATGAGCAATTTCGCAAAGGCATCCGAGATAAACATCCCTATTGGAGCCGAAATAAAGATTGGAAGAAAGAAAAGGAGCAAAATGTCTCCTTCATAGAAGAAGGCCCGACCCTATAGGAGCCAAGTCGTACTAGTGAGAGCGACGATTCAGCTGATGAAGCCAAAATCTGTGGCTGAGATGGTAAAGAACCGTCGGTCGTATAAATGCTAGTTGTTAAAGCTGATTAAAACAAGATATTTGATCAGCGGAGGAGGAGAAGGTCTCAATTTATTCTTATTCTTTTGACAGTTCGAAGACCGATCAAATATTTGATCGATAATATAAGGAGAAAGGATTAAGCTCCAAAAAGGTCAAACTATACCTCCTTACGAGAAGATAAGAAGGTGAAAATACTGTAAATGACACCACTCTTGAAACCATGAAATTTGCGATTGCACTGCTTTTAAGAAACAAATATAAAAAGAAATCAATGAAGGTCGACTGATTTTTGTCGACCAAAAAGTAAAAAATGACATGAAAATTGACAACAATCCCTTTCTTGCATAGGTCAATACGGTGGATATGAAAGGGAAGAAGACGTTGTCGGAGCCCGAGCATAAGAAGAACATAGCAGCGGTCAAGAAATTGTTTCGATTTTGCATCCAATGCAAGATCAAAATGACGCGCGAGGACTAGGAAGAAATCTCGTGTGTCACGCCCCGAAGTTCTTTTTGTAAATACCTTCTAAGGAAAACAGCGAAAAACTGTAGATTTTTTTTTTTTTTTTTTTTTTTTTTTTTTTTTTTTTTTTTTTTTTTGGATACACCCCGAGACACATACAGACCCGCCACAAATACAGATAACCCTCTGTTCACGCGGACGGAACCTCCCTGTATTTGCACGGCGTCACACACAGTACAGTTTCACAACCACCAATTCCAACTCACACACACACACACACACCACACACCCCATATTCACACAGGATGTACACATAGCTAAATGATCCTTAAACATGATGCTTTAATGCTCTACAATGTCCTTACAACAGATGATGCATATGCACAGGTTATCAAGCATTCCTTTCCTTTTGAAAGCGTTTCCCACACGAAAACCTTATTTGAAATCTATGAATGAAATGAAAATCCAAAATCTTTTTAAAACGGTTTCCTACGCGGAAACATAATCTTTTGAAAATTGGCTACCACGAGGGGTAGAAAATATTTTGCATAAAACCACGAGATCATAGTAACCAGAATCCACTGTTAGTCCATTCAATTGTTAAACCAATCACACAACTAGACATAAACTGAACAACCACAACTCTAAACCCATCGACAAGTAAAAATAGAGCAAAAAGGAATACTGAACAAAATCTCAAGGACTGCTAAGCTCTCTAGCTTTGTCGTCGCCTCACGTACCGTCCCGACCGTCACCTCCCGCAGTACCTGCAACTGGGGGGTAGTGAGAAACCAGCAAGGGTCTCCCAGTGGATACCGCAAGCCGACGAAAGCAAGCTGTACTCACTGGCAAACAAAAAAGAACAAATGACTACAAGATATCGTAAGGTCAGATATAGTATCAACGAAGGAAAACATAATAATGAACATGTAAACCGAATACAGTAGCAAGAAAATATATCAAACAGTAATATCAGAATAACCGCTACCGTAAGCTCGAAAGATACTAATAACTAGAACACCCGATGATAAACAAGTACAACCGCAATCAAGACTGAAAGAAACTACGACTACCAAGCAATGCATGAGTATCCGCTACTGTAGAGAATAACAATAACAAACATAATAATGCATCAAACCGATGAGATAGTCCAAGTCACCCAATCATGAGCCATATTGGTCTAAAGACCTCAGGCGAATCCATTACTACTCCCACTTGCATGTACCCTAGCAGGGTCTGCATTGGGCTCACGGGTCAGAAGTACGACCACCTTTCCGGAAAAGAACACCCTCATGCAGTGGATCAGACTGCTGGTGTACGTGAAATGCACTCTGAGCTGTGGCGATCAATGCAAAATGCTCAATGGCCAACTGTCGGCAAATAGCCGAGATAGAATCAACAAGGAATCACTGACCGAATCCAACAAGTCATATCACAAGTCTCAATATGTCACCGACCAATCAAGTCCACTATTCCCGAAGGAATGTTACAATGTCACCGACCAATCAAGTTCACTATTCCCGAAGGAATGTCACAATGTCACCGACCTATCAGGTCTATATAACTCGAAAATCATGCAATAGACACGAGATGTAAATAATCATGAAGTCACTAAATCATGCTATGTCTCAAGATCATGCGCTATAATCCTGTCATATGGACTCTAGCAATCATAAAATACCGCTCCACTTCTAGGTCATGATGCAAATAGGAAAGTAGAGCAAACATGAACGAAGTGTGTGGTGCTCAAGTGCTCAACATGCAAAGTGTGTAATCAAGAAAGAAAATACGGGGGAAGGAATGTCACCGAGCATGCACTACTGAACCAATGTCAGGTCGAAGTACCCACCTGAATCGGCGAAGCACCTAACTACCACGATGCTCCCGCTCACCGATCGGACCTGCAAGTGGTCTATCGAGTCAAGACTAAGTTCTACGACTCAAGATCACCCATCTCTAAACCCCAAAACCGTCGGAAGAAACAGATCTCTAAACCGGACTTTCGGAGCCTTCCGAAAATTTCCGGAACACCCCCGGAATCTCCAAACCGCTCCGAAAAGTCTCAAACAAATAACTAAGTCACCCACTGTTCCAAAACGCACCAAAACGGGTGCCCGGACAGCAAACACTAGGTCTAGAGTTAATAGTTAAAATTAAGTACAACTATGCTGAAACGGGTTTCCGAAATTGTCGAAAATGGCTCCGGAACCTCGATTATACTCCACAAAGACCGCGGGTCTAGGACGAATAGTCCAAAGGGTCCATGCACGTTGCCCGAGGCAACCCGTGCGGTCGATTTGTAATTTGGGTCCAAAGTGCTCTAATAATTACCCACTAAAATAAAGAACGGGTAAATACGACTTTTACCGAAAATCGCGCACTTCGAAGGTGAACCGGATGCCAAAAACCGACTTCGCCAAGGGTGGCACAGCCCGACACGCACCCCGAGGAAATTTCGAGCTCAGCGATGTCGCTGTAACGTTCGCGACGAAGCGGGAGCAAGCCCGGATCTCTCCTTGGCTCAGGAGAAGAATGCGAGTGCGTCGTTAGAGGGAGAGCAACAGAGAGAAAAGAAAAACTGGAAAGGACCAAGCTCCATGGACTCGGGCTCACTTTAGGGGACGAAAAGCGCCCGGATCTAGCACAGGGAGGGAGAAGCAGGGCGGCGCGCAGCTCCCACGAGCACAGGACCGCGCGGCATGGGCCCCGTGCGCGCTGGGCCTTGCGCGGGCGCGCTGGCCCGCACAACAGGGTGCGGCTGCGGCTGCGGCGGGTGCTCGGCTCGGGCAGGAGGCATCCGGGCTGGCCTCCCGCGCGGTCAGTGCGAGCCCTAGGCGGCGGCGGCGGTGGTGGCTCCCAAGCGCGGCGCGCGTGCAGTGTCTAGGTGCGCGGCGGCTGCAAGGAGAGGGCGCCCAGATCTTGTCCCTTCACAACTACGGCTTTGACGACGGCGCGATGACGATCGGATCTAAGGGAGGAGGAAGAGAAGATCTAGGGCTTCTTGGTGGCTGTGGAGGAGAAAGGAGAAGAAAGATTAGGGCTTCTTTAATTCGGGATTAGAAAAGACCTAAATCACAGCCAACTAAAAGTACCCTTCTAATCCAAACAATTGTGTAATTGACCCACACGTCCCCTAGCACAAATATCTCTCCCTTTAAACCCAAAAAACCAATTTTCGGTTTCCTACATCGTGCGTCCGAGGGACACCCGGGGAGCTGAAAAAATGGCTAGTTTTTCTCAACAGATATGATACATTCCGTGCAAGGATGATCAATAGGACCAATGTTCGGCTGAAAGTCAAACGAATGTTCATCGAAAAATGAGAAAGAAGAAAAAGAGAATCAAGACATACCAATTACTAGGATTCTGAAGTAATTTTACAGTGAGAAAACGCTGAGAGAGCCGGAAAGGTAGCCGAGACCAACCCTCGGTTATGGCAATGGAGAGAACGGAGCAAACAGGTCGTCAAGGCCGTTCAGCTACGGAGTCGTAGAAAAAGGCAACATATGTGGGCTGCCAACACGGCCATTCAAATATGGAGCTCAGGAGGCGTATAAGCCCATGAGACCACCCAGACGGCCATTTGGACATTAGTAATGGGGCTACGAGTATAGGCCAATGCAGTCTTGGGCCATATCGCCGAGACCGGACCCTGAATTTCCAAAAAGGACCAAAGGTAAAGTAGAAGCCCTCGGTCTAAACTTGGTGAAGAAGCTAAGGATTCAGCCATGGCTGAAGCCGTGGCAGAGAAGGGAGATCCTCAAAAAATATATGAGGATTGTGAAGTCACCGGTAAACATGCTGGTGGATAAGTGGTTTGTGGCACGAGGACCGGCCAAGTAGTATGGGCCAGTCATGACCAAAACACATAAGTGTCGGCAGCAAAGAATGCAAGCCGATGCGAAAAGACAATGGGAAGAAGCCAAGGGGGTTCAGCCAAGCACGTGGATCTGGTCAGAACATCGGATGTCGGTAAAGCCGAAGAAAAATGACTAGGAGTGTTAGCAACGAGCGCACAAACTAACACGAAATCAATAGGCGACCACCACACAAAAGTAAATCTAAAAGCCGAAGAAAAATGACTAGGAAAAGGAGGAAGTACAAGACAAAGAATTATCAGCCGAGAAATTTGATGAGAAAAAGTCTAGAATCAAAGAAAAATCAGTCGAAGTTGAGTTAGCGGGGGTCAATATGGTTACGCCCTACTGATGTCATTCAAGGCAGAAACGATCGAAGGAGAAGAGGCTGCGGGGGCAGCCTCTAGACGAAGAGGAGTAGTCTCTAGACTAAGAGGAGTCGCCCATGGCGCAACTCCAGTTGGAATCAAAGAAGACGGGCGATGTGGTAGTATTCAACAAACCATCAGCCCTACATATGTGGGTCGAGAGGCCTTTGTACATAAGGAACTTGATTGATGATGGTCTGTGGGCCGAGTGATGGTTGATAGCGGGGCAATGGTCAACGTTATGCACACCTCATTCTCCAAAAAACTGAGCAAAAACAAGGACAAGTTAAAGCCAACGGACACAACAATGAAGCGGTCAGCAAGCGAGGAGGCTCTTGATGACCGAGCTAACGATTGGATCGAAAACCCCAAAGACTGCCTTTTCTGTAGTGGACGCGAACAGTCACTACAATCTTCTGCTGGGGCGTGACTGGATTCACACAAATGAATGCATGCCCTCGACCCTCGACAAAAAACTATTCTAATGTGTTAGGGACTGTGTGGAAGAGATCGCGGCCGAAGGAAGGCCACAACTCATTAATATTAACATAGAGAGCATCAGCCACGTTAACTAGGCCGAAGCAGACCCGAACCAGATAGATTTTGTTCGGATAACTGAAGATGGAGTGCAAGTAAAGCTCCATAAAGGAACAAGCTATCCGGTGGTAAGCGAGAAGCAGCTATCGTGGATAAAATGAAATATCCAAAATTAGGAGTCGAGATCCTGAAGGAACCTTAGAATAAGAAATCGGCCAAAGAGGCTGGTGAAGGTGGAGCTTCGGCCGTCACTGAAGTGGCCGAAGAAGAACAAAGAGGTGAAGACTCGGCCCGCAAGGCCGAAGAGGAAATAGTAGAATATCTAAAAGACTCGCTGATCAAGAGCTACAGCAAGAAGCTAGAGGTGTAAGACCCTCTAGTGGAAGTAAACTTAGGGACGGACGAGAAAAAGTGGTCGACCTTCATCAGCTCTAAACTTTCAGCAAAATAATATGAGAAGTTAGTCAATATTCTAAAACAGCACAAAGACTGCTTCGCTTGGAGTTACAACAAAATGCCATGTTTCAGCCGGGAGATTGTAGAATATAGGGTCACTATAAAAAAAGGATTTAGGCATTTTAAACAGCCTGCTCGTATGTTTAAACTGAGTATTGTACTTCAAATGAAAACTGAAATAAAAAATCTTTTAACGGCCGAATTTATTAGATCGACTCGGTATGTTGATTGGCTTTCAAATGTGGTTCATGTGAGCAAAAAGAATGGAAAACTTAGGATATGCTTTGATATCAGGAACCTACATACAGTTACTCTAAAGGATGAATATCCTATGCTTATAGCTAATATGTTAGTAGATGCCGCAGTCGATCATGAAATTTTATCTTTCATGTATGGGCACGCTGGCTATAATCAAATCATGATAGCCGAAGGCGATGTGTCAAAAACGACTTTTAGTTGTCTAGATTCGATTAGAATCTTTGAATGGGCAAGCTGTCCAGATTCGATTAGAAATTTTATCTTTCATGTATGGGCACGCTGGCTATAATCAAATCACGATAGTCGGAGGCGATGTGTCAAAACCGACTTTTAGTTGTCTAGATTCGATTAGAATCTTGGAATGGGTAGTGATGCCTTTCAGCCTAAGGCATGTCGACACCAATTACTAAAGGAAAATAAATTTATTTTCATAATTTGATAGATAAAATGATAAAAAAATTTATATTAATGGATATAGTGGTAAAATCCTAGTCTAAAATCGATTATTGAGCTAATTTACAGCTAACTTTGGTGTAAATGAGAAAGTATAGCTTGAAGGTGAACCCGCTAAAATGTGCATACGGAGTCTCGACTGGAAGCTTTCTAAAATTTTTGGTACACCAGAAAGGAATTGAGATAAACCAAAATAAGGAAAAAGGCTATAGAGATGCCCATGCAAAAGACCAAAAAGGAACTACGGTGTCTTTTGGAAAAAATTAATTACTTGAGATGGTTTCTTTCCAATCTGGCCTATAGAATAGGGGTGTTTAGCATACTACTTCGGCTTAGAAACCAAGATGAATTCGTCTGGTCGACAAAATATCAGGAAGCTTTCGAATAGTATCAAAATATATTTGACAAAGCCTCCTGTGCTGATTCCACATTGGCCGATGAAACTATATGTCTCGGCTGCTGAGGAGAATTTGAGATGTTTGCTCACTCAAGAGAATGAGCAAAAAGAAAAGCAGACTGTTTATTATTAATTAAGTAGACGGCTGATTGACGCCAAAAAGTATTATTCGGCAATGAAAAAACTACGTTTGGAACTGTACTTGGATTGCTCTAAGCCAAGTACTACAAATTGCCAGTAGAAGTATCGGTGGTTTGTAAGACCGATCTGATAAAATACATGCTTTCAAAGCTGGTGTTAAGAAGCAAAATAGGATAATGGATGCTCGCATTGTCCGAATTCTCTCTTAATTATGTTCCGAAAGGTTATTTGGTCATTAAACAAGTGATGGTCAAAATTATTTGTTTAAATAAAAGGACAACTAAAGAAGTACTAGTAAAATGCTTAGGAGCCGAGAAAGCCCTAATAGTTATAGGCAAAGCTCTCGAAGGGATGTGTCAAGCACACTTAGCGGGGAGAAAATTGAAATGAACAATCCAACACCTAGGATACTACTGGCTAACAATGCACAAAGATTGTATTAATTACATCAAAGGGTGTCGAGAATGTCAGTTCCATGGGCCAGTTCAAAGAGTACCGGCCTCGGATATGCATACGATAATTAAACTATGGCCATTTAGGCCCCGTTTGGTTCGGGGATAAATTTAAGAGGTATAAATTTTTTTATACCTGGGATAGCTTGCTATTCCGGGATAATAAAGTATAAAAGTTAAATTGCGTTTGGTTGAAAAGTTGGTATTCTCTGGAATAGTTAAAATTGTGTTTGGTTAAAATTATGGAATAGTGAAGGATAGTGGAAAAAGAAGATAGAATTTTTTACAAAATGCCAACTTTGTCCTTATCTTTTTTTATAGAAAAATTAATTTAATTATTATATTAAATTTGAAGTAATTTAATTATAAATAATAAATTATATCTTATCTAAAAAAATAATATTTTTTATTTTATAGTATATTTTAGTAAATAATAATATCAGTGTAAGTCACGTAGCCTGAAGTTCAATGATCATCACATAGCCGCAAAATCAAAAATAATGCAGTTTCACATAGCCACAAATTCAATAATAATGCAGTTTCACATAGTCTCAAGTTCAAAATAAATCACATTAGCCTCAAGTTCAAATTAATCCCCCCCCCCCCCCCCCCCCCTTATTCCCTTATTCCCACTCCCCCTTGGGATAATTCTTAACGGGTTATCTAGGATAACCCGTTAAGAAGGGGATAAAAAAAAAATTTATCCCCTGCCTTTTTTGCTTGGTGTTTGGCAAGAATAGGGGGATAAAGGGGTTATTTCCCCTTTATCCCCCAACCAAACGCTGCCTTAGAGGATAGGTTATGGATTTAATTAGAAAATTCCAACATAACTCATCAGCAGGTCATAAGTTTTTAATAGTAATTGTTAATTACTTCATTATATGGGTTGAAGTCAGACCAACAAGACAAGCTATTTAAAAGGATATTATAAAATTAATAGAAGACTCTAATCAATATTGGTTTGGAATTTCATAAATCATAACAACTGATCAGAGGACAATGTTCATTAGGAAGTCTTTTGCAAACTTTTTAGAAACAAGACGGTTAGGATTTGTTTAGTTTTGTGCATCCCTTTGAGAGATATATATATATATAAGTACGTATGATTTTGAGGATGATTGTACGATACAAAAAGAGAGAAAAGAGAGAAGTCTTCTAGGTTTATAGAAGGCGAGAGAAGGGTGAGAGAGATTCAGGAAAAGGGGTAGGATTGAAGCTACTCTATTGCAAAAGAGAAGTCTGTGTAATCGGTGTAATTTTCTTCTTAGTTAATAAATCTTATTTCACCCGCATATTTCATTGTATTGGTTTTTCTTTCTCTTTGTGGTTGTATTGGTTTCAGTTTTGTTGAGGAGACAGATTTTTTGGTAAAAATTCGATTTGACATTTCCGCTGCGAAATCCCAACTCTAGGCAGTACCAGAGCGGATTGCGGTATCGAAGCGGGTTGCGGATTTAGAAAATCTGGTACCGGGACGAGTACCGGATTTTTCCAACAAAGATGAATCAAGTTGCTGAATTTAGCTAAGAGTAGAAAGGCAAAAGGAGTTATGTTCTGAAAATTATAAGTCTTTAATGCATGATGAATTAAATGAGATATGTGAAACTCAGTTGAGTATGCTTGATCATTAATTTGCAAACTTACCAAAATTGAGTACAAAATGCATATAATAACAGAGTTAAGTGAAAGTCCTTCAATGTTGGGAACGTAGTGTTTAAATTTGTGCCACCAATTGGCAAGAAAAGTCAGTTGTATGGTAAATAGTCTCCGAAATGAAAAAGGACAATTCCAACTGTGGAAGGAAGTACATGTTGAGCCAATGACATAGTTACAAAAGAAATCAAAAGAAAATTACGAATAAATTCTTGAGTTGCAACCATTCGGTTTTAAGCAGGGCTTGGTCTCGATTGACCACCTTCCACCTATATTTCATAGAGGAGTGAACTTTAATAAGTCCAAGAGTTCATTGCAAAGTTTCTCTCCTTCATTGACTTCCACCTTATGTTGGGTGTGGATCACGTCACGTTCCACATCGTTACAAGCCAAAACTAGTTTTGTCTCGACAAGTTCTTATTTGAGGCGATTGATTTTTTGCTAGAGATCAACGCTTTGCTCGTCCAAAACGGCTAGTTGTCGACGGCGATCTATAATCGGACGCATCTGAACCGTTGCTCGGATGAAGATAAAGAGAGCCGATCCAAAGGTGCAGTAGGTCTTCAAGAAGAGCCTCCATATGTTTAAGTTTTTTTGAGACTTGAGGAAGAATGGGTAGTCCTTCGATATATAGTTGAAGGCATTCTTAAATTTTTTTCCTAAATTTTGGCCGACATCTCCAGGGGAGGAGATACATCGTCATCAGAGGTCGGACTCAAGAAAAGAAGCTCTAATAAAGGAGAGGTTTGTTCCAATAAATTAAGGATGGAGTGGACTGATGAGCCGAACCAGCAGAAAGAGATGCCTCGGCTGAAAAGAAAAGTTCTACTGGTTCGGCTGCAGGTGTAGTGGCCCAACTCTTCTCCTACTCGGCTTCGTTTTCTTTTCTTTTCGCCTCCTCTTCTTTTCCCCTTTTCCTCATCTCCTCTTCCTCTCTTTTTCTTTTAATGTTTTTTCTTCTATTCCTTTCATTTTATCTTCTTCTCTTTGTTTTGTTGCTTCTTGTTTTTGTCGTTTTCCTTCCTCTTCCTTTTCTTTTCTTTTCTTCTTTTTCTCCTCTTTCTATTCTTCGTTTCTCTATTTTTTTTTCTTTTTGACGACCATTATTATTATTATTATTATTATTTTCTTTCTTCTCTTTTCAAGTCTCACGCCAGGCACGCAACTTTTCATAAAATTTTTTCTTTAGATCTTAATTTAGCCACAATAACTTCTTCGGGGAACTAACTTGTGGCCATGATTTTTTTTTCTTAATTATATGATGTTCGGCTATAGTCTTCCTGCCAAACGACCATTTCTTACAGTATGGGCCAAGGATCTTCCTCGACTGGAGCAGGAGTAGGGACAACCCCGATAAAGAAGGTTGACGGCTTTCCTTGGTCGGAGTAGGCATCGAAGCCTTTTCGGTTGAGATTGGAACAGGCCGAGGGCCTTTCTCGGCGGGGGGTTGTGCCTAGACGTCAACGATTTGGTCTTGGCTACTCTTAGCAAATCCATGCATTTTTTTTTTTTCCAAGGGAGGTTCCGCCTCTACTTTTCTTCATATGGAGCCACTGGCTAGTGCTTTATGTACCTTGGTAGGCCGAGGGGCGGGAATAGGTTCTTCAATCGGGCGCTTGGCCATAGGAGGAGAACTCCGAGCAGGTTGCTCAATGACTCAAACTGGCTAAAAAATAAAATTGTAAGACATTGGAAAATGCTTGAAGAAGAAAGAAGAGGTAAGGAGCATATCGAGAGAGTTTGGAGAGGGTGAATTTCTTCACCCGAGGCATCACCCAAGGCCTCTTCTTTGGCCATAGCTTTGTCACATTTAGATGGGTCGGCTAAAACAGAAAAAATAGTAGGCCACTGAATCAAAGAAGAGAAATGTTAGAAGCTCGGAAGTTATACCTGCATCATTAGATAGAGAATCCGAGTCAAAGTCGAACCGACGAAGGCTATTGGAGAGATGGAAGCAGAGAAGGATGTTGCTTATAACCTCGCATGATTGTTGAAAAGATCATCATGAATTCCGTGGCTCGCCGACGTAAAAGCTACGGGAATAAAATTGCATCTCAAGTAATGACCCATGATTGTGATCCGATCTATTTCAACTACCCCTTTAATGGTATAGTGAGAGTGATAAGTATTGTCGGTAAAAAATGAAGGGAGAGCCGGGAGCATTTGGACCAAACCAATTTGACGAGCTACAAAGTGTGGATAATAAACCTCGGTACTTGTAGCCAACTTGGATCGGCTTTTAAGGTCGATGTCGAGCTCCCTCGCAGCCAAAAAAGAGAACCACACCGCCGAGTACTCAGCTAGCTCAGCCAACTCAGCCTGATTTTTGATATATATTCAAAATGCTCTTTCGGGACCGGTTGATCGAATACCGAAAGGTGCCTAGTAGCCAGGAGCTCGAGTCTTCTCGGTTTAGAAAACTTTGAAGTAGGTGGCAAAATTTAAAGATTGCCTCGAAATAAACGATTCGGGACAACCGAGGGCCAACCCATATGTACTTGGCTTAAGAAACTGAGTCGGCGAAGCGAAGAACGACAGAGTGTAGGAAAATAAAATTACAAATATAATTGGAAGGAACTAAAAAATGCCACAATCAGAGTCAATGATGACTTTGTCCTCTCGATTGGTCGTCGGCCTAATGGACTTGTATATCCCTCGATACAAAAAGGCTAAGAAATACGGCCCGAGAGCTATTTTCTCATTGTTGGCTAAGGCAACGACGAACGGTACAAATCACAGTTGATCTTCTCGGACCGGGTACAGAAAAGGTTGTAGCAGAGCCAATATAGAAGAAAAGCCATATGTTCTTTCTTACCTACAAGACGTGGCCCTCGGCCCGCGAACAGCTTCAAAAATTTAGGGTAAGTGAAGTTCGATTTCGGGTCTAACTCTGAGTCGAACTCCATCATTCTGTCGGAAGTGAAAACCGAGGAGATGATGTCGCCGTAAGGCCTAAGGCCAATAATGGTAACGACATCAAATAGAGTTGGGGTAAAGGAAAGCGGCAACCAAAAACTCAAAGCTAAAACAAGTAGAAGGCTATCGGCTTGATAGGAATTCTTGGAAAATTAAATGGCATAGAATATCCCAATCTCCTTCCATAAATCCCCGTAGGCCGCGTAGACCGGGTCGAGCCATTAGACATAGGCTTCTGGAACAGTGGGCCAGGTGCGGATGCTTCTTTCCATAGCCTTAGTGGAGGACCAAGTGCCCTAGTAGATGACATATGTTGTCAAAGGGATGCCATCGATCGAGAAAGGGAAAGACTTCTCATCCGGATCCTTAGTGAAAAAGGGCCTAGAATGAAATGGGTAGAATCCTCTTCGATTGGACAAAGAAGACAAAAGTCGGCCGTAGGGTTTGAGGGAAAAGGAGTAACACGTGCGGAGGCCATTGGAGCAAAGAAAAGAGTATAATAAGCAAGGAAAGAAAAAGGACAAGATTCAGAAAATGAAAGAGCCCGAGGCTCTTAAAAAGAGAACGAGGACAAAGCGATGGATGATGAGACGAAATGTCTTATAGGAGAAGAGGACGGAATGTCTTCCAAGGAGAAAAAAGGTTTTGCTGTCGAAAAATGATTTATGTGGACGACAGCATTTAAAGTGAAATGACTGGTTAGGGCACAGGAAGGCGTGATCCCCGACCGTAGGATAGAGAAAGTCACACGTACCAATCGCAAATCAAATATCGTCAATAATTCAAATGTCAAATCGGAATATTGCTAGGGGGGGGGGGGGGGGTAGCGGGCATTGGTGGAACCAGAGAAATCGCCACGTGGTAAGGGACCGGTCAACATAGTCAACCAACTCAAATGAATTAGAAAGTAAGAAAATTCGCCATTTGGTAAGGGGTCAATTAACATGGTCAACCGACTCAAACAAATCAGAAAACGACACGTGGTACACTGGGAGCCGAGAAAGAAATGACTAAATCCGAGCAAGTTTTAGGCGGGAAACGACTGAGATCATAAAGAATAGATTTTGTGGCCAACACACTTCTAGCTAAAGTGCGCTCCGCGAAATAAAGGACATGCTGACAAACGTGGGACGTGGCCGAGCAACTCGCCACTACGCAAAGTGGCGAAAAACCGCGGGAGAGGTCCACACTAGTATAAATAGACGGATTTCCTATGTAATTTTCACACACGTAAATGACCATATCAATTTCAATTCCTTTCAATTCCAACATTTAGGAGTTTTCTAGTGCAATTTTCAAAGCTTTCTTAGATAATAGCTAAGCGTAGAGTTTTTGTTAGTACTTAGCCACTTTCAAAACTTTCGCTGAAGTAGTTCTAATCTTGCAATCAATTTCTTTTCTAAGTAAATAGAAATGATTCGACTCTTTAAGCCGAGTCTCCTTCGTTCTTAGAGAGTCGAATCAACAGTCGGACTTTGATTCGAGCACAACACATATGCCACATGATGCAATAAATACATGGTGGCTACATCCCACTCATTCCTACAATATTTTATATAGTAGAAGCACTAACAATAAAGTAAAAGCTTGGCACCTCAGCGTGTAGCATGGCCCTTGTCCAAAGGTGATGCATTTATTACAACCACTTTTGTCCATATCTCTCTTTTAAAAATTTACTAGTGTAGAACCCGTGATACGCTGTGAATATAATTTTTTTAAAATTTATTAAATATATACTATTGGATATGCTGTAGACATCAATATATTTAAACCGAAAATTCTCTATATAGTAGGTCTTGTGTCTTCATAGTTTTCGTCGATATCTTGAGCTCTACAAAGAAAGTAATTTTGTAGTAATCTAGAAATTCAAAATTGAATTTGAAAAAAAAATTCAGATGTCAATATGAATGAGAAAATGCAAAAGTAAATCTATATAGTTGTATACCGGTGTGCAAATTGCACAGTTTACGGAGCACTATTTCTGCCTTTCAGATCCAAATCTGATCTCGAAAATTAGTTTATATTATTTTCAATCGATTCGACGAGACGGTCGCACTGACAATTTCAGATTTTCGAGATCAGACTCGAATCTGAAAGGCAGAAATAGTGCTCCGTAAACTGTGCAATTTGCACACCGGTATACAACTACATAGGTTTACTTTTGCATTTTCTCATTCATATTGACATCTGAATTTTTTTCAAATTCAATTTTGAATTTCTAGATTACTACACTTTATTAATATACTTGAATAAATATTTGATTAGTCTTGATTTATTACACCATTCAATATTAATATGAGCCTGATATTTGATAATTAATCGCAAGTTGTGGGGAACAACAAATCTGTTATCAAGTTTAATACCAGCTTTCAAAACATGTGCATCAGTATCTCTCCTTCTATAAATAGGAAATACAACAGGAGTGATTACTGTTTCAGGCATGTATTCTTTAGGAAAATATTTTGAGCATCGACCTTTCACCATACATGGTGCATCTGGTTTACTTGACCCACATGGCCCATGTATATAAATTTGGTGACAATCGCATAACCAATTGGATCGTTACTTTTATGAGGTATTTCAACCGAGATAATTGAATTTATCTCCACAATTTTTACATATTTATGGTTCGTATGTAACCATATTAAAATGTGCACATACGGAAGCCTCTCTTTTGAAATTCAACAGTATACAATTCTGGGAGGAAGTTGGCGGAAACATTGAGAGAAGGTAAGAAGGGAGAAATATTGAAAAGAAAATTATTAGTTAATGATGGTGTCATATATTTATAAGAAATTATTGGCTAAATTACAGAAAATCTTTCTGTAATATCCCGCTTTTTTACTTTACTCTCCTGTCTTTTAAAAACCTACATTTTGCCCACTCGTAATTACCGAATTGTCTTTAGGGGGCAACGGCGTTAATGGAGGAGGTAAATTGACGAAAATGCCCTTACCTTATATTGGAGAGAGAATGGGTTTTAGCTTATTTTCTGCCATTCTCAAAGGATATTTTGGGTATATCTAATAATATTTTTTAAAAAATTGACGGTTCACTGACGGAATGGTGACGGCGGGGGGGTAAATGCATATTTCAGTAATTACGAGGGAGCAAAATGTAGGCTTTTAAAATACAGGGGGGCAAAGTGAAAAAGCAGAATATTACAGGGAGGTTTTCTGTAATTTAGCCGAAATTATTTATTATTTAGTTTAGAATATAGTCAGTTGTTATATACCAGCGACTGATTTTCCAAAGAATTGATTCTTCTTGATATCGCTCATTAATGCCTCCAATTTTAACTTAAATACTCTGTTCACAATATCCGGTCTATCTTTCATTTTTTTACCAGGAATAAACTATAGATCATCTCAAATTTCAACCCATTGTGCATTACAGGTAAACGTAATAAATAAATCAGGAGGACCAGAATGTCTGTATATCGTAATAGCATCCTAATAAATTTGTATCATGTACCGTGGTCCCGCTGTGAAACTGGAGGGTAATATGATTTATTTACTAATAGCCTCATCATCCACATCTCCTTCGACAACTACATCTCTGATACCTTTATATATCTCAAATCGCAAATTAGATTGATTTATTCTAATATATTGAAGCCTTTCTTACTCAACACAGGAGAAAGCGTTAACAATATATTGTTGAAAAAGTTTACCTCCTTGTATCAATGTTCTCCCTTCCTCTAATCTATTTTGAATTCTATATGCATAAAATTCACATATTGTAATATGTTGCCTAGAATTTGTTTTCCTGCGTGATGTTTCCTTACGTTGTATACCGAGTCTAAAACCATCTTCACCATAGGGAAATAATATAAGATATTTCATTGTCATAAATAAGGGGTGCAAATCACTGATTCGCTTCAAGCCCTTAGTTTTAAGCTCTACAATAATATCACGCTACCGATCGACACTGCCTAAATCACCTTCTATCAAGTCAGCAATTTCAGCACCTGAAGAAGGATTACACTACTGTGGGCTCTCCACACGTGTACTAATTAATCTCAACCTAATAGGTAAGAAATCACTATGCATGAAACAATCTCTTGCCATTCTAAATGTTTTAACAACTTGATTTTCCACATTGAACATATTTATCAATTCTGCCACAATATCTCTGTCAATATTTTGAAGATTATCATCCCTGCTAAATACACCTATTCTATTATCGACCTCATTAGCGGTATCGTAAATATATAGCTGTGCAAATTTAGGACGACATCCATCTAATGGGAGTAAAGAAACCATCACATGATAATTTTGACCATTAATCCTAAAGACATACGGGCCGAATCTTTTGTTAATTTCTGTATCTATTTTTGCACCTAGGGAGGTCAATGCAAACATAGAATTGTACATCCTAATATTTTTCCGAAATTTTCTACCTCTACTTCCACCCTGGTAATCCAACAAAGAGCCTAAAGTAGATGGAGCATGATGTACCAACGGGAAGAAAATCTGGCCTTCTTGACAGCACAGTAAAAATTTTGGTATACGTTCATTCCGAGATTTATAAATTCTTTTATTATACCACAGTAAAGCACCGTATGATTGACACTTATAATTTGGTAATCCAAGATATAATTGGTGAGGGGAATCAGGTGGAACTTGAGAAGACTCCGATACTACTCCAAAGTTTGGAATGTCCGTGTTTGTATTTAATTCATGTGTATATTCCGAAGATTGAACTCTTCTTTATTTCTCCAATGTGTAAGAGTAATCTTGCGCTGGTTCCTATTTCTTCGGCTAATTGATGCGGCACTTATTTGAGAAGACCTTGGGTGTACTTCGAGGTTGCTAATAGTTATGTTACTATTTGATTGATGAGTATATATTGGGAAGATTGAACGACTCCTTTGTTTCTCAAATGGGCTAGAACAATTTTGCGCTGTTTTCTATTTTCACGACAAATTGTTGATGTATCAACTTTTTTTTTTCTTAAACGATTTAGAATAATTTTCCACCACTTTCTATTTTCACGGTAAATTGCGGTGGTCTCCATTTAAGCCTCCTATTCAATAAGTACCAAGAAAAATGTAAAGGAAAAAGGAATTCACTATCAAATAGAGCATAGAGTGTACTAAATTAAAGAGTGTAGATCGGAAAAAAGAGAGTTTCAAATAAATTAAAGGTAAGAATTTACTAAAATATTGCAATGAATGACTAAAAAATTTAGTTGTAAGTAACGAACAACAAATCAAGGGGAGGGAAGAATGTAAAAAATAATGCTTGTAGCATGTCATAATAAATAATACGTAAACGCAAAAGGGATGTATTAAGCTCTAGTAAGAAATTCTGAAAATATAACGGAGAAAGTTTAAATTTGAATGTATACCTCTTTGATGCACGTCAATTCTATATGTTAATATATAGGCTAAATTACAGAAAATCTTCCTGTAATATCCCGCTTTTTTATTTTGCCCCCCTCTTTTTAAAGCCTATATGTGCCGTCGCTAGGGTGTATAGTGACACATTTTTGTAATGTGTTCCAAAAATACATCCTATAATCTAATTTTGGATATAGATGAATTAGATAGAACATTTTTGAAGAGTATTTTGACCTCTATAATGGTGAAAGTTTAAAAAATTGACGGTTCATCACGGAATACGGCAGAGGTTAATGCATATTTCGGTAAAGATAAAGCAAAACAAGGAAAGTTAGGTTCGCAAAGTTTTTTTTTTTTTTTTTTTTTTTTTTTTTTTTGTAATTTAGCCTACATAATATAAAAAAAAAAAAAAAAAAAAAAAAAAAAAAAAAGGTCAAGAGAACAAAATACAAAGGCAAAGTTAAATTTAGACTTGAAAGTTTATAGATAGAAATTGGTTGACTGCAAATTCCAGGAATATATTTTTAACCGGTCTCTTACAGTAAGAATAAGATATATAAATGGTAAATTGTAAACATATATATACTTAAAAATAATATTTCCACAATTTTTTATTCATAGATTTAAATATATAAATTTAAAATTTAGAATTATAAGTTTGGAAATCCAAAGCTGGGAATTAAATTTCCAAATATAAAGAGGGTAACTTTAAAAATTTGTTCCCTTTTTTAATATTTACAATTTATTTTTAAAATTTAGAATTTTATAATTTAAATTTAAATTTTATACTTCCATTCTCTACCTTTTTAATTTGAAATTTTAAATTCCTAGATTAGTATTATAATATAATAAGGTACTATAATATAATATTAATTTATTATATATATATATATATATATATATATATATATATATATATATATATATATATATATATATAGCGTAGAGCTACTATACTTTTATGAATATAAACCCCTTTATACTCATAACTTTTTCACCCTTTGATAAAAGAATGTGCGGTTAGGATGATAGTGGTCCCCCTAAAATTTACTAAGTTGTTGGAAAAATAGTATAAATTTTAGGAACTACTATAATCCTAACCGCACATTTCTTCATCCAAAAGATAAAAATTTATAAGCCGAAATATATAATATATATATAATATATATATATATATATATATATATATATATATATATATATATATATATATATATATATATATTACTCATTTTGCGATCTATTTTTTATATGATTCTATTCAAATTTACAATAAAAGAAGCAAGAGGAGGAAAAGGAAACAACCAAATGTAAATACTTAAGAGGTCACACTGGGGATTATTTTTACAATTTTTATTCTTACATTTATATATATATATATATATATATATATATATATATATATATATATATATATATATATATATATATATATATATAAGATTTAAAATATAAATGGAATTTCATAATCGGAAATTAAATTTGGAAATCTAAAGTGTCCACTTTAAAATTTCGTGTTCTTTTTTTTTTCTTTTTTTCCAATTTATTACTAAAATGTAGAATTTTACAATTGAGATTTGCATTTTATACTTCCATTTCCTAGTTTTTAATTTGAAATTTTAAATTATTGATTATAAAATTAATTAAGGTATTATAATATAATAGTATATATATATATATATAAGGTATATATATATATAATACTGATATTATATATATATATATATATTGTGTTCAGTTACTCACTTTTGATAATAATTTTTACATGCTTAGATACCTTATTATATTATAATGCTGATTTATTTTTTTATTATATTATGTTTTTTTACTTGGCTTTTGTAATATTTTTTTACATGTTTAGGTTTGAATCTACGTCAAAAAACAGGGGAGTGAAAAAGGAGGATGTAATAACCTAAGAGTGGAGACTAATGGGTGTGGGAAAATTATAACGAATAAATATTTCGCTAAAATTATTTCGCACTGCGAAGTAATATTTCAACAAATTTTTATTTTTAGATTTAATTATGTAAATTTAAAATGTAAACTTATAAATTTGGAATTTGAAAAGTGGGAATTAAATTTAGAAATCTAAAGCATTAACTTTAAGAGTTGACCCTCGCAGGTGTTTTCGAAAATTTTAATTTTAGATTTAAATATATAAATGTAAAATTTTAAATTATAAAGTTATCATACATATTCTTATACAAAATATAACCATCGTAATTTGCGTCCTTTATGTGCAAATCAAATTCAGCCTTCATTTTTTGGACTGCAATACGGGCGACGTCATCTTTTGCAGCTAAAAGATCAGGCGATGGGACACCCCAGCAACGTATAGTTTCGATAAATCCGTTGCCGCGCGCAATCTGTAGATCTATTTGTCCTAAGAACCATCCTTCTGCAGCAACACTTATCTCACACTGAAGAGTTTCTATACCTAATTTTTTAGTAATTTTCTCAAGCAACCTATTATAAGAAATCTGGACAACCGCCATCCCAACAACTGCAATCGGAGCAAACACTAGAGAAATAAAGTAGGAAATCAAAATGGAAGCACAAATTATTTATAACAACACTTCTTATGTAAATTACACATAAATAATAATCGTAGTTTTATTTTATTTCCCTATGTGATTTCCGGTATTCCATCTATTTAAATACAAACAGTAACTTTATTATTATTCAAGATCACATGGAAGGAAATAGGTCTAGACTCTTTTTTTTGTTTCCATACTATTTTCTTTTTTTTCCCATGCTAAAGTTGGCATAGCAACTGTGGCCCACACGAAAGGAAATAGAATGTGAAGAAAATGAAGTAGAAATCTTACGTACTAGTGAACTAGTGAAGTACCCGCGTTGCGCCGCGGTTATAATTTTTTTAATAAATATTATTTTTTATTTTATATTTTTTGATAAATATTACCTAATCTACGAAATAATCATGTAGTCCACCAACATGGTATAAGATAAAAGCAAAATAAATACAAAGAAACATAAGCAAGCTAAACAAAAAGGATCATCATAGTAAGAAACTAAACTTACAAATAAATAGTCAAAGTATAAAAATAATCATTCACACAAAAGGATTCCTAACACAAACTAATCCTTCAAAGTACAGAAATAATTATTAACACAAAATAATTCCTCACACAAAATTGCTTCCACAAAGTAATTCTTCATAATATAATCCACTTTACATTTGGGTACTGTATGGTTGAATATATAGAATCAGAACAATTAATCACCTTTAGTTTTATGTAATTTTTTAACTTATCTTATTTTATTCTCTCCTTTGTATAATGTTGCCAAATGTTCAATGCTTAGACCTTTGTGAGGCCTCTCTCTCTCTCTCTCTCTCTTCTTTGGGTGTAAAAGGTAGGGTTGGCTTTTGAAAGTTAATTTTGAGCTTTCGATGTGCTCCACTTGTTTGTGCCAAACCATAGTGTGAAAGACAGGTGAGACAAAAAAAAAAAAAAAAAAAAAAAAATTTCTTTTTTTTTGGGTTGGTTCGGATCTACGCAGAAGCCCCAGCTTGATTCGGAGTTTTTCGAGCATTGTGCGCCGATAAAAGATTGGTCTTAGACCTTTGTGAGGCCTCTCTCTCTCTCTCTCTCTCTCTCTCTTTTTTGGGTGTAAAAGGTAGGATTGGCTTTTGAAAGTTAATTTTGAGCTTTCGATGTGCTCCACTTGTTTGTGCCAAACCATAGTGTGAAAGACAGGTGAGACAAAAAAAAAGAAAAAATTCTTTTTTTTTCTTTTTTTTTTGGGGTTGGTTCGGATCTACGAAGAAGCCCCAGCTTGATTCGGGGTTTTTCGGGCATTGTGCGCTGATAAAAGATTGGTTTAGGAAGCCTCGACTCCACCGTGGTGTGCAGAAAAAAATTGGGAAACACTTGGAACAGGTGTATTGTATTATTACAGCGAAGTTCATGAGGTCTCGGACTGACGCGGAGGACCTGAGGGCAAAAAGTGAGTTGGAATTGGCAATTTTAGTGCCGATTTTTAGATTGAGCACACCGACTCCACAGTTGAGCTTTTTGAGTTGGAAAAGCTGTGGACGTGTATTTTCATATTACAGCGAAGTTCGAGAGGTCCCAGACTGACGCGGAGGACCTGAGGGCAAAAAGTGAGTTGGAACTGGCAATTTTGGAGCCGGTTTTTGGATTGAGCACACCGACTCCACAGTTGAGCTTTTTGAGTTGGAAAAGCTGTGGACATGTGTATTTTCAGATTACAGCGGAGTTCGGGAGGTTTCGAACTAGTGCGGAGGCTCCGAAGGCAAAAAGTGACTTAAAGTTGGCATTTGATGGATTAATTAATTAATTTAATGGATTTAATTAATTAGCTTAGTAGTGGTCTGAGGGAAATTATTGAATGGAAGTGTAAAGAAGAAAAGGGAATTAAATTGGGTGTATAGATTGGACTTAGTGTTGGTGTTGGAGGGTGGATTTGGGATTCTTGTTCACTTTACACCATACACCGTCATCATCTTCTCCAATGTGAAACAGAGGAATTTTCCTCAAACAGAGGAATGGGTTAATGAAGAAAAAGAAGAGGAATTAAAGGGAAGTAAAACAGGGTTTTGATCGTCTTGACGGCGCGAATCTATCGCTAGTAGCCGCGTGGTGCCGAGCGGAGCAAGCGTGCGTCGAACCGCTTGGAAGGTGCTTTGCAGTTTTTAGTGAGAGAGAGAGAGAGCTTGAAATGAGCTTGGTGTTGATGTTGGTGATTCGTGTGTGTGTGTGGGGGGGGGGGGGGGGGGGTTAGTTGTGGTCTTTGTGAGGAGGTGGATCGGCTAAGGGCACCGTGCGGGCTCAACTTGGATGCTGCGCAGGTGCGCGCGCGGACGCGCATGGCGCCGCGCGGGCGCTGCCCGGGCGCCGCGCAGGGCACTGGTGCGCAGCAAGCGCGGGCTCAACTTGGATGCTAGTTAGTGTTTTTTTTTCTTTATGGGTAGTTTGGTCTTTTCACCTCCCCAAACCCCTAGTTGATCCTGCTAACTCTTATCTTCTCTATTTAAAAACCCCTCCTCCTCTCTTCTCTACACGAATCAAGGAAAGAAAGGAGAAAAGTAAGGAAAAGAAAAGAAAGAGAAGGACAGTTAGAGAGTGAGAGAGGTTGAAGAGTGTGCTGTGGTCTGTTGCTTGGAACCGGACGGAGCCGCGCGCGCCTCGACTGTACATGAGGTAAGTTGGCAGATTTTTATAGTTTGATTTTTTTGGACTTCGTTAGATGGATCAGATGATGGATTATGATGCTTTGAGCTTAATTGGATTTTTTCCTTCCATCTTTTGCTTGGTTGCTGTGAGTTTGGAGTTTTGTCGTGCGGGACCTTGTCATGCGTGCGTGCATGCGTGTGGGTGTGCGCGTGCTGTGGGATGGCCGCGGAGAGGATCGGAGCGCACGGAGGTTGCGATGAGATGCTAGTGAGGTTGCTGTGAGATTCGGCGGAGTCTTCAGGACGCTCGGCACCGCGCGGCACCCCTGCACGGAAGCCGCGCGCCCCTGCGCGCTTGCTGCGCGCAGCAGCAGGCGCACGCAGCGGCGGGCGCTGCCTGCGCAGCGGAAAAGGGGAGAGAATGAGAGATATAGAGAGAGAGAGGGGGGGGATATATATTTTGTGTTGGGTGGGTGTGGGGGCCGGCTTCGGCTCTTGAGAAGACGACACGCGTAGAAGGGGGGTACCGGTAAAGCACATGAAGCCCATGTGTAGAGAGGGAGGGGGGGGGGGGGGCGGGGGAAGCGAAGCCACTTTCCTCTTCTCTCTCTCTCTCTCTCTCTCTCTCTCTCTCTCTCTCCTCTCTTCTCCCACGCCGGTTTCCCCGCAGACAACCCATGTGCAAACACATGGTTAAAGTTAGTGAAAGAGAGAAATTCAAAGAAGAAGAGAGAAATTTCAAAGAAGATGCACGAAGCAAGGAACGCACGTCACGTCGGCTCGGAACGCCTGAAAAGCCTCCACGGGGGCTCGGAAGAACTGAGAATTTATAATCTTTATTGATTGATGCTCTTCTAACTTTGTAGCCACCCTTTGTAAACCAAAATTGTAAGGTAAAGTTTAGTTATATGTTAGTGCACATAATATTTTAGAAGGTGCACACTTGTAAACTTATTTTTACTCTCCCAATGTCTGAGTACATATAGAGTCACAGTTAAAAATATGCTCGAATATGAGCAAAGAATAGGGGTTATCCCTTTTTTTTTTTTAAAGGTAAGAAATTAAAGTAACCTCGGAATTAGAAGACAAAGAAGTGTAGGTCGATTCAAACACCAACCTAGAAGATAGTAGGATATGAGAAAATAACATGTAAGAACATAAGAATACTAAGTAGTAAATTTCTGGACCCTCGAATAACAGATGGACACACTTTTCTTTCCCCCAAAAATAGAGAATGTTAGAACAAACCTTTAGAGATTAGAGATGGAAGCAAAGAGGATGCTGCTCATGCATACAGGTATATACATTTATTTATACCTTTATTATATAGGGAAAATGTGAGAGGAAGGGAGATAAAGGAGTAGGGCAATCAAGTACGCACCGTACGATGAACCGCCGGCATTCATACCTCTCGGTAGCACCCCGAAGCAGGGGGGAGGAGCAAGAAAAAGAAGGATGAGAGGAACCTTCGGGCGCAGCGTGAAGGGGGGGGGGGGGGGTCCGTACTCAGTATTCTGGCAATATTTCTACACCACGACCACCCACGGTCTAGACTGTACACCTAGGGCTCCCTGGCAGCACCCTGGCCTGCACCCACCCGCAGGCTGCGGGAGCTCCAAGCCGCGGCTCGCACCAGCTGCGGGGCGATCAAAGGAAACCAAAGAGAAGGGTTTGGCACACCTGCGCGAACCCTCCATGTGACATCCGTCCGCCGCTTGCGGGAGCTGCCAGAGCTGGCCGAGGCTCGAAGGTACAATCCTTGTACCCGTAGCACGTGACGCGAACGACGGGAAGCGAAGAGGGTTGGGGCCGGTAGAGATTGAAGCGGAGAGAGGTATAGATCTAAAAATGAGAAACGAAAAAAGGGGGGGGGGGAAGCAGAGATCGACACATCGTGCGCGGAGAAGTGAGGAAAGGGAAATGGAGAAGAGAGGACGCGGAGAGATGGACACGTGGCAGAGAAGAACTAAGAAATTAATATATGTATAGATTACACTACACATATGAAAAGGTATACTATCTAGTATACTATACTATAATGTTACGAGAGAAAAAGATCCTTGAAGAAAAAATTAAAAAGAAAAAAAAAAATGGGGGCACATTGCTGTTGGGCTCCTAAAGAGGCAATAGAGAGTAATATAAACAAGTAGAGAGTATAAAAGCAACACCCCAAAAATGATGGAAAAGCACTAGTATTCTTCTTTTATTTTCAACAAAAAGGCCCACTTGTGACAATATATATGATGGGTGCCAAGGAAGGATTAAGTCAAAGTGATGTAGTAATTTGCATTTGAGCACATCTTTGAATAGGAAAAGAGAATTAGCAGTAATAGAAGGAGAGAGTTATCCATGAGCATGACTAGGTCAATTGAAGTTGTTTAGTCAGCACAACACAATAACAGGATAATTCAAAGCTTAAATTAGTAGGCTCAGAAGAGAGAAAAGTACAGATTGAATAACAAATGAATATAGGACAGCAACTTTATGTCTAAACTAGTTCAATATCCCGCGCTTCGCTGCGGGAATTACAATGTAATTAAGTATTAAACAGTAAACTAATTAAGTATTAGACATTCAACATCATATATTACATAAAACACAGAAATATTATATTATAAAAGTAAACTACAGGTATTAAACATAATGCATTACATAGAGAACAGAAATTTAGACATAATGTATTATATAGAGAAGCAACTATTCAATAAGTAGGTAACTATACGAAGGACAACTGGTAGTTCTTTATTTGTTCTGCTCATTAGATGGATTTGCTTCATTAAACCTACAATAATAATAAATAAATAAATTATACTTATATTCTATAATAGACAAATAAATAAATTATACTCATATTCTATAATAGATTAGATATCTTACGTAAGTCGAAGTTTCTTAGAATGCTGTATGTCAGATAAGTTATGAGCGCATAGCTTAGATATATTTTTTCTAAATTAGTATATTACATTTTCCTAGATGTTGAACATTTTTTTTGATGTGATGTGATATTATTTTTTTAAAATTTTGGACAACTTTCTAAAAATTCTAGAAAATTTGCTATCATGATTGCTTGATATAATATTTCTACTATTATAGCTACTTATATGACTTAGTAATTTGATGTGATATGTGATGTGATTTTGGCTTTGGCTTTTCCCTAGATTTTGAACAATTTTTTGAAAAATTCTTAGTGATTTGATGCGATATTTAGTAATTTTTCACTATTTAGAACAACTTTTGGAAAATCCTTAGTGATTTGATGTGATATTTAAGTAATTTTTCACTATTCTCCAGAGATTGTGTCAGATTTACCCAGATTCCTTTCGTAGATGTTGAACACTTTTTTTGATGTGATATTATTTTTTAGAGATTTTGGACAACTTCCCAAAAATTCTAGAAAATTTGCTATCATTATTGCTTGATATAATATTTCTACTATTATAGCTACTTATATAACTTAGTGATTTGATGTGATATGTGATGTGATATTGGTTTTCTATCTCTAAAATCATTCTAGAGTATATAAGATTACTATAAATATATATAATAGATTTTGTACGATTATGGCATATATTTTGAGATATCGTTAATTTTTCAAATTATATATATATATAAGATTTTATAAGATTAAATGAATATATTAAAATGGCATATATTTTGAGATATCGTTAATTTTTCAAATTGTATATATATATTATATATAAGATTTTATAAGATTAAATGAACATATTAAAATTTAGAAATAAAAATATTATATATAAGATTTAATAAGATTCATAGTTAGGTATCTAGTTTGATTTGATTTGATTGATGTGATATTTTTTAAAATGATGATTCTCAAATATTTTGAACATATTATTGGATTATGACAAATTTGTTATCATAACTACTTTTTTTTTTTTCCTGTTCTTAAAAATTCTATAACTAATGGTTCTCTCAGTATAGTATGTTACTCTCTTTTTCTATCTCTAAAATTCAAATTGTATATATATTATATATTATATATATAAGATTTTGCGAGATTAAATTAATATATGAAAATTTCAGTTAAGATTTAGAAATAAAAATATTACATATAAAATTTTGTAAAATTAATAGTTAAATACTTGATTTGATTTGATTGACGTGATATTTTCAAAAATGATGAATTCTCAAAGATGTTGAAAAGATTGTGTTTGTTAAGATTTAGGAATGAAAATATTATTATATATCAATTAAGATTTTAAGAATAAAAATATTATATATAAGATAAAAAATATTGAAAAAAAGTTGTTAGTTAAGATTTAGAAGTAAAAATATTATATATATATATCGGTTAAGAATTAAAAAGAAAATTATTATTATATTAAATATTATTATATATCAGTTAAGATTTTAGGAATAAAAATATTATATATAAGATAAAGATGTTGAGAAGATTTTGTTAGTTAAGATTTAGGAAGAAAAATATTATTATATATCGGTTAAGATTTAGAAATTAAATTATTATTATATTATTAGATATAAGATTTTATAAGATTAATAATTAAATATCTAATTTGATTTTATTAGATTGATGTGCTATTTCTGAAATATTTCGGGACTCAACAATTTCGGAACATCACATCAATCAAATCAAATCAGGTATGAAAATATTACTTTTACAACATCTGCTATATAATATCTTTATTTCTAAATTATATTTATGGAAATCTTGGAAATAGGAAAAGAGAGTAGCTATGATAGCAAATCTTTACAAAATCTAGAAAATCTTAGAGTAAGAAAAAGAGAGTATTTATGATAGCAAATTTTTAAATCTGCATTTATTAAAATTTTGAAAATAGGAAAAAGAGAGTAGCTATGATAGTAAATTTTGACAAAATCTAAAAAATCTTAGGTAAGAAAAAAATAGTATTTATGATAGTAAATCTACGATAATCTGACAGAATCTCTAGAGATTCATCATTTTCGAAAATATCACATCAATCAAATCAAATCAGCTAATACTACTCTTACAAAATCTGGATTCATCATTTTCGGGAATATCACATCAATCAAATCAAATCAGCTAGTACTACTCTTACAAAATCTTTTATATAATATATTTATTCCTAAATCTAAAGTGATATATAAGAATATTTTTATTTCTAAATCTTAAAGGACAAAATCTTTACAATAATTTTTGAGTATTCATGATATTTAACTATAAATCAGATAAATCTAGGAAACAGAAAAAGAGAGTAACTATGATAGGAAGCCTATTGTAATCTGTCAAAATCTAGCAATCTTAGGGACAGAAAAAGATAGCGGTTTTGATAAAAAATCTTCAGAAATCTGACAAAACTGACGGATCTGTGCAAAATATTTTCGGACTCAACTTTTTTGGAAGATCCCATAAATCATATCAAATCAAATATTTAAATATTACTCTTACAAAACCTGATATTATAATATATTATTTCTAAATCTGTATTTATAAAAATCTTAGAAAATCTAAAAAATTTAGGATTAAGAAAAAGAGAATATTTATGATATCAAATCTATCATATGTGACCAAAATATTATTCTGAAATTGCATTATGAAATCTTGAAATAAGAAAAGAGAAGAGCTATGATAAACAAATCTTAACAAAATTCTAATCTTCCTACTAAATTTAAAATTATAAGTGCAGATAATAAAATTAAAAAAATCAAATAACTCTTTCTATTATCACATCAAAATAATATCAGTATAATGAAAATTTTTATTGTTAATCTCAACTAATTTTTTTCATATATTAATTTTAAATTTAATTTTAAAATAATGGTTATTTTTAACTTAAAATTTGAGAAAAATGTAATTTAGTGTATAAACATCTTTAAAT
>CM054936.1:6697883-6730383 GCA_029168755.2 Tillandsia fasciculata
GCTCTTTTCTGAAACAAGCACCGCGAGCATGGTACGAAAGGTTGACAAAGCACCTTTTGGAAAAGGGCTACACTCGAGGGGGAGCTGACAGGACTCTCTTTGTGAAGCATTATCAAAACAATTTCATAGTTGCTCAAATCTATGTCGATGACATTGTATTTTTTGGCAACAAGAGATAATGATGCTTCTAAATTCGCGGAGACCATGGAAAGCGAATTTGAGATGTCCATGATGGGCGAATTGACTTATTTTCTTGGATTACAAGTTAAACAAAACGATGAAGGATTCACTTGTGTCAATCCAAGTATGCAATGGAGTTGGTCAAAAGTTTGATTTGATTTAGAAATTCTAAGGATTTTCCGACTCCAATGGGAACTAGCCATAAGGGACTTGGAAGTGAATCACAGTGAGAATGTAGACGAGAAACTGTATCGCAGTATGATTGGAAGTCTACTATATCTCACGGCTAGTCGCCCGGATATATCCTTCAGTGTTGGGATTTGCGCGAGATATCAATCAGCACCGAAGGAGGTTCACCTGAAAGCGGTGAAACGGATCATCCGGTATATCAAAGGTACAATCAATTTCGGAATTTGGTATCCTATGGGAACAAGTTTGGATATTGTTGGATACTCAGATGCCGATTGGGCAGGATCAGTGGATGATCGGAAAAGCACGAGTGGTGCATGCTTCTATCTTGGCCATTGCCTTGTTGCATGGCACAGTAAAAAGCAGAACTGCATAGCACTCTCGACTGCCGAAGCGGAGTATATTTCTGCAGGAAGTTGTTCAACCCAATTGATTTGGATGAAAAGCGTGTTGAGCGACTTCCGGATTTCAGCATCTTCGGTAACCATTTTATGTGACAACACTAGTGCTATTAACATTTCAAAAACCCTGTGTTGCACTCTAGAACAAAACATATTGAACTTAGATATCATTTTCTTAGAGAGCTAGTTGAATCAAATATTCTTCAACTGTCATATATTTCAACTGAGGATCAATTAGCTGATATCTTAACAAAACCTTTGGATCAAAAACGTTTTATTCACTTGCGTAAAGCAATTGGCATGCTTTCCTTGAAATAACCTCTTTTGAAACCTTTGCTTAGGTTAGGTTTTGTTTTTGTTTGTGTTTTTGTTCTTTATCTATGTTTGTACATAGGACATTAATTGAGCATAAATCATAATTGACTTTAATTGCATCCTTTTCATGCATTTAGAAATTTATTATGCTTTTGATATCATAATATTTCAATGTTGCAATGATCATTTATGTTAATTAAGTCATCTTTTAAGTGATCAAAGTCAATTTCTCTCTCAATGATCTCTTGGTATAGTCATTATCTTATTTGATTGCTTAGTCGAGTATGAATGCGAGATCAATTTTGGTTGAATACCTTATATATTAAATAATTGATAGCCAATTGAGGGGGAGTCAAGAAAAGTAATATGCTCAAAAGATGTGGAAAGAGTTACATCCCAATGAGGAGTGTGAAAACTACCACCACATGGAGGAAAAGCCGAGTACTGTGTGCAGCTACCACATGAATACCAAGCAAATTTCGTCAATTTTGAATTAAATAAAATGCATATTGAAATACTTGACTCTGTCAAATTTCAGGTTGGTATAAGGTGGAATTTAATAAAAGATGCTCAAAGAGCCACTCTCTTCAACAGATTGTCTAGATATATTATCTAACTTATCTGGGATTTCAAACATCTATTGATCTTAGTATTTCATTTTCTTTACAAAATTGATGATTTGATAAAGGCATTACGCATAAGATCATGTTAGATGTAATTGAAGTTGTTCAACTTTAAGAGTTTTAATTTCCATAAATTTTCGTTTCATTTTTGAGTATTTTTGATAGATTTGGTATAATCTATTTCTTGTTGAATGAAACGATGCTTTTTGTTTAAAGTTGATATGCTAAAGTGCTTACATACTTTTTCTGGTTTTTATGAAATTTTTCTAAATTTTTCTGAAGAAAAAGTTGAAGCCGATCCGGATCGGACTAAGTTGATCCGGATCCCGAACGCAGGCTTATTCCTGCGGGTGGCCGATCCGGATCAAAATCTCGATCTGATCCGGATCACGGCTAGGGTTTTAATAAGAACAAGAGGGTTTTTGATTTCTTTTACCCAATCTTTTGTTCTTAAGCCTCTAGAGTTTCTCTCTCTAGATTTCTTGCTTCTTGGAGCCTTCAAACTCAAAGTTCTTCGATTCAAGTAAGTTTTATTGATCAAAATCTCGGTTTTTCACAGTTTTCCTTGTTTGCTCAAACGTGAGTTGAAATCTTGGAACTTTTTCGTTTGTGAATGGTTTTTGATCAAATTTCTTTTGAAATAAGAACTCTGGGTAGATTAGTTTTGATTATATGCTAGGTTTTCTCAAGATTAACGAATTTTTGGGCTTCGATTTCTGAAAATTCTGTTTTAGGGCATATAAGAGGAATTTTTGAAAATCATGGAATTGATCTATTTTTAAAATTCTTTTTGCAAAACTAATTTGATTCTTGGCTTCTCTACATGATTATGATTGTTTGGGTACAATTTCTCAAAATTTTTTTTGAAAACTGAAAATTTTCATGTTCTTGAGTTGTTCTTCACAGGATTTCAATCTTCTTAAAGCACGCACAGCAATGGATTTCTCATGGATCATCTTGCTGTTGGTCACAATGGTGCATACTCGAGCAACCAACAAACTGAAAAGAGCCAAGAAACTTCAACGAAAAGGTGAATTTCATCTAATTAGTGACTCGGAAACTGAATCAAATAATGATGAAGTAGACTGGGACAAGTTAACCGATGATGATGAATCAGTGTCGGTTAAACCTGAACAAAAGGCATCCACTGAGTCAAAAGGAAAGGCACCCATTGACACAGGAAAAGCGCCTATGAAGTCTCCGACCATCTCCGTAAAACGAAAACGACTTGCTCGTCGCTTTGGACAAGCACGACATGCTAATGCCAGCAAGCCAATGGTTCCTGACTCCCCGCCTCGTGTGGAAGGAGTGTTCGTCAGCATGGATCGACTTCGAGCTTTTGAACATCGCAAATGCATCGGTGAACGACATGTCAACATTGAAGCTCTCCGAAATCACTCACCAGAGTTTGGAACTTTAATTGAGCAAGCTAATCTCATCCAAGTCTGTCGATTCCCTGAATTACTTGGGTATTGTTTGTATCGTGTAAGAACTTTTTACACGAATGCAAGACATCTTCAAGAAGATGAACCTGGCTCAATGCATTTCTATACAAACATCCAAGGGATGAAGCTTAAGATCACTCCACAGTTAATCGGCGAAGTCCTTGGAATGGAATCCAACACATCGGGGATCAACTATTTGACAGGAAGACGTTTGACGAATGACTTGTGGCAAACCGTGATAAGAAAAATTTGTTTGGAAGGAATTGAATCAGTTGATGGTAAAAGTGTAAAATCCAAACATCTTCGACTGGAGTACCGATTTCTTAATTTCATCACGTGTTACAACATTCTACCTAACATGCAGACCAAGGTAGTGAGATGGGAGAGATTGCTATTCTTATATCTCATAGGTCATCCCTCTGAGGCTGTAGGGTTGAATATGAACATCCCCTACATAATTTGGAATAGAATGACAAGATATGTTGTGCATCCTCATCCTTCTGAGCGACTTCCATTTCCTTTAATCATCATGAGGATCTTGCAAAAATTTGAAATTGATATAAGCTCGACATCATATCAACACTGTTGGGGGATGATAGATGAGTCAACGATTGTGAAGTCACTTCACAAATTACCACATATTACTCCGACACCCTCCACTGGAAAGAAACCTTGTGTCGACACCTCTGCCTCACCGTCTCAACAAGCACCCGGCGTGGATGATGAAGCATCGATAACTTCAATTTTTAAGCAACAACAGCGGCTATCCTTTCAACAAGAGCAGATAAGCAAAGAACAAAAGCGAATGTCTGAGGAACTCGAGATCATCACTGCATCACACATTACATTGACAAAGAGGGTAAACTCGATGAAGAAATTGATCAAGAAAATGTTTGCTAAGATGGAATGTAGTGCGTCTGAGGAATCAGACTCCGATGACTAATTTGTGCACTAAACATTTCTTCGTGTGCAGGATTTCACTTTTTAGGATTTAGTTTTGTTCTCACTTTGCTTTAGTTTTAGTTCTCAGGTTTTTCTAGATTTTGAACTTTTTAACTCTCCTTAAATTTTTGTAATTTTGACTTAGTTTGTGACAAAAAGGGGGAGAGAGTTTAGAGAGTTTAGTGAGATGAAAGATGAAACTTTGAACAAAGAGAACTTCAAACTTTGACTTTGGTGAAAGGTAAGTATCACAACTTCTGGTTTTATCTTGTGATTTGTTGCATGTCCCTACTAACTATTCGACTAACTATTTGGACATGTATTATTACTAACATGTTGTTGATTACTAACAATGCAAAGTTATGACATTTGGAATCTTATTGCTTAGAAGATATGTCGATGTTTGATTCTGATCTTATTACATATCTGAATTACTAAATGTCATGATGAGTATAAACTTTATCTCTGCTAGGTTTTGAATGCTAAATATTCTTGAGGTATCTAACGATCTCTTTTTGTCAAGAATGATTTCTTTTTGCAGAGAGTACAGATGTCTAAGTCTAGAGTCTGTTTTAGGAGTTTATCTCATGTATTTAAATTTTTGGATCTCCATTGTAAATTTTTGTTGTATGGTGATAGCAACAAAAATATCCTTTTTGAATTTTCTTTAGTGGATTTGTGTTTTGTCAAGAAACCGCCAAAGGGGGAGATTGTTACGGAATTTGAGTTGGCGTATTTCGTGAAAGTGTTAAGTCTTGAAGATTGAAGATGAAAAAGTTTGGATCATATACCTCAATCTCAAGAAAGAAGAATTCAAAAGGATCAGGTATGTTTAACTAAAGATTTTGGTGATCCGAATACTTCTTATAGTGTAGAAACACTTGGAAGAATTTTTTTTATTGCATAAAAATTAAAAACTGGACATGAGACATGTTCAGGATCCGGATCAGACCTTGCAATCCGGATCCCGAAGGGTGATTGTTCATTGGCAATTTCAATCCGGATCCGAGGCCATTCCGATCCGGATCCCGAACATGGGATTTTGCTGAATTGCATGAACGATCCGGATCGGACCTTGCAATCCGGATCCCGAACCCTTGGTTTTCTGGAAACTGTCTATCACGTTACGACGATCCGGATCACAGTAATCCCGATCCGGATCGCCGTCCTGAAAAATTTCAGAAACGGTTGGTTTTTGATCCTTATCTTCTTCCAATGGTCTCTAACCTATAAATAGACCCTTTATTCATTTTCTAGGGTATGGAAAAATAATAGAATAAATACGACCGAAAAAGAAAAATCCACATATAGAGAAGAAAGGAAATCAATAGATTTAATTCTATGTTTCTTCATCTATATTGATTAATTTGATTCTAGGTTTTCCAAACTCAGATTTTGAGTAGAATCAAATTAATGAATACTTAGATGGTATTTCCGATCTATTTCTAATCTAAGTATTCGGCGGATCATCACCACCCAAAAACAACGATTTACCCTAAATCGGCGCGTGGACTCGCGTGGCCTTGTGGATTCAAGGTGCAACCGCTCTCGTGGATTCGGAGCGAGGTACGTTCGTGGATTCGAAGCGTGCTACTGGGTGAAGACCGTGGATTCGGTCGGACGTCGTGGACTCGACGTTGGACGCTGTGGATTCAGCGTTGGGCGCAGATCGTGGATTCGAGAAGCGTCGTGGAGCGAGCGGAGAAGATCTACTAGGAGCGTATGGTAAAAGGTTGAGTCGTCTGTGAGTACGTTATATCACCTTGTACGTGTTTTAATTCTAGTGGATTTCGCCGTGTGATCGGTCCCGTGGTTTTTTTACTCCGGTTTGGAGTTTTTCCACGTAAAAATCTTGCGTGTTATTTTTTTTATTTCCACATTGGGTTTTATTGTGCAATAATTTTTTGAGTGTTTATTGTTTACACCTATTCACCCCCCTCTAGGTGTTTTTTCCCCTATTTAGATCCATTATATTTATAATCCAACAACCAATGGTCCGATCCGCAGTGGTGAAACCAAATAATGAGGACCTACAATAGAGAGTAGAAAGGAAAGTCAACATTCTTGAGGTCTCGATGAAAAGGGATAGACGGCCACCCAAGGAAAGGGAGGAAGTACAAGACAAAGAATTATCAGCCGAGAAATTTGATGAGAAAAAGTCTAGAATCAAAGAAAAATCAGTCGAAGTTGAGTTAGCGGGGGTCAATATGGTTACGCCCTGCTGATGTCATTCAAGACAGAAACGATCGAAGGAGAAGAGGCTGCGGGGGCAGCCTCTAGACGAAGAGGAGTAGTCTCTAGACTAAGAGGAGTTGCCCGTGGCGCAGCTCCAGTTGGAATCGAAGAAGACGGGCGATGTGGTAGTATTCAACAAACCATCAGCCCTACATATGAGGGTCGTGAGGCCTTTGTACTTAAGGAACTTGATTGAATGATGGTCTGTGGGCCGAGTGATGGTTGATAGCGGGGCAATGGTCAATGTTATGCACACCTCATTCTCCAAAAAACTGAGCAAAAACAAGGACAAGTTAAAGCCAACGGACACAAGAATGAAGCGGTCAGCAAGCGAGGAGGGTCTTGATGACCGAGCTAACGACTGGATCGAAAACCCCAAAGACTGCCATTTCTGTAGTGGACGCGAACAGTCACTATAATCTTTTGCCGGGGCGTGACTGGATTCACACAAATGAATGCATGCCCTCGACCCTCCACAAAAAACTATTCTAATGGGTTAGGGACTGTGTGGAAGAGATCGCGACCGAAGGAAGGCCACAACTCATTAATATTAACATAGAGAGTGTCAGCCACGTTAACTAGGCCGAAGCATACCCGAACCAGATAGAATTTGTTCGGATAACTGAAGATGGAGTGCAAGTAAAGCTCCATAAAGGAACAAGCTATCCGGTGGTAAGCGAGAAGCAGCTATCGTGGATAAAATGAAATATCCAAAATTAGGAGTCGAGATCCTGAAGGAACCTTAGAATAAGAAATCGGCCAAAGAGGCTGGTGAAGGTGGAGCTTCGGCCGTCACTGAAGTCGCTGAAGAAGAACAAAGAGGTGAAGACTCGGCCCGCAAGACCGAAGAGGAAATAGTAGAATATCTAAAAGACTCTCTGATCAAGAGCTACAGGAAGAAGCTAGAGGTGTAAGACCCTCTAGTGGAAGTAAACTTAGGGACGGACGAGAAAAAGTGGTCGACCTTCATCAGCTCTAAACTTTCGGCAAAATAATAAGAGAAGTTAGTCAATATTCTAAAACAGCACAAAGACTGCTTCGCTTGGAGTTACAACAAAATGCCATGTTTCAGCCGGGATATTGTAGAATATAGGGTCACTATAAGAAAAGGATTTAGGCATTTTAAACAGCCTGCTCGTATGTTTAAACTGAGTATTGTACTTCAAATGAAAACTGAAATAAAAAATCTTTTAACGGCCGAATTTATTAGATCGACTCGGTATGTTGATTGGCTTTCAAATGTGGTTCATGTGAGCAAAAAGAATGGAAAACTTAGGATATGCTTTGATTTCAGAAACCTAAATACGGTTACTCTAAAGGATGAATATCCTATGCTTATAGCTAATATGTTAGTAGACGCCGCAGTCGATCATTAAATTTTATCTTTCATGTATGGGCACACTGGCTATAATCAAATCATGATAGCCGAAGGCGATGTGTCAAAAACGACTTTTAGTTGTCTAGATTCGATTAGAATCTTTGAATGGGCAAGCTGTCCAGATTCGATTAGAAATTTTATCTTTCATGTATGGGCACGCGGGCTATAATCAAATCATGATAGTCGAAGGCAATGTGTCAAAACCGACTTTTAGTTGTCTAGATTCGATTAGAATCTTTGAATGGGTAGTGATGCCTTTCAGCTTAAGGAATGTCGACACCATTTACTAAAGGAAAATAAATTTATTTTCATAATTTGATAGATAAAATGACAAAAAATTTATATTAACGAATATAGTGGTAAAATCCAAGTCTAAAATCGATTATTGAGCTAATTTACAGCTAACTTTCGTGTAAATGAGAAAGTATAGCTTGAAGGTGAACCCGCTAAAATGTGCATACGGAGTCTCGACTGGAAGCTTTCTAAAATTTTTGGTACACCAGAAAGGAATTGAGATAAACCAAAATAAGGAAAAAGGCTATAGAGATGCCCATGCAAAAGACCAAAAAGGAACTACGGTGTCTTTTGGAAAAAATTAATTACTTGAGATGGTTTCTTTCCAATCTGGCCTATAGAATAGGGGTGTTTAGCATGCTACTTCGGTTTAGAAACCAAGATGAATTCGTCTGGTCGACAAAATATCAGGAAGCTTTAGAATAATATCAAAAAATATTTGACAAAGCCTCCTGTGCTGATTCCACCTCGATACGATTTGCCGATGAAACTATATGTCTCGGCTGCTGAGGAGAATTTGAGATGTTTGCTCACTCAAGAGAATGAGCAAAAACGAAAAGCATACTATTTATTATTTAGGGTTAATTACATACATGTCCCTCCAAATATGTCAAATTGTAAATATATCCCTGTAAAATTCAACTTTTCATATTTATCCCTTCAAAAATTCAAAGTTCTTCAAATATGCCCCTCTGGTTAATCCCCGTTTGGAATCTGTTTATTTTTTAACAGATTTGATGTGAAATTATTTTTTTGCCCTTTTACAAATATATCCCTCCAAAAGTAATACCATTATACTTGTTACAAATATATCCCTCCAAAAGTATAATATGGAAAGGATAAATATGTAAATTCATTTTTTAATCCAACCAAGGTTAAGCATTTAACCTAGGGTTAAATCAACTTTTCTAACAGAGATGGACGGTAGGGGCATATTTGAATAACGGTGGATTTTTGAAGAGATAAATATGAAAAGTTGAATTTTGGAGGGATATATTTGCAATTCGACATATTTGTAGGGACATATATGCAATTAACCCTATTATTTAAGTAGACGGCTAAGTGACGCCAAAAAGTATTATTCGGCAATGAAAAAACTACGTTTGGAACTGTACTTGGATTGCTCTAAGCCAAGTACTACAAATTGCCAGTAGAAGTATCGGTCGTTTGTAAGACCTATCTGATAAAATACATGCTTTCAAAGCTGGTGTTAAGAAGCAAAATAGGATAATGGATGCTCGCATTGTCCGAATTCTCTCTTAATTATGTTCCCACAAGAGCTATGAAAGTTTAGGCAATAGCTGACAAATTTCGCGGGTCTTCAATAATGGACGTTGTATTTTGACAAGTCTAAGACGGCTGAATCTGCTGGAGTAGGAATAATGATAAGATCACAGGAAGGAAAGAATTATCGGTTCACGTTTGAATTAGATTTTGGTTGCTCAAACGATCAAACCGAATATGAGGCTTTGATAATTGGCCTTGAGATTTTGGAAGAATTAGGGGTGCAGAATATTAAAGCTATCGACGATTCACAAGTGGTCGTTAAACAAGTGATGGGAGAAAAGCGATGTGGGAACCCTAATCTTCAAAATTATTTGGTTAAAACGGTAGATATTCTTTCGGTTTATGTAAGAGAACCGATGAATGCTTCTATCGTGTCAGTGAATGATTGGAGACAATCATTAATTGTTAATTACTTCATTAAATGGGTTGAAGTCAGACCAACAAGACAAGCAATTTAAAAGGATATTATAAAATTTATAGAAGACTCTAATCAATATTGGTTTGGAATTTCATAAATCATAACAACTGATCAGAGGACAATGTTCATTAGGGAGTCTTTTGAAAACTTTTTAGAAACAAGACGAATAGAGTTGCTGAATTTAGCTAAGAGTAGAAAGGCAAAAGGAGTTATGTTCTGAAAATTATAAGTCTTTAATGCATGATGAATTAAATGAGATATGTGAAACTCAGTTGAGTATGCTTGATCATTTGCAAACTTACCAAAATTGAGTACAAAATGCATATAATAATAACAGAGTTAAGTGAAAGTCCTTCAATGTTGGGAACGTAGTGTTTAAATTAGTGCCACCAATTGGCAAGAAAAGTCAGTTGTATGGTAAATAGTCTCCGAAATGAAAAAGGACAATTCCAACTATGGAAGGAAAGTAAGGGAAAACGCTTACTACATAAAAATATTAGATGGATCAAAAAATAACAAACCGATCAATAAAAAGTATTTAAAAAGTTATTACGCATCGGTATGGAAAGACATAAAGGAACGAAAAGAAGAAAATTCTATTTCATATGAAAAAGAGAAATTATATGTTGAGCCAATGACATAGTTACGAAAGAAATCAAAAGAAAATTACAAAGGATAAAGCCAAAAACTAAGATAATAAATTCTTGAGTTGCAACCATTCGGTTTTAAGCAGGGCTTGGTCTTGATTCACCACCTTCCTCCTATCTCATTTCATAGAGGAGTGAACTTAAATAAGTCTAAGAGTTCATTGCAAAGTTTCTCTCCTTCATTGACTTCCACCTTATGTTGGGTGTGGATCACGTCACGTTCCACATCGTTACAAGCCAAAACTAGTTTTGTCTCGACAAGTTCTTATTTGAGGCGATTGATTTTTTGCTAGAGATCAACGCTTTGCTCGTCCAAAACGGCTAGTTGTCGACGGCGATCTATAATCGGACGCATCTGAACCGTTGCTCGGATGAAGATAAAGAGAGCCGATCCAAAGGTGCAGTAGGTCTTCAAGAAGAGCCTCCATATGTTTAAGTTTTTTCGAGACTTGAGGAAGAATGGGTAGTCCTTCGATATACAGTTGAAGGCATTCTTAAATTTTTTTCCTAAATTTTGGCCGACATCTCCAGAGGAGGAGATACATCGTCATCAGAGGTCGGACTCAAGAAAAGAAGCTCTAATAAAGGAGAGGTTTGTTCCAATAAAGGATGGAGTGGACTGATGAGCCGAACCAGCAGAAAGAGATGATGCCTCGGCTGAAGAGATAAGTTCTACTGGTTCGGCTGCAGGTGTAGTGCCCCAACTCTTCTCCTTCTCGGCTTCTTTTTCTTTTCTTTTCTTTTCGCCTCCTCTTCTTTTCCCCTTTTCCTCATCTCCTCTTCCTCTCTTTTTCTTAATGTTTTTTCTTCTATTCCTTTCATTTTATCTTCTTCTCTTTGTTTTTTTGCTTCTTCTTTTTGTCGTTTTCCTTCCTCTTCCTTTTCTTTTCTTTTCTTCTTTTTCTCCTCTTTCTATTCTTCGTTTCTCTATTTTTTTTTCTTTTTGACGACCATTATTATTATTATTATTATTATTATTTTCTTTCTTCTCTTTTCAAGTCTCACGCCGGGCACGCAACTTTTCGTAAAAATTTTTCTTTAGATCTTAATTTAGCCACAATAACTTCTTCGGGGGTCTAACTTGTGGCCATGATTTTTTTCTTAATTATATGATGTTCGGCTATAGTCTTTCTGCCAAACCACCATTTCTTACAAGTATCGGCCAAGGGTCTTCCTCGCCTGGAGCAGGAGTAGGGACAACCGCCGATAAAGAAGGTTGACGGCTTTCCTTGGTCGGAGTAGGCATCGAAGCCTTTTCGGTTGAGATTGGAACATGCCGATGGCCTTTCTCGGCGAGGGGTTGTGCCTAAACGTTAACGATTTGGTCTTGGCTACTCTTAGCAAATCCATGCGATTTTTTTTTTTTTCCAAGGGAGGTTCCGCCTCTACTTTTCTTCATATGGAGCCACAGGCTAGTGCTTTATGTACCTTGGTAGGCCGAGGGGCGGGAATAGGTTCTTCAGTCGGGCGCTTGGCCATAGGAGGAGAACTCCGAGTAGGTTGCTCGATGACTCAAACTGGCTAAAAAATAAAATTGTAAGACATTGGAAAACGCTTCAAGAAGAAAGAAGAGGTAAGGAGCATATCGAGAGAGTTTGGAGAGGGTGAATTTCTTCACCCGAGGCATCACCCAAGGCCTCTTCTTTGGCCATAGCTTTGTCACATTTAGATGGGTCGGCTAAAACAGAAAAAATAGTAGGCCACTGAATCAAAGAAGAGAAATGGCAGAAGCTCGGAAGTTATACTTGCATCATTAGATAGAGAATCCTAGTCAAAGTCGAACCGACGAAGGCGATTGGAGAGATGGAAGCCGAGCAGGATGTTGCTTAGAACCTCGCATGATTGTTGAAAAGATCATCATGAATTCCGTGGCTTGCCGACGTAAAAGCTACGGGAATAAAATTGCATCTCAAGTAGTGACCCATGATTGTGATCCGATCTATTTCAACTACCCCTTTAATGGTATAGTGAGAGTGATAAGTATTGTCGGTAAAAAATGAAGGGAGAGCCGGGAGCATTTGGACCAAACCAATTTGACGAGCTACAAAGTGTGGATAATAAACCTCGGTACTTGTAGCCAACTTGGATCGGCTTTTAAGGTCGATGTCGAGCTCCCTCGCAGCCAAAAAAGAGAACCACACCGCCGAGTACTCAGCTAGCTCAGCCAACTCAGCCTGATTTTTGATATATATTCAAAATGCTCTTTCGGGACCGGTTGATCGAATACCGAAAGGTGCCTAGTAGCCAGGAGCTCGAGTCTTCTCGGTTTAGAAAACTTTGAAGTAGGTGGCAAAATTTAAAGATTGCCTCGAAATAAACGATTCGGGACAACCGAGGGCCAACCCATATGTACTTGGCTTAAGAAACTGAGTCGGCGAAGCGAAGAACGACAGAGTGTAGGAAAATAAAATTACAAATATAATTGGAAGGAACTAAAAAATGCCACAATCAGAGTCAATGATGACTTTGTCCTCTCGATTGGTCGTCGGCCTAATGGACTTGTATATCCCTCGATACAAAAAGGCTAAGAAATACGGCCCGAGAGCTATTTTCTCATTGTTGGCTAAGGCAACGACGAACGGTACAAATCACAGTTGATCTTCTCGGACCGGGTACAGAAAAGGTTGTAGCAGAGCCAATATAGAAGAAAAGCCATATGTTCTTTCTTACCTACAAGACGTGGCCCTCGGCCCGCGAACAGCTTCAAAAATTTAGGGTAAGTGAAGTTCGATTTCGGGTCTAACTCTGAGTCGAACTCCATCATTCTGTCGGAAGTGAAAACCGAGGAGATGATGTCGCCGTAAGGCCTAAGGCCAATAATGGTAACGACATCAAATAGAGTTGGGGTAAAGGAAAGCGGCAACCAAAAACTCAAAGCTAAAACAAGTAGAAGGCTATCGGCTTGATAGGAATTCTTGGAAAATTAAATGGCATAGAATATCCCAATCTCCTTCCATAAATCCCCGTAGGCCGCGTAGACCGGGTCGAGCCATTAGACATAGGCTTCTGGAACAGTGGGCCAGGTGCGGATGCTTCTTTCCATAGCCTTAGTGGAGGACCAAGTGCCCTAGTAGATGACATATGTTGTCAAAGGGATGCCATCGATCGAGAAAGGGAAAGACTTCTCATCCGGATCCTTAGTGAAAAAGGGCCTAGAATGAAATGGGTAGAATCCTCTTCGATTGGACAAAGAAGACAAAAGTCGGCCGTAGGGTTTGAGGGAAAAGGAGTAACACGTGCGGAGGCCATTGGAGCAAAGAAAAGAGTATAATAAGCAAGGAAAGAAAAAGGACAAGATTCAGAAAATGAAAGAGCCCGAGGCTCTTAAAAAGAGAACGAGGACAAAGCGATGGATGATGAGACGAAATGTCTTATAGGAGAAGAGGACGGAATGTCTTCCAAGGAGAAAAAAGGTTTTGCTGTCGAAAAATGATTTATGTGGACGACAGCATTTAAAGTGAAATGACTGGTTAGGGCACAGGAAGGCGTGATCCCCGACCGTAGGATAGAGAAAGTCACACGTACCAATCGCAAATCAAATATCGTCAATAATTCAAATGTCAAATCGGAATATTGCTAGGGGGGGGGGGGGGGTAGCGGGCATTGGTGGAACCAGAGAAATCGCCACGTGGTAAGGGACCGGTCAACATAGTCAACCAACTCAAATGAATTAGAAAGTAAGAAAATTCGCCATTTGGTAAGGGGTCAATTAACATGGTCAACCGACTCAAACAAATCAGAAAACGACACGTGGTACACTGGGAGCCGAGAAAGAAATGACTAAATCCGAGCAAGTTTTAGGCGGGAAACGACTGAGATCATAAAGAATAGATTTTGTGGCCAACACACTTCTAGCTAAAGTGCGCTCCGCGAAATAAAGGACATGCTGACAAACGTGGGACGTGGCCGAGCAACTCGCCACTACGCAAAGTGGCGAAAAACCGCGGGAGAGGTCCACACTAGTATAAATAGACGGATTTCCTATGTAATTTTCACACACGTAAATGACCATATCAATTTCAATTCCTTTCAATTCCAACATTTAGGAGTTTTCTAGTGCAATTTTCAAAGCTTTCTTAGATAATAGCTAAGCGTAGAGTTTTTGTTAGTACTTAGCCACTTTCAAAACTTTCGCTGAAGTAGTTCTAATCTTGCAATCAATTTCTTTTCTAAGTAAATAGAAATGATTCGACTCTTTAAGCCGAGTCTCCTTCGTTCTTAGAGAGTCGAATCAACAGTCGGACTTTGATTCGAGCACAACACATATGCCACATGATGCAATAAATACATGGTGGCTACATCCCACTCATTCCTACAATATTTTATATAGTAGAAGCACTAACAATAAAGTAAAAGCTTGGCACCTCAGCGTGTAGCATGGCCCTTGTCCAAAGGTGATGCATTTATTACAACCACTTTTGTCCATATCTCTCTTTTAAAAATTTACTAGTGTAGAACCCGTGATACGCTGTGAATATAATTTTTTTAAAATTTATTAAATATATACTATTGGATATGCTGTAGACATCAATATATTTAAACCGAAAATTCTCTATATAGTAGGTCTTGTGTCTTCATAGTTTTCGTCGATATCTTGAGCTCTACAAAGAAAGTAATTTTGTAGTAATCTAGAAATTCAAAATTGAATTTGAAAAAAAAATTCAGATGTCAATATGAATGAGAAAATGCAAAAGTAAATCTATATAGTTGTATACCGGTGTGCAAATTGCACAGTTTACGGAGCACTATTTCTGCCTTTCAGATCCAAATCTGATCTCGAAAATTAGTTTATATTATTTTCAATCGATTCGACGAGACGGTCGCACTGACAATTTCAGATTTTCGAGATCAGACTCGAATCTGAAAGGCAGAAATAGTGCTCCGTAAACTGTGCAATTTGCACACCGGTATACAACTACATAGGTTTACTTTTGCATTTTCTCATTCATATTGACATCTGAATTTTTTTCAAATTCAATTTTGAATTTCTAGATTACTACACTTTATTAATATACTTGAATAAATATTTGATTAGTCTTGATTTATTACACCATTCAATATTAATATGAGCCTGATATTTGATAATTAATCGCAAGTTGTGGGGAACAACAAATCTGTTATCAAGTTTAATACCAGCTTTCAAAACATGTGCATCAGTATCTCTCCTTCTATAAATAGGAAATACAACAGGAGTGATTACTGTTTCAGGCATGTATTCTTTAGGAAAATATTTTGAGCATCGACCTTTCACCATACATGGTGCATCTGGTTTACTTGACCCACATGGCCCATGTATATAAATTTGGTGACAATCGCATAACCAATTGGATCGTTACTTTTATGAGGTATTTCAACCGAGATAATTGAATTTATCTCCACAATTTTTACATATTTATGGTTCGTATGTAACCATATTAAAATGTGCATATGCGGAAGCCTCTCTTTTGAAATTCAACAGTATACAATTCTGGGAGGAAGTTGGAGGAAACATTGAGAGAAGGTAAGAAGGGAGAAATATTGAAAAGAAAATTATTAGTTAATGATGGTGTCATATATTTATAAGAAATTATTGGCTAAATTACAGAAAATCTTTTTGTAATATCCCGCTTTTTTACTTTACTCTCCTGTCTTTTAAAAACCTACATTTTGCCCACTCGTAATTACCGAATTGTCTTTAGGGGGCAACGGCGTTAATGGAGGAGGTAAATTGACGAAAATGCCCTTACCTTATATTGGAGAGAGAATGGGTTTTAGCTTATTTTCTGCCATTCTCAAAGGATATTTTGGGTATATCTAATAATATTTTTTAAAAAATTGACGGTTCACTGACGGAATGGTGACGGCGGGGGGGTAAATGCATATTTCAGTAATTACGAGGGAGCAAAATGTAGGCTTTTAAAATACAGGGGGGCAAAGTGAAAAAGCAGAATATTACAGGGAGGTTTTCTGTAATTTAGCCGAAATTATTTATTATTTAGTTTAGAATATAGTCAGTTGTTATATACCAGCGACTGATTTTCCAAAGAATTGATTCTTCTTGATATCGCTCATTAATGCCTCCAATTTTAACTTAAATACTCTGTTCACAATATCCGGTCTATCTTTCATTTTTTTACCAGGAATAAACTATAGATCATCTCAAATTTCAACCCATTGTGCATTACAGGTAAACGTAATAAATAAATCAGGAGGACCAGAATGTCTGTATATCGTAATAGCATCCTAATAAATTTGTATCATGTACCGTGGTCCCGCTGTGAAACTGGAGGGTAATATGATTTATTTACTAATAGCCTCATCATCCACATCTCCTTCGACAACTACATCTCTGATACCTTTATATATCTCAAATCGCAAATTAGATTGATTTATTCTAATATATTGAAGCCTTTCTTACTCAACACAGGAGAAAGCGTTAACAATATATTGTTGAAAAAGTTTACCTCCTTGTATCAATGTTCTCCCTTCCTCTAATCTATTTTGAATTCTATATGCATAAAATTCACATATTGTAATATGTTGCCTAGAATTTGTTTTCCTGCGTGATGTTTCCTTACGTTGTATACCGAGTCTAAAACCATCTTCACCATAGGGAAATAATATAAGATATTTCATTGTCATAAATAAGGGGTGCAAATCACTGATTCGCTTCAAGCCCTTAGTTTTAAGCTCTACAATAATATCACGCTACCGATCGACACTGCCTAAATCACCTTCTATCAAGTCAGCAATTTCAGCACCTGAAGAAGGATTACACTACTGTGGGCTCTCCACACGTGTACTAATTAATCTCAACCTAATAGGTAAGAAATCACTATGCATGAAACAATCTCTTGCCATTCTAAATGTTTTAACAACTTGATTTTCCACATTGAACATATTTATCAATTCTGCCACAATATCTCTGTCAATATTTTGAAGATTATCATCCCTGCTAAATACACCCATTCTATTATCGACCTCATTAGCGGTATCGTAAATATATAGCTGTGCAAATTTAGGACGACATCCATCTAATGGGAGTAAAGAAACCATCACATGATAATTTTGACCATTAATCCTAAAGACATACGGGCCGAATCTTTTGTTAATTTCTGTATCTATTTTTGCACCTAGGGAGGTCAATGCAAACATAGAATTGTACATCCTAATATTTTTCCGAAATTTTCTACCTCTACTTCCACCCTGGTAATCCAACAAAGAGCCTAAAGTAGATGGAGCATGATGTACCAACGGGAAGAAAATCTGGCCTTCTTGACAGCACAGTAAAAATTTTGGTATACGTTCATTCCGAGATTTATAAATTCTTTTATTATACCACAGTAAAGCACCGCATGATTGACACTTATAATTTGGTAATCCAAGATATAATTGGTGAGGGGAATCAGGTGGAACTTGAGAAGACTCCGATACTACTCCAAAGTTTGGAATGTCCGTGTTTGTATTTAATTCATGTGTATATTCCGAAGATTGAACTCTTCTTTATTTCTCCAATGAGTAAGAGTAATCTTGCGCTGGTTCCTATTTCTTCGGCTAATTGATGCGGCACTTATTTGAGAAGACCTTGGGTGTACTTCGAGGTTGCTAATAGTTATGTTACTATTTGATTGATGAGTATATATATTGGGAAGATTGAACGACTCCTTTGTTTCTCAAATGGGCTAGAACAATTTTGCTCTGTTTTCTATTTTCACGACAAATTGTTGATGTATCAACTCTTTTATTTCTTAAACGATTTAGAATAATTTTCCACCACTTCCTATTTTCACGGTAAATTGCGGTGGTCTCCATTTAAGCCTCCTATTCAATGAGTACCAAGAAAAATGTAAAGGAAAAAGGAATTCACTATCAAATAGAGCATAGAGTGTACTAAATTAAAGAGTGTAGACGGGAAAAAAAGAGAGTTTCAAATAAATTAAAGGTAAGAATTTACTAAAATATTGCAATGAATGACTAAAAAAATTAGTTGTAAGTAACGAACAACAAATCAAGGGGAGGGAAGAACGTAAAAAATAAAGCTTGTAGCATGTCATAATAAATAATACGTAAACGCAAAAAGGGGATGTATTAAGCTCTAGTAAGAAATTCTGAAAATATAATCACTATAATAAAATTAGACTATAGCGACACTTTTAAATGTTTCTAAAATTTAAAAAAAAATATCGCTAACAAAAATACCAACACTTATTATAAGTGTTGCTATATGTGCCGTCGCTAGGGTGTATAGTGACACATTTTTGTAATGTGTTCCAAAAATGCATCCCTATAATCTAATTTTGGATATAGATGGAATATAGATAGAACATTTATACAAAAGTGTCACAAACATGTGTCTCTATAATGGTGAAAGTTTAAATTTGAATGTGTACCTCTTTCATGCACGTGAATTCCATATGTTAATATATATGTAAAGAAAAGAAGGAAACAAAGTATAAGTTAGGTTCGCACCCTTTTTTTTTTTTTTTTTTTTTTTTTTTTTTTTTTTTTTTGTACTCTTACGCAAATAATTGAGTTAAAAAAAAAAAAAAAAAAAAAAAAAAAAAAAAAAAGGTCAAGAGAACAAAATACAAAGGCAAAGTTAAATTTAGACTTGAAAGTTTATAGATAGAAATTGGTTGACTGCAAATTCCAGGAATATATTTTTAACCGGTCTCTTACAGTAAGAATAAGATATATAAATGGTAAATTGTAAACATATATATACTTAAAAATAATATTTCCACAATTTTTTATTCGTAGATTTAAATATATAAATTTAAAATTTAGAATTATAAGTTTGGAAATCCAAAGCTGGGAATTAAATTTCCAAATATAAAGAGGGTAACTTTAAAAATTTGTTCCCTTTTTTAATATTTACAATTTATTTTTAAAATTTAGAATTTTATAATTTAAATTTAAATTTTATACTTCCATTCTCTACCTTTTTAATTTGAAATTTTAAATTCCTAGATTAGTATTATAATATAATAAGGTACTATAATATAATATTAATTTATTATATATATATATATATATATATATATATATATATATATATATATATATATATATATATATCGCGTAGAGCTAGTATACTTTTATGAGTATAAACCCCTTTATACTCATAATTTTTTCACCCTTTGATAAAAGAATGTGCGGTTAGGATAATAGTGGTCCCCCTAGAATTTACTAAGTTATTGGAAAAATAGTATAAATTTTAGGAACTACTATAATCCTAACCGCACATTTCTTCATCCAAAAGATAAAAATTTATAAGTACAAAAAAAATTTTACTCATAAGAGTATAATAGCCAACCATATATATATATATATATATATATATATATATATATATATATATATATATATATATATATTACTCATTTTGCGATCTATTTTTTATATGATTCTATTCAAATTTACAATAAAAGAAGCAAGAGGAGGAAAAGGAAACAACTAAATGTAAATACTTAAGAGGTCACACTGGGGATTATTTTTACAATTTTTATTCTTACATTTAAATATATATATATATATATATATATATATATATATATATATATATATATTCATAATCGGAAATTAAATTTGGAAATCTAAAGTGTCCACTTTAAAATTTCGTGTTCTTTTCTTTTTTCTTTTTTTTTTTCAATTTATTACTAAAATGTAGAATTTTACAATTGAGATTTGCATTTTATACTTCCATTTCCTAGTTTTTAATTTGAAATTTTAAATTTATTGATTAGTAAAATAATAATATAAGGTATTATAATATAATACTGATTTATTATATATATATATTGTGTTCAGTTACTCACTTTTGATAATAATTTTTACATGCTTAGATACCTTATTATATTATAATGCTGATTTATTTTTTTAATATATTATGTTTTGTTACTTGGCTTTTGTAATATTTTTTACATGTTTAGGTTTGAATCTACGTCAAAAAAAAAGGGAAAGAAAAAGGAGGAAGAAAACAAATGTAATAACGTAAGAGTGGAGACTAATGGGTGTGGGAAAATTATAACGAATAAATATTTCGCTCAAATTATTTCGCACTGCGAAGTAATATTTCAACAAATTTTTATTTTTAGATTTAAATATGTAAATTTAAAATGTAAACTTATAAATTTGGAATTTGAAAAGTGGGAATTAAATTTAGAAATCTAAAGCATTAACTTTAAGAGTTGACCCTCGCAGGTGTTTTCGAAAATTTTAATTTTAGATTTAAATATATAAATGTAAAATTTTAAATTATAAAATTATCATGCATATTCTTATACAAAATATAACCATCCTTTATATGCAAATCAAATTCAGCCTTCATTTTTTGGACCGCAATACGGGCGACGTCATCTTTTGCAGCTAAAAGATCAGGCGATGGGACACCCCAGCAACATATGGTTTTGATAAATCCGTTGCCGCGCGCAATCTGTAGATCTATTTGTCCTAAGAACCATCCTTCTGCAGCAACACTTATCACACACTAAAGAGTTTCTGTACCTAATTTTTCAATAATTTCCTCAAGCAACCTACTATAAGAAATCTGGACAACCGCCATCCCAACAACTGCAATCGGAGCAAACACTAGAGAAATAAAGTAGAAAACCAAAGGGGAAGCACAAAAATCGTTTATAACAACACTTCTTATATAAAGAAAATATAAATAATAATCATAGTTTTATTTTATTCCCCTATGTCATTTCCGGCATTCCATCAATTTAAATACAAACAGTAACTTTACTATTATTTAAGATCACATGGAGATAGCTCTACACTTTTTTTTTTCCCATACTATTTTCTTTTTTTTCCCATGCTAAAGTTGGCATAGCAACTGTGGCCCAAGGGAAAGGAAATAAAATGTGAAGAAAATGAAGTACAAATCTCACATATGCCCTTCTAATTTTGTAGCCACCCTTCCTAAACCAAAATTGTAAGGTAAAGTTTAGTTATATTTTAGGACACATAATATTTTAGAAGGTACACACTTTTAAACTTATTTTTACTCGCCCAATGTCTGAGTATATATAGAGTCAGAGCTGAAAATATGCTCAAATATGAGCAAAGAATAGGGGTTATCCCTTTCTTTTTTAAAAGGTAAGAAAATAAAGCGAAACTCGGAATTAGAAGGCAAAGAAGTGTAGGTCGATCCAAACACCAATCTAGAAGATAGTAGGATATGAGAAAATAACCTGTAAGAACATAAGAATACTAAGTAGTAAATTTCTGGACCCTCGAACAACAGATGGACACACTTTTCTTTCCCCCAAAAATAGAGAATGTTAGAACAAACCTTTAGAGATTAGGGATGGAAGCAAAGAGGATGTTGCTCATGCATACAGGTATATACATTTATTTATACCTTTATTATATAGGGAAAATGTGAGAGGAAGGGAGATAAAGGAGTAGGGCAATCAAGTGCGCACCGTACGATGAACCGCCGGCATTCATACCTCTCGGTAGCACCCCGAAGCAGGGGGGAGGAGCAAGAAAAAGAAGGATGAGAGGAACCTTCAGGTGCAGCGTGAAGGGGGGGGGGGGGGGGGGGGTTCCGTACTCGGCATTCTGGCAATATTCCTACACCACGACCACCCACCGTCCAGACCGTACACCTAGGGCTCCCTGGCAGCACCCTAGCCCGCACCCACCCGCAGGCTGCGGGAGCTCCAAGCCGCGGCTCGCACCAGCTGCGGGGCGATCAAAGGAAACCAGAGAGAAGGGTTTGGCACACCTACGCCAACCCTCCATGCGACATCCATCCGCCGCTTGCGGGAGCTGCCAGAACTGGCCGAGGCTCGAAGGTACAATCCTTGTACCCGTAGCACATGACGCGAACGACGGGAAGCGAAGAGGGTTGGGGCCGGTAGAGATGGAAGCGGAGTGAGGTATAGATCTAAGAAAGGGAAACGGGAAGGGGGAAAAAAAAAAAATGCGAAGAGATCGACACGTCGTGTGCGGAGAAGTGAGGAAAGAGAAATGGAGAAGAGAGGGCGCGGAGAGATGGACACGTGGTGGAGAAGAACTGAGAAATTAATATATGTATAGATGTATAGATTACACTACACATATGGAAAGGTATACTATCTAGTATACTATACTATAATGTTAAGAGAGAAAAAGATCCTCGAAGAAAAAATTAAAAAGAAAAAAAAAATGGGGGCACATTGCTGTTGGGCTCCTAAAGAGGCAATAGAGAGTAATATAAACAAGTAGAGAGCATAAAAGCAACACCCCAAAAATGATGGAAAAGCACTAGTATTCTTCTTTTATTTTCAACAAAAAGGCCCACTTGTGACAATATATATGATGGGTGCCAAGGAAGGATTAAGTCAAAGTGATGTAGTAATTTGCATTTGAGCACATCTTTGAATAGGAAAAGAGAATTAGCAGTAATAGAAGGAGAGAGTTATCCATGAGCATGACTAGGTCAATTGAAGTTGTTTAGTCAGCACAACACAATAACAGGATAATTCAAAGCTTAAATTAGTAGGCTCAGAAGAGAGAAAAGTACAGATTGAATAACAAATGAATATAGGACAGCAACTTTATGTCTAAATATTAGCTTTAGTTTGCACTGTATCTTACTTTGTCAGTAATAAGAAAAACTTTTGATGCTCTCTTTGTGGTAATAGGCCAGTTTCACATTAATTACTCACAGTTAAGGCTAACTACGATCAGGACATTTAACCACCCACAATTGATCATTAAAAAAGTCATAAACAAATCAAGACTCCATTATCTAGTATATTTGAGATCAAATCAGATCTTCCTTGGACTTTGATCTGAATCCACCTGTGAATACTCCACAGGCATCATCATCATCCTTCGATTAGTTCTTTGTATCCATTTACTAAATTATAATAACTAATTCTAGATATATAGTTTCCATTTCTGAAGCAGTTACACATAGAAGCTCCTCTAAATTACCCTCTGAGTTAATTCTCCTTTTTAAGTACCTCCAGATGCTCTAATTCCATTTCCTAAGTATAGCCTATGATTACATCAAACTAGCATAGACAATCAAATCATAATAGTAACCAAGTAAAAAAGTAAAAGACCAAATGTATCGCAGAACAACCAAACTCCGCGATCATCTCGCAGAGCATAGATATATAGATATATGAAGCCTTTACCTTTCTCGAGCATTGTTCTTTTCTCATCATTATTCATATATTAAGGCTAAGGAGTCAAAAGAGCTCCCGTCGACTCGAGTAGCCGCATACATAGAAAAGAGAAAAAAAGATAAGAGCACCAAAGTTTGTCCCATTAACATAGTAGTATTAGTAACAAAGAAACACGCTAACCAGTATTCTGCATACCAGCAGCAATGCCCTTCATGGTTAGAATAAGAGTATCCTCGAGGCCGGGGGCATACTCGCTTGTGGGGTTCAGCTTGACGAGCTCTGCGGCCGGCTTGGTCGAGTCCATTATCTCCTTTGATAGGTGGGGCCGGACTTTAACGTCGTAATTCGGGTCCCTTATCCGCTTCAGAGTGTAAGCTTGGCACACATTTAGTGTTGTGATGTAAGCATCACGGAGGCGTAGCCGCTGTTTCAAGTAAGGGTCCCCTTCCAGAAGATCCTTGTGGCCAGCAACCTAATTCCCAGAATAGAACATGTTAGTAGGATGGCTTCATGAACAAATGTTCTGGAAATAACATAATTTAAGGGTGAAAATAAATCGGAAAACATTTACTTTTTCCAATTACATACATTGGTTGAAGTACTATATTAAAATATTATATTAGATATTATACTGTATAATATAGAAGTCTGGTAAAAACATACATGCCTTGCCTGAACTACGGAGCATTTTGAATAAGCTACCCAACCTTTCAAATTTTGATTTTACTATCCGGCCTTTCAATTTGTTTCATTTGAGTCAATCAAGAGTGCTTTGACTTCAAAATTTAAGCTAATTACTTCAATAAATTTAGTTGCAAGAATTACATTAAGTATGCTAACTAAACATATAAAGATAAACGACATATTTAAATTTTAAAGTCAAAGAATTGTTGACTGACCTAAATCAAACAAATTGAAAAATCGAATAGTAAAATCAAATTTTGAAAGGTTTGGTAGCCGATTCAAAATAGTTCATAGATCAGATAAGTTCTGTACATTTATAGATGATATTTTTTGTGCTTTTCAGTACGTCTCTAATATGTTTGTTCCTTATATTCCTTTGATGTGGCATTGCATTATTAATTTGAAAAGAACATGGATAAATCGTTTTTGATTTATGTCGTTATGTCTAGTTTGTCCTTCCAAAACAAATAAACGTTGATATCAGTATCCACATCCATTTCCAAACCGTTTTTACCCCTTATAAATATTTGTCAGCACGTGGCATCAAAGTGTTCTACAAAAGACAGCAGTTAGAAAAAAGAGAATTACCTGAAGAAGCAGCTGTTTGGTTTCTTGATAGTTGGTTCTCAGTCGCTCACCAAATGGCCATAAATCCTCAGACACCAGCAGCTTATCGAACAAAGCAGCTATCCCAGGATCTCCCTTGGCAAAAACCATCTCAACTAAGTCAATTGTAACCCTGAAGAAGGGCCATGCATTGTACATCTCTTGGAGAGTGTGAATAGTCCTGATATCCTTTTCCATGACATGCTTGAACGCCGCGCCAAAGCCGAGCCACACAGGAAGGTGGAAGCGAGTCTGAGTCCATGCGAAAATCCACGGGATTGCACGTAGAGATTCAATGCCCCCACTCGGCTTTCTCTTTGATGGCCTGCTTCCGATGTTCATCCTACCATATTCCATCTCGGGTGTTGCCTAATAAAGTTTACCATCATTAGTGATACCTTAAGCAATAACATAGACAACGAGAAGCAAAGAAAAGAAAAATTAAGAAACATCGAACGATCGTGATCATAACAGATTACTCTTATCTCAAGTACTACATAAATAGCACCAGAAGTTCCCAACCATTTTAAGAGGCTTCACTTTCATCCCAAACTTTCAATTGCTATGATTGGGTCCTACGCTTTGCATTGCCTTGCAACCTACCTTTTTCGAAAGTCAAGTAGGTGACAGTTAGACGATGATTATATGGACATTGCTGTCGAATTTGACTGGAATGGTAACATTGATAATAAATGGAAGGTTGGTAACAAATTCTAGCAATTGAAAGATTGGGGACCAAAAATGAAACTCAAGTAAAAGGCTGAGAAGCACTCTCCGAATGTAGTGGTCATTTAGGAAAAACACTATGTAACAGCTAATGACTGGAGAATCATCTGAATTTGGCAAGCTGACGAAATCCAAGACTTACCAGGCGGAAATATTCAACAAAACGTGGTTCTTGGAAGACAATCGACCTGTACTCCTTAGTAGCCACAACAGCCATCTCGTCCATCAGGGCCCGCCACTCTGGCTTGGGAGGAATGGGGGGATGCATACCATGCTCGAGAGTAGCGGCAGCGAAACGCTGAAGTGTCCTAAAGCACAAGTGCTCCTCCCCAAATGACTGTTCAATTACTTCACCCTGAACAGTAACCCTAAGCGACCCATGAATCGTGTCCGGCGGCTGAGACAATATAGCAAGATGAGTCGGGCCACCTCCTCTCCCAACTGTTCCCCCTCTCCCATGGAACATAGTCAGTTTCACCCCGAACTGCTTGGCTACTTTCACAAGCTCTTCTTGGGCTTTATATAACTGCCATGCCGCAGAGAGCCGGCCAGCATCCTTCCCAGAATCCGAATACCCAATCATGACTTCCTGCTTTCCGTTGATCCTGTTCCTATACCACTCGACAGAGAACAGACGAGCAACAGCAGCAGGGGCCGCATCAAGATCTGCAAGCTTCTCAAAAAGCGGCACAACCCTCAAGGGTTTCTTCACATGGCACTCCCTTTGTAATAATTCAACAGCAAGAACATCTGAAGGGGCCGTGGCCATGGAGATAATGTAAGCCCCAAAGTTATCTGAGGGGAGTTCAGCTATGACATGGAATGTATCCAAAACATCAGCAATTTCCTCTGTTTTGGGGAGGTCGGGGCCAAATAATGGCCGTCTGCCATTAAGTTCAGATAAAAGCCATTCTTGGCGTTTCTCTTCAGGCCATTCGCGATATGATCCGATTCCTAAGTGCTTAGTTATGGCGTCAATGACATCAGTGTGTCGGTCCGATTCTTGCCTAATATCGAGTCTGACGAGAGAGAGGCCGAAGGTTGAGACTTGGCGTAAAAAGTCAAGGAGGCTTCCATCGGCAATGGGTCTATCACCGCATGCACAAAGGGATCGGTAGCAGAGCTCAAGAGGCTCCAAGAACTGCAAGAGAAGGCAATGAAGTTTTAATTCAATGAAAATAAAGTAGTGCAGAATCTCGCATAATTTCTCGATGGATTACAATTTTAGTGTTAAAGGTCTAAACATCCTCATTTGGCTGAAAATCAAAAGGAGTAATAGATCTCTTTCAAGAATAACATAGTCCAAGTTTCTATCAGTTACCTGCTCAATATTTGTGAAACTAACTTCCTCGGGAATGTCAGAATATCCATTTGATAATAAATGACGGGAGCGCTCGCGAGTGTTATATAGTTTATCCCTGACATCGCTAAGTATGACACGGTATGGCTCACTTGGAGGAACTTGTTTCCAGAATTCTGCATTGGGAGAGAAAGAAGAAATATTAGAAAGTTTATCAAAGCACTGGCTTCTGTTTACTGCACTAATTTTGGCCTAATACACTGAGGAAAATAAGTATGTTAAAAGAAAGAAGCACACTAAAAGGAGAATATAAATGTATATTTGTAATTTTCACACAGTAAGCATAGTTAAGAAACATCACTACCAGCACCGAGAAAAGTAAAAGGAAAAAGATGCTTTGCAGTGCAAACCATTCTTCAAATAATAATAACTCAAAAAAATGTAACTATATGTTTGTCAAAAATCTTTCTGAAAGAAAAAATGGCCAAAGTTTTATTTGATGCAAACGACAATGCAACTTCATAAATCCAAGAAAGAAACTGGATGTTCATGTACCTATATAGTGTTTCGCTGCATCTTTCTTTGAGGAGCGGTGCAGTTCATCAGCTCGCACTCGGAGTTCATCACTGCAGCGCCACATAGACAACTGACAAACAGTTGCAACTTTATCAGAAAAGTTTGAGATTCCCACAAACTACCTTTACATAACAATGAAATATTTGATACCTCAAACATTAAATCCTCTATCTGGGAATAATACAAGTTTGCAGCCATCATTCTAGCCAGCAAGCAAACATCCCTTGTAACCTCTGGTGTCACTCTCGGATTTCCTATAATATTATAAAGGGATTAGATTGGACCTTACAAATAAGGCATATAGCAAATTCGTGTTCCAAGAACTGATGCTATCTACAGTAATAGATACATTAGAGAGTGTCGTTCACAAATTTAATATCTCACATAAAAACCCTTTTACTCTAAGAAAGGTACCGCTTTTTTTTTAAAAAAAAAAATCCGATACAAAATCAACATACCCCGTGTAATTTATGACTCCCAAACTTAGAACAAGGTAATTTTGTACGATATACAATTTCTAGGACTATATTATGAAAAGAAAGATTTTTACAGGGGTATACATATATAATTTTGCAGGGAAAGAAAAGTAAAATATCCTGTTACTTAGATAGGACAACATAGACATAGTGTTGTTTCAACTTTCTGTGTAGTCAATTCCTCTCTCAAGAGCAATAATACATAGCATTAAAAATTAAACTGCTTTGTTGAAGTAAGATCTAATGAAATAGACAATAATCAGGAAAATTAGAAGAAATTACAACTTCATTGAGATATCTCATACCATCACGATCACCACCCATCCAAGAAGAGAACTGGATAAGAGGAGCATTGTAGGGAACACGTTCACTTATCCCGATGTTCTTTAGAGCTGTATCGACTCTGCGCAAGAACTTAGGAACACCCTTCCATATTGTCTCATGGAAATAGCTCATTCCGGCACGCATTTCATCCTGGGGAGTGGGAGCAGTTCTTCGAATCTCATCAGTTCTAAAGGCAGCTTGGATCTGCATAAGGCAATAAATCATAAAAGATAAGGAAATTTGATTTGTCAGATAGGGTAAACGATCCTCTTTCGTAATACACAACAGCTCATTGGTACAACAGAACAGTTAAACAGTATGTGAAATAGTCTATTTTAGCCCCAAATTGACTAGTTCCTATCGCAACAATCGCACAAATATATTTCAGTTATAGCAAACAACTGTGTATTATTTGGAGCTCTATTGATGCATTGATACAAACAGTGAAGATCAGTATGACAAATTCAATACTAGTAATTAAGAAAAAATAGCAGCAAGAATAGCGATGAGTTAGGTTGTTAGATTTGCCGGAAGAAATTCTAATAGAATAAAAACCTAAAAAGTACGAGAGAGAGAGAGAGAGAGAGAGAGAGAGAGAGAGAGAGAGAGAGAGAGATTCTTAAGGAGGGTGAGACAGACACATTGAGGTTCTAAGGGAGGGTGATGCGGACATTTGAAATATATAAATAAATTTTTTAATGCGGTATTGAGTTTGAAAAAAGACTTTGAATTTTTCTTTCCTCGCTTTTAACTTGTAATGATCAACTTTTGCCTAATCCTTTTGTACCTTATAATCTCCTTAAATTCTTGTTCATTCTCATACCCTTATTGTATGGGCACATTATCAATCTGGCAGAGTGAATTGAATTCATTTCCTCAAAAGGGATCCAACATTAAGAGAAAGCCTATCAAGGGAATCAATATAAGAAGCTACAACAGATTAAGATGTATAAATTTTTGGGACAGCTTGATATAATGAAGATTCAGCTTCACGTCCCTTCCTCTACTATATCTCAAGTTATTAACCCGTACATCTTTAGATGCATTGCTGAACAAACTATCTATTTTGACGTCCAATTTGAGGGCTGCTATTGCATGCAAAGGAAGGTAAGAGTATTCTGCAAAAAGCTAAAGTATAGCATTTTCTCTTCAAACTAAAAGCTTTGCACAGTGTGTACATGGTCGCTCAAGATCAAGAAAGCCTTTGCTATTGTTGTGAGGAACATCATATACCCAGATCAAAGACATCCAGTATCTTCATGAAACTAATTTATGTAAAGGTATTGAAAATACGGCGGGAATGTATGTGTAGAAATAGCTCTGTTAATATCAGCAGAGATGGAAAATAATTAACTCTATATTTTTTGACTTTATTCACATGGTGTATTAATATGTTCATTTTATTCAAAAAACTAGTTTTGCTTGTGGTGTTAATTCAACTTCCAAAATCCTATTTTCTTCATTAGCATATCATGGAGTTAAGACTAACCTAAAATAAAACTATAATATAAAAATTTGAAGTGAAATGCTCAAACTGAGACAATTTCATACCCATAACATATCTAAACCTAATATCAGGTACCTAACCTGCCAATGAAGATGGATATAACTAATCATATTTATTGCCTAAATTTGGGCAAAAGGAATCTTGATTCATGCTACTTTGTGATGTGTGGGGCGTCAGATCAACCAGATAAGCATCAGACAACATAATTATAAGTAATGATGTCAGTAGTTCAATTAGTTTAAGGGAATTAAGGCCGGCAATATAAAAAGTCTTGTGGACAGGAGGTAATGCAGCACCAAATAGTGACATGTTTAACTAAAGACGGAGCCCATGCAATTCTTTAGCCACGATAGAGGAGAATAAGGAAAAGGGCATGGACAGCTTAGCACTTGTTGAATTCCCTTCTTTTTCTATTCTTAGGTGGGTCACAAAAAATAGTCCACCAATGCCTTGCATCTAGGTTATGCTCAGATCATCTAGTCACTCTTCTGCATGTAAGCATGCTTAACAGGCTCGCCGAGTCTGCAATGACCATTGTATCAAGGAGGGCCCGCATACATATGCATTAGCTATTTGGAAAACAGGAACTTTGTCAGTCTGCTTCCATCTCTTCTTATCAATTATTATTCTCTTATCAGTTACCTCTGCTCTTTTCTTAAAACATTTAATCTTATCAATTGATGGAAAACCTTTCCTACACTTGAAAACAGTAAAAGATATTCACCCATTAGCAGATTCACATTGCACCACGTGACACAGTTTTTATTGGTCCTTTTAAGTAGCTGATTATAATTGCTTTACACTCAGAACTTTGTTATCTTCGGGATCAATGTAAGTTTATGCAATAAGACGAAGTTACCTCTCTTTGGAGTGCCTCGTCGAGTTCCTGCTTGTCATCAGGAGTAATATCCTTCGCATATAATTGAGCCAAACAATTCCTTATCCTGTGAGAGAAAATCACGTGAATATATAAATAAATGAATAAATATGATACTCCAAATAACTCAAACCACTGTAACTCTTGCATGTCGTATATACATGTTGTGAGAAGCCTCAAATACAAATACTTCAAAGGAAAGTGGATAGTGTAAAATAGTGTAAAATTACTAAGAATTCACCCCGAAAAGGAAGAAAGGAGTGGAAAAACAAAAAAAATGTCCAAAAAAATTGTTAAGGCCGTGATGCCTCAAGTAAATCAGGCTTAATTACAAATTTAGTGCCTGATCTTTGTACTCGAAGTTTGTTTGTCAGAACAATTAAGTCCCTTCCAGCAATCTACGATCTTAACAAGTTCCACATAGCACTATCATTAGACTTTTCTTCTGGTAAAATTGAATATTGATGAGGCATTTAAATCAACATCAAACTTGAAGAAAATTTATAATTAACACTAAAAGCTAAGACAGAAAGAAATTTCAAAGACTAATGATTTGACTAAACAAACCTTCCATGCTTCTGAAGAAGAGATCTCCTGACCGACTGGGTCGGGTGCGCGGTCAGAACCAAGTCTACAGTCTGGTTCTTTAGCGCATCGAATACCTCTGTGGGGGACTTCCCCAGCTGCGTCATGAGCCGCTTAAGAGTTTCCTCGATATCCGATTCGGTCGTCGCGGAATTCTCGTCAGCGAAATCGCCCTTCTTCAGCTTGATTCTCCTCCTATAAGCAATCTGGACCTCCTCGGCCAAATTTGCTAGGTTAAGCATGTGCGAGAACGATTTCGTGACCACGATCAAATCCCCGGCATCCAAGCTTGTAAGCACACTACCTAGTTCATCCAGTTTGTTGGAATTAAGCTTCCCTTCGTACTGGGCGGCTAATTCATAGCACTCTTGAACCTAAAGAAGCAAGGATGGACCAATTTTCATCTCTCTCTCACTTTACAAAATATATATCTCTTTGTGTTTTCTCCTTTCACAATGGTAAAAGAAAAAAATCAAAGAACAAAGAACATAGAGCATGATTTGGATTAACTTTTAGGATATTTACTTAACCACTTTTATTCTTTTGAAACTCTACAGATTTATATGATTAGACCAAACAAAAGTTCATCCCAAGTCCTGCAACGTGATCCATATATCCAACAAAGAAATTTACGCATTTTCAGTCAAATTCAAGATAAAAAAAAAATGGTACTCATAAATCTTGCACATATAAGAGGAAAAAAAATGAAATAAAAAGGAAAAAACAAAAAAAGATAGAGAGAGAATACTCATTTGGATCATGGTATGAAATGGGTCTCTTTCAAAATCCAATCACACCAAAAATGCGAAATGGGCATCTCCCCAAAATCAAAATCCTCATCAAATTTCGCAACTGAAACATCATTAAAACCCCCCAAAAAAAAAAAGAAAAAAATACAATACCATCTCTCTAAGCTCCTCCCCATGGAGATCCTGGAGGATGTCGAGGAAGCGATCGAGGAGGAGCGCGTCGTACTCGACGAGCTTGTCGTCGTCCGAAACCTTCCCCGGCGCGAGCAGTCGCAGCTGCGCGTCGATCGACGCCAGCTTCTCCACCACGTTGTTACGCGACATCTCCGTCCAACGCTTCCTCCGCCTCCGCCTCCGCCTCCGCTCTAACCAACTTAGCTATCACACTTTATAGATGTAGTTATGTGTATAATCGAGAACACGGGAAAGTGGGATATTACGGTTGAGGAGGCTGAAGAAAAAGGAAAAGGGATTGAGAAGGAAAAACCGTGAGAGGAAGAGGAAGAGGAAGGGGATGGAGAAGAGAGAGAAGAGGGATCTGAGACTGAAGAGAGAAGGAAGAACACTTTAGGGGTATTTATAGAAAAATGTTGCCTGTTTCCTCCGCCTTTCTTTTTCTCTCTCTGCACG